>CM039672.1:464484315-465053595 GCA_022496015.1 Hordeum marinum | reverse complement strand
GGATCTTTAAGAAGAAGACTCACGCGGATGGTAATGTAACCGTCTATAAGGCTCTGCTTGTCGCTAAGGGTTATCGACAAATTCAAGGAATTGACTACAATGAGACTTTCTCACCTGTAGGGATGCTGAAGTCTGTCCGAATCATGTTAGCAATTGCCGCATTTTATTATTATGAGATCTGGCAAATGGATGTCAAAACGACATTCCTTAATGGCTTCCTCAAGGAAGAACTGTATATGATGCAGCCGGAAGGTTTTGTTGATCCTACAGATGCTAACAAGGTATGCAAGCTCCAGCGCTCCATCTATGGGCGGGTGCAAGCATCTCGGAGTTGGAACATTCGCTTTAATGAAGTGATTAAAGCGTTTGGGTTTGTACAGGTTTATGGAGAACCCTGTATTTACAACAAAGTGAGTGGGAGCTCCGTAGCATTTCTCATATTACATGTGGATGACATACTAATAATGGGAAATGATATAGAACTCTCGAAAAGTATAAAGGCCTACTTGAATAAGTGTTTTTCAATGAAGGACCTTGGAGAAGCTGCTTACATATTAGGTATTAATATCTATAGAGATAGATCAAGACGCCTCATAGGTCTTTCACAAAGCAAATACCTTGAAAAGATATTGAAGAAGTTCAATACGGATCAGTCCAAGAAGGGGTTCTTGCCTGTGTTACAGGGTGTGAGATTGAGTACGACTCAATGCCCGACCACGACAAAGGATAGAGAAGAGATGAGTGTCATCCCCTATGCTTCAGCCATAGGCTCTATTATGTATGTCATGCTGTGTACCAGACCTGATGTGAACCTTGCCATAAGTTTGGTAGGGAGGTACCATAGTGATCCCGGAGCGGAACACTAGAAAGCGGTCAAGAATATCCTAATGTACCTGAAAAGGACAAAGGACATGTTTCTCGTATATGGAGGTGCCGAAGAGCTTGTCGTAAAGGGTTACGTCGATGCTAGATTCGACACAGATCTGGACGACTCCAAGTCGCAAACTGGATACATGTATATTTTGAACGGAGGGGCAGTCAGCTGGTGCAGCAGCAAGCAAAGCGTCGTGGCGGCATCTACATGTGAAGCGGAGTACATAGCTGCTTCGGAAGCAGCAAATGAAGGAGTCTGAATGAAGGAGTTCATCACCGACCTAGGAGTAATTCGAAGTGCGTCGGGCCCGAAGACTCTATTCTGTGACAACACTGGAGCTATTGCCCTTGCGAAGGAGCCCAGGTTTCACAAGAAGACAAGACACATCAAGCGCCGCTTCAACTCCATCTGTGATTACATTCAGGAGGGAGATATAGATATTTGTAAAGTACATATGGATCTGAATGTCGCAGATCCGTTGACTAAACCTCTCTCACGAGCAAAACATGATCAACACCAGAATGCTATGGGTGTTCGATTCATCACAATGTAACTAGATTATTGACTCTAGTGCAAGTGGGAGACTTTTGGAAAAATGCCGTAGAGGCAATAATAAAATGGTTATTATTGTATTTCCTAGTTCATGATAATTGTCTATTGTTCATGCTATAATTGTGTTAACAGGAAACCGTAATACATGTGTGAATACATAGACCACAACATGTCCCTAGTGAGACTCTAGTTGACTAGCTCGTTGATCAATAGATGGTCACAGTTTCAAGACCATGGACATTGGATGTCATTGATAATGGGATCACATCATTAGGAGAATGATGTGATGGGCAAGACCCAATCCTAAGCATAGCACAAGATCGTGTAGTTCGTTTGCTAAAGCTTTTCAATGTCAAGTATCGTTTCCTTAGACCGTGAGATTGTGCAACTCCCGGATACCGTAGGAATGCTTTGGGTGTGCCAAACGTCACAACGTAACTGGGTGGCTATAAAGGTGCACTACGGGTATCTCCAAAAGTGTCTGTTGGATGGCACGAATCGAGACTGGGATTTGTCACTCCGTGTGACGGAGAGGTATCTCTGGGTCCACTCGGTGAGACATCATCATAATGAGCTCAATGTGACTAAGGAGTTAGCCATGGGATGATGTATTACGGAATGAGTAAAGAGACTTGCCAGTAACGAGATTGAACAAGGTATAGAGATACCGACGATTGAATCTCGGGCAAGTATCATATCGATAGACAAAGGGAATTGTATATGGGATTGATTGAATCCCCGACATCGTGGTTCATCCGATGAGATCATCGTGGAGCATGTGGGAACCAACATGGGTATCCAGATCCCGCTGTTGGTTATTGACCGGAGAGGTGTCTTTCTCATGTCTACGTGTCTCCCGAACCCGTAGGGTCTACAAACTTAAGGTTCGATGACGCTAGGGTTATAGGGAAATGGTATACGTGATTACCGAAGGTTGTTCGGAGTCCCGGATGAGATCTCGGACGTCATGAGGATCTCTGGAATGGTCCGAAGGTAATGATTGATATATAGGAAGTCCAGTTTTGGTCACCGGAAAGTTTTCGGGCTCATCGGTAGTGTACCGGGAGTGCCGGGAGGGTGTCGGAGGACCCCCGTGAGGGGTGTGACGACCATTGGACTTTGTGGGACCTTAGAGGAGGTGTGCCAGCCCTTAGTGGTCTGGCCAGGACCTTCTAGAAAGGCCCATACGGCTGGGATCAAGAGATAAAGGGCAAAAGGGATTTAAAAGAGGAGATCCACCTCCCTTGTGGGAGGTGGACTTTTCCCCACCTTCGGCCGAAGCTCTCCTCCTTGGAGGAGGGGCCAAGGCAGCCCTCCCTCTCCCTCCTCCTATATATATGCAAGGGTTTGGGCTGATTTGAGACACGACTTCTCTCTCTCTCTCGGCGCAGCCCTACCCTTCCTCTTCCTCGTTCTTCGTAGCGCTTGGCGAAGCCCTGCCGGAGTCCACATAGCTCCACCGTCTCCACGCTGTCGTGCTGCTGGAGCTCTCCCTCAACCTCTCCTTCCTCCTTGCTGGATCAAGGCGTAGGAGACGTCACCGGGCTGCACGTGTGTTGAACGCGGAGGCGTCGTTGTTCGGCGCTAAGATCGGAATCCACCGCGATCTGAATGGCTGCGAGTACGACTCCACCAACCGCGTTCTTGTAACGCTTCCGCTTAGCAATCTTCAAAGGTATGAAGATGCAATCTCTCCCCACTCATTGCTAGTTTCTCCATGGATAGATCTTGGTGATCGTAGGAATTTTTTTGATTTACTACTATGTCTCCCAACAATGGTATCCGCCCACGTCGGCCCTCGTCCAGTCTATGATTCAGATGTGGTATGTCGTTATCTTTTATAACTATTTCACACATCATCTAATGTCTATGACAATTAATTATGCCACAAAATTGACATTGATGTTTTTATCTATAGGAAGTAGTTGAACCAGAAATTCCAACCGACTATGCAATTCTGCTCGAGAAATTAACACAAGCTGAAAAAGAAATTGATCATTTGAAGGAAAATTTGAAAAGAACTGAAGATGAGAAGATGGGATTGGAGTTGCATGTTGCCGATATCGTGGATGATCACTAGAACAAGATGGCTGGAATGCGCTTGAAGCTTAGAAAGATTAGAAAATATGCCATTGATAAAGAGGCTTGGTATCATTATGTCGTTGGCTCAATTGTTACCTTAGTTGTGATTATGATCGCATTTGTTGTTGCATTTACATGTTTTAGATAGTTGTATGTTATTTTCTGAGATGTATGTATGAGCTATAAGTATCTATTATTTGCAGTAATAACATTTGGTCACTGCTAGCTCTACTTTGGTTGTAATGTGATGATGAAGTTGTATTAGTTTGGTACTTCAATTTTGTGTAGTGAACATGAGCCGGCAATGGATGTACGATGACCGACTAAGTCCAGGGTTTCTTAATGGCATGCATGATTTTATTCATGTGGATGAGGCAAACAAGCAGAATGGTTTCATGTGTTGTCCATGTCGTGACTGTAAGAATGATAGTAATCACTCTACCTCAAAAACCCATCACTACCACCTGCTGAAGTCCGGTTTCATGTCCGGCTATAGTTGTTGGATCAAGCACGGAGAAAGAGGGGTTATAATGGAAGACAATGAAGAAGAAGAGGATGATGACAACTATCCTTTCGCCGATACAACAATGGAAGAGGTATCAATTGGGGAAGCTGAAGAAGAGGCATCAGATGAGCCCACTGATGATTTGGGTCGGGTCATTGCTGATGCAAAGAGAAACTGTGAAAGTGACAAGGAGAGGTTGAAGTTGAAACGCATGATAGAGGATCACAAGAAATTATTGTATCCAAATTGTGAAGATGACCAGAAAAAGCTGGGTACCACGCTAGAATTGATGCAATGGAAGGCGAAGAATGGTGTAACCGACAAGGGATTTCAAGAATTGCTGACAATGATAAAGAAGATGCTTCCAAAGGATAACGAATTGCCTGAAAGTATGTATGAAGAAAGAAGGTTGTCTGCCCTCTAGGATTAGAGGTGCAGAAGATACATGCATGCCCTAATGACTGCATCCTCTACCGCGGTGAGGAGTACGAGAATTTGGATGCATGCCCGGTATGCGGTGCACTGCGCTATAAGATCCTCCGCGATGACCCTGGTGATGTGGAGGGCAAACGCCACAGGAAGAGGGTTCCTGCCAAGGTGATGTGGTATGCTCCTACAATACCACGGTTGAAATGTTTGTTCCAAAACAAAGAGCATGCCAAGTTGTTGCGATGGCACAAAGAAGAACGTAACTAAGATGGGATGTTGAGAGCACCCGCTGATAGGTCGGAGTGGAGAAAAATCGAGAGGGAGTTTGAGGACTTTGCAGCCGACTCAACGAACTTATGGTTTGGTCTTAGTACATACGGCATGAATCCTTTTGGGGAGCAGAGCTCCAGTCACAGCACCTGGCCCGTGACTCTTTGTATCTACAACCTTCCTCCTGGGTTGTGCATGAAGCGGAAGTTCATTATGATGCCAGTGCTCATCCAAGGCCCTAAGAAACCCGACAACGACATTGATGTATACCTAAGGCCACTAGTTGATGAACTTCTATAGTTGTGGAAAAAACCAGGTGCACGTGTGTGGGATGCGCATGCACAGAAGGAAATTGACCTACGAGTGTTGCTGTTTGTAACCATCAATGATTGGACTGCTCTTAGTAACCTTTCAGGACATACAAACAAGGGATACAATGCATGCACGCACTGTTTAGATGATACTGAAACTATATATTTGGATAAATGTAAGAAGAATGTGTACCTGGGACATCGTCGATTTCTACCGATCAAGCATATCTTAAGAAAGGCAGGCAACCATTTCAAAGGTGAGCCAGATAACCAGAAGAAGCCTGGCCTCCGTACTAGTGAATATATATTTGATATGGTCAAGGATTTACAAGTAATCTTTGGAAAGGGTCCTGGCAGACAATCTGTTCTGAATGACGCCAACGGACACGCACCCATGTGGAAGAAAAAATCTATATTTTGGGAACTTGAATATTGGAAAGCCCTAGAGGTTCGCAATGCAATCGACGTGATGCACATGACGAAGAATCTTTGTGTGAACCTGCTAGGCTTCCTGGGCGTGTATGGAAAGACAAAAGATACACCGGAGGCACAGGAGGACAAGCAAATAATTAATGAAAAAGACGGCATGCCTCCAAAGTAGTATCAAGGTCCTGCCAGCTACGCTCTTACGAAAGAAGAGAAGGTAATATTTTTTGAATGCCTGCTCAGTATCAAGGTCCCGTCTGGCTTCTCGTCGAATATAAAGGGAATAATAAATATGGCAGAGAAAAATTTTCAAAATCTAAGGTCTCATGACTGCCACATGATTATGACGCAATTACTTCCGGTTGCACTTAGGTGGCTTCTATCGGAAAATGTTCGATTAGCCATTGTGAAGCTATGCGCAATCCTCAATGCAATTTCTCATTAGGTAATTAATCCAGAAATCCTACCATGGTTACAAAATGACCTGGTCCAATGTCTTGTCAGTTTTGAGTTGGTGTTCCCTCCATCCTTCTTCAATATTATGACGCACGTTCTAGTTCACCTAGTCGAAGAGATTAACATTCTGGGACCTGTATTTCTACACAATATGTTCCCCTTAGAGAGGTCCATGGGAGTCTTAAAGAAATATGTTCATAACTATGCTAGGCCAGAAGGAAGCATCGCCAAGGGATCTGGAACAGAGGAGGTTATTGAGTTTTGTGTTGACTTTGTTCCTGACATTAAGCCGATTGGTCTTCCTGAATTGCGGCATGAGGGGAGACTGGGTGGAAAAGGCACACTAGGAAAGAAATAAGAAATAAATATGGACGGGCATTCTTTCACTCAAGCACACTACACGGTTCTACAAAATTCCACCTTGGTGACTCCATATATCGAGGAACACAAGGATATTGTACGATCCAAGAACCCGGAGCAGTCTAACCCTTGGATTGAACGTAAACACATGGAGACTTTCGCCGGTTGGTTGCAAACAAAGCTCATCAATGACAATGATGTTCCAGATGAACTGTACTGGTTGGACAAGACACCAAGTTCGACTGTAACGACTTTCAATGGGTACGAGATAAATGGGAATACATTTTACATGGTCGCTCAAGATAAAAAGAGCACCAACCAAAACAGCGGTGTCCGCTATGATGCAACGAACTTTCAAGACACATATTATGGTTACATAGAGGAGATATGGGAACTTGACTATGGACCTGATCTTAAGGTCCCTTTGTTTCGGTGCAAATGGGTCAAATATACTGGAGGCGGGGTATAGGTAGACCCGTAGTATGGAATGACAACAGTGGATCTCAACAATCTTGGGTACACAGACAACTCATTCGTCCTAGCCAATGATGTGGCTCAGGTTTTGTATGTGAAGGACATGTCTAGCAAACCGAGGAGAAAAAAAAGATAAGGAAGCGAATACATCATACGATGAGCCAAAGCGCCACATAGTTCTTTCAGGGAAAAGAAACATTGTGGGAGTGGAGGACAAGACAGACATATCAGAAGATTATGAAAAGTTTCATGAAATCCCTCCATTCAGAGTGAAGACTGACGCAAGCATCCTGTTAAATGATGAAGATTCTCCATGGTTATGGCGCAATCATAAGCAAGGACAAACACGCAGAAAAAGTCTTACACCATGAGATCCCACTCTGGGATGTGACCGGCTTTCACCGTCATCACTTTCTATGTGAAGGACATGCATGCATTTTGTAGCATGGTATCTTTGTAACACTTTGTACACGAAGTGCATCTAGTTTTTGCCGTAACCCTCTCAACTCTTTAGAAGTTGCTATGTGGGTGAAATTATGATGTCATGCCAAGTTACAACCTTTTCAGAGTTCATTTGTATTGCTTTTCAAATTCAGGGTCATTTAGCTCAAAATAAATCATTAAACGCATGCAAAATATCAAATGAAGTCAAAAAGGGTTGAAAATTGATGATGTGCCTTTGAATGGTGCATATTGAACACACAAAAATTATGGAGTTAAAATGAGTTATTAAAAATGAAATCCCTTTGTAATAGATGATTTTCGTCCGAAACCCTCATACTTCGAAAGAGATAGTACAATTTGTACACGAAGTGCATCCAGTTTTTGTCGTAACCCTCTCAACTCTTTAGAAGTTGCTATGTGGGTGAAATTATGATGTCATGCCAAGTTACAACCTTTTCAGAGTTCATTTGTACTTCTTTTCAAATTCAGGGCATTTAGCTCAAAATAAATCAGTAAATGCATGAAAAATATCAAATGAAGTCAGAAAGGGTTGAAAGTTGATGATATGCCTTTGAATGGTTCATATTAAACACACAAAAAGTATGGAGTAAAAATAAGTAATTAAAAATGAAATCCCTTTGTAATAGATGAGTTTTTGTCCGAAACCCTCATACTTCGAAAGTGATAGTCCAATTTGTACACGAAGTGCATCCAGTTTTTGCCGTAACCCTATCAACTCTGTAGAAGTTGATATGTGGGTGAAATTATGATGTCATGCCAAGTTACAACCTTTTCAGAGTTCATTTGTACTGCTTTTCAAATTCAGGGCCATTTAGCTCAAAATAAATCATTAAATGCATGAAAAATATCAAATGAAGTCAGAAAGGGTTGAAAATTGATGATACGCCTTTGAATGGTGCATATTAAACACACAAAAATTATGGAGTTAAAATAAGTTATTAAAATGAAATCCCTTTGTAATAGATGAGTTTTCGTCCGAAATCCTCATACTTCGGAAGAGATAGTCCAATTTGTACACGAAGTGCATCCAGTTTTTGTCGTAACCTTCTCAACTCTTTAGAAGTTGCTATGTGGGTGAAATTATGATGTCATGCCAAGTTACAACCTTTTCAGAGTTCATTTGTACTGCTTTTCAAATTCAGGGTCATTTAGCTCAAAATAAATCATTAAATGCATGAAAAAAACCAAATGAAGTCAGAAAGGGTTGAAAATTGATGATTTGCCTTTGAATGGTGCATATTGAACACACAAAAATTATGGAGTTAAAATAAGTTATTAAAAATGAAATCCCTTTGTAATACATGAGTTTTCGTCCGAAACCCTCATACTTCGAAAGAGATTGTCCAATTTGTACACGAAGTGCATCCAGTTTTTGTCGTAACCCTCTCAACTCTTTAGAAGTTGCTATGTTGGGTGAAATTATGATGTCATGCCAAGTTACAACCATTTAAGAGTTCATTTGTGCTGCTTTTCAAATTTAGGGTCATTTAGCTCAAAATAAATCATTAAATGCATGAAAAATATCAAATGAAGTCAGAAAGGGTTGAAAATTGATGATGTGCCTTTGAATGGTGCATATTAAACACACAAAAATTATGGAGTTAAAATAAGTTATTAAAAATGAAATCCACTTGTAATAGATGAGTTTTCGTCCGAAACCCTCATACCTCGAAAGAGATTGTCCAATTTGTACACGAAGTGCATCCAGTTTTTGCCGTAACCCTCTCAACTCTTTAGAAGTTGCTATGTGGATGAAATTATGATGTCATGCCAAGTTACAACCTTTTTAGAGTTCATTTGTAGTGCTTTTCAAACTCGAGATATGACATTTCAAATGCCATTTAATCAAATTGTCTTATACAGCAGTTTAAGTTGTTCAAACATGCACGGAAATGCCATAAACAGATTCTTTATATTTTTCTGATATTTTTTCAGATACTCCCTCCGTTTTGAAATATAGTGTGTCCTCGCTTCCCGTGTTTTAACTTTGATCATAAATTCAACCAACGAGACCGACTGCGTTGGAAGCAAAAATTATATGATTGAAAACTTCTTTCGAATATGAATTCATTGGTATAATTTTTGCTCCCGCCGGAATCGGTCTTGTCAGTTAAATTTATGGTCAAAGTTAAATCTCGAGAAGCGCGGGCGCGCTATATTTTGGAACGGAGGGAGTATTATTTATTTCCATTGGAGTCATACATTTTTTTCTATGATTTTCTAAAGTTTAGGGGTTTTTCCGAATACAATAAGTAATAACAAATTAAAAAACCTTTAGTATCGGTGCGAGCCACGCACCGGTACTAAAGGTCCACCGCCCCGCGCATTTTTTGGGCTCCATGTATAAATAGTGGAAGCCTCATCCTGGGCCAAGCCAAGCACTAGGAGAAGCTTTTGTGCAGCCGCCAGGCTACCGGAATCCGTTGTGCTCGTCGCCGGACCTCCTTGTCCTCCTCCCCGAGCTAGCTCCTCGTCGCCGCCCCGATGCCGTCCCCGAGCCCTGCCCGACGCCGTCGCCTCCGAGCCATCCCCAAGCCCTGCCCGACGCCGTCGCCTCCGATCCGTCCCCGAGCCTTGCCCGCGACGCCATCGCCAGACTTCCTCTCCCTCCTCCCCGAGCCCGCTCCTCGTCACCACCCCCGACACCATCACCGAGCCCTCCCCCAACGTGTCGTCCCGCCGGCACGCCCCGACAAGCCCAGACGATCCATCCCGCCAGTGAGCCCCGACGAGCCGTGTCAAAATGTACTATGATGCATAAGCTGATTTTTAGGAATTTAACTATGGATTAGATGATGGAATTCTAGGAATTTTAAGAATTTTAGAACTTTTAGGAATTTTAGGAATTTTAGGAATGTTAGATGGATAGAGAGATGTGTTGTGGCAAAGTTGTTAGATGGATGTTTAGATTTTTAGATAGATATGTTGTGGCAAAATTGTTAGATAGATATGGACGCGGATCCCCTGCCATGCGGCACCCTGCCGTTTGGCCACTGGCACGTGGGCCCGCGTGGCAACCTGGCCCACATGTCAGTGGCCGAACGGCAGGCTGCCGCACGTTAGAGGAACTGGCTCCGATAGATATGTTAGATGGATAGATAGATGGATATATAGAGATGTTAGATGGATAGATAGAGATGTTAGATGGATGTTTAGATTTTTTTTGCATTGGAGTTCATTTTTTTTGCATTAGAACTTTACATAGATAGAGATGTTAGATGGATGTTTAGATGGATGTATATATATATATATATATAGAAAATGTTGTAATGATGATTTTTTTTGTTCATAGAATTTTTTTGTCCATGTATGTATGTATGTATAGAGGGATGGATTGATGTATATAGAAAATGTTCATATGCAGACTTCAGGGAAACATTCTCGGATGTTATTCCCCATCCGTTTCATTTGTTAGATGCTAAGTGTTAATTTTGCTAAGTTTTATTTAATTTGTTTTCATAATTAAGTGTTTCTTCTCGACGTCGACGATGCCGATCCCGCATCCTCGTCGTCGAGTCGGCGGAGGAGGTCATATGCTTGAGCCGAGGGGCTCTGTCCGGGACTGGGCTCCGCTAGGCTAGTACTAGGACGTGCTGCCTTCCGGGCGGCGCAGGTTGGTGAGGAGCCAGCCCGTCGTCGACCCGGAGGTTCTGTGGTGGCAGCCACATGACCCACAGATGATTCGGAGGCTTGCGTCCCCTGCGGAGGTCGTATACTACCATGTCAGTAAGGAGAACAAGCACGTCCGTCGCTACATGGCAGCTTTGGAGGCCAGGTCCGACAATACCTAGCAGATTCTTCAGGGATCTCACTAGAGCTATGTTCCTATGATGGTTCCTTCTCTTTGGGTGTCCACCGCCCGCCCCGATATCCATCGGGCGCTAGGGTTCTAGCTAGATCGATATATTAGCTACTATATATGTATTGTTATGATGTATTAGCTAGATCGATGGATTAGCTGATGTATTTAAAATTATCCGAGATTATGAGATGAGATCTTTTCTAAGAACTACTATATATGTATGCGATGATGCATTATTAATTAACTATCAGTTATTTTGCTTCTTGAATGAATGCTAATTTGAATACTAATTTATTTTATCTATATTATTATGGATTAGTTATTAAGCTATGGACAATGCCGGTAGAGCTCATGAAGAGGACATCTTCGACATGATACGCTCCTCTGAAAACCCAACGGACCTTCTGGGTGAATCAAATGATGATGACGGCTCACAATATGTGAACGATTACAGTGATGGATGTGAGGCCGAGGAAGAACAACTTATGTTCCAAAATCCAGAACAACTAACAATGTCCGGTGAGGTATATACACATATTAGCCTCTGGTGATCATTACATGTGTATTAATTGATTTGTATATATATATATATTAACAAATCTTTGTTCTTCTAATTATCAGCCCTCCGGATCGAGCCAATCTAGTAGAAATGTACGAGGCGGTGCCAAAATATTGGATGGCAATGTAAAGCTCAATCTGTTGGAAATATTCCCTAGACGCAATAATAAATTAGTTATTATCATATTTCCTTGTTCATGATAATCGTTTATTATCCATGCTATAATTGTATTGATCGGAGACTTAGATGCATGTGTGGATACATAGAGAAAACCATGTCCCTAGTATGCCTCTAATAGACTAGCTCGTTGATCAGAGATGGTTAAGGTTTCCTAGCCATTGACATCAGATGTCATTTGATAACGGGATCACATCATTAGGAGAATGATGGGATGGACAAGACCCAAATTACAAACGTAGCATATGATCGTGTCAGCTTAATGCTATTGTTTTCTGCATGTCAAGTATCTGTTCCTATGACCATGAGATCATGCAACTCACTGACACAAGAGGAGTGCCTTGTGTGTATCAAACATCGCAACATAACTGGGTGACTATAAAGGTACTCTACAGGTATCTCCGAGGGTGTCTGTTGGGTTGGCATGGATCAAGACTGGGATTTGTTACTCCGTGTGACGGAGAGGTATCTCAGGGCCCACTCGGTAATACAACATCACAACAAGCCTTGCAAGCAATGTGACTAAGTGTTAGTCAAGGGATCTTATATTGCGGAACGAGTAAAGAGACTTGCCGGTAACAAGGTTGAACTAGGTATGGAGATACCGACGATCGACTCTCGGGCAAGTAACATACCGAAGAACAAAGGGAACGTTATACGAGATTGAATGAATCATTGACATAGAGGTTCGACCGATAAAGATCTTCGTAGAAAATGTAGGAACCAATATGGTCATCTAGGTCCCGCTATTGGTTATTGACTGTAGAGGTGTCTCGGTCATGTCTACATAGTTCTCGAACCCGCAGGGTCTGCACACTTAAGGTTTGGTGACGTTTCGGTAGTATAGAGTTATGGATGGTGGTGACTGAAGGTTGTTTGGAGTCCCAGATGAGATCTAGGACGCCACGAGGAGCTCCGGAATGGTCCGGAGGTAAAGATTGATATATATGAAGTCCCATTTTAGTGGCCGGAAAAGTTTCGGGCTAATTGGTAATGTACCGGGAGTGCCGGTAGTGTACCGGGAGACCACCAGGAGGGGTATTTCGACCCAAGAGGCTTCATGGGATGTGGGAGAGTAAATACCAGCATTTTGTGGTCTGGTGGAAGTCCCACACAAGGCCCATGCGTCTGGGAGAAAAATCCCAAAGGGAAAAAGGTGGAAAAAGGCCAAAAAAGGGAGGAATCCTAGTCCTACTAGGATTGGAGGAGGAGTCCTCCTCTCCTCCCCACTTTGGTCGACCCAAGGGCTAGATTTTTGGCAGCCAAGACTCCTCCTCCTCTCCTCCTATATATACTAGAGGATTTTAGGGTTTTGGCACAGAATTTTCAGCCACGTGCTACCCGTTCCTCTAGTGCATACTTTCTCCTCTAGATCGGTTTTCTGCTGTGCTTAGGCGAAGCCCTGCCGGAATTGCTCCACCACTATCACCAGAGCGCCGTCACGCTGCCGGTGAACTCTTATCCCTCTCCACTTCCTCTTGCTGGATCAAGATGGTGGAGATCGTCATCAAGCTGCACGTGTGCTGAACGCGGAGGTGCCGTTCGTTCGGCGCTAGATCGGAAGGTCCGTGAACAAGATCGCAAGACTGTTCGTGATGTGTTCACGGGACGGATCGTGATGAGATCACGGGTAGGATCGTGATGAGATTGCGGGAAGGATCGTGATGAGTTCGTGGGACGGATCGTGGTTGGATCGCGGGACGGATCGTGGTTGGATCGCGGGACGGATCGTGATGTGATCGCGGGACGCTCGGCGATTTGGATCGCGAAGATGTTCGACTACACCAACCGTGTTTCTTAACGCTTCCCGCTTAGCGATCTACAAGGGTATGTAGATCCACTCTCCCTCTCGTAGATGCTCATCACCATGGATAGATCTTCGTGTGCGTAGGAAATCTTTTGTTTCCCATGCAACGTTCCCCAACACAATCTTGATGCTTTCAAACATGATGGCGTACTGACTCACACTGAAGCCAATGCTAAGACATTTGTTCATCAATGCTGAGTGGTTGTTAGGGATGGAGTCCCGATCACAATGCAAGAATGGATTCAGCCAAACAAACAAAAACCAGGAGTGAATTATGTCGATAAAAGAATTAAAGATGCCCTTTGGCGAGATCTCATGGAGCATTTCATCCTACCAGATTCTCTCTCGGAGCACCAAAGGGACAAAGTCAAGGAGTTTGCTCTCCATAAGATGGCCGGCACGTTCCAGACTTGGAAGAAAAGATTATGGACTGAGTACAACGCTAGAGGCAAGAAGGCGCCCGAATTCAGAGGAATATACGAGAAGGTAAGGAATCACTGGACGCATTTATCGAGTACAAGACATCGGAAGCTGCTATGGAGAAGTCGGCAAAGAATAAGATAAATGCGGAGAAAAAAAGTATCACCATAAACTAGGGACAGGTGGATACAAGTCAGCCATTCCTAAGTGGGATGCATTAGAGAATAAGATGCTTGCTGAAGGGATCACTCCGGTAACCTTCAACTGGTCCAAGAGGTGCAGGAATTGGTTTTTTGCGCATGGGGGAAAGTTGGACCCAGCCACAAGGAAGAATATTGCACTAGCTAGTCTGAAGCATGCATCAAATGAGTTGATTCAAGCAATAAAAGATGCCCAATAAGGACGATTTCACCTCGATAGAGAGAACGACGAGCTTACAGCGCCCTCGGGAATCCCAAACATGGAGGACGAACACGAGGCGTGGGTATTGTTCTGTGGTCCGAGGGGTTTGCGGGATGGAAGGACAGTAATAAAAGCCGTTTGAGAAAAAAGAAGGTGGAAGCAGACCGACTTTCAAAGTTGGAACAGAAGTACGAGCGACAGCATCTGCAGATACAGGTACTGACCCAGCAAAGGGCAACTCCGTGGTAGGAGGCATCAGAACCCATCCCATCTACACTGCCAAAAAGCAGCGTGGGTTCCACGGGGGCACTGCTGGGTCACACCCCCGTGGATGATATCACCGAGAAGACATCTTGCGAGCTAATCCAGAAAATGAAGAACATACCCGTGCGGGGGTTGACGGGCTATGCTTTACCAAATACACCTGACGTTCTCTGGCATTTCAATCCGGTTCCAGCTAGGTATGCTCGTGTCGCGGTGGACGCAATAGAGCCAGGATATGATGAACTATTGCTTGACATCCTTGGAGGTGAGGGGGAGTCCACACTGGCAGAAGCCGGCCGTGGTCTCATTCTATGGAGTAAGGACTGCATCGTCTTTCCACACTCGGCGCTAAGGCCACCGGCTCCTCCGAGTATCGATGTCCAACGCGAGGGATCCCAGCCAGAGGCATCCCAGCGCCAGTAGTCCTCCCCACCTTGCCAGCAGTCCTCCCCAACTCAAGAGGCGTCCCACTTCGATATGGATCCCAACGCGAGTCCACCCAACCTCGGGACGGAGCACGGCGCGAGTCCATATCATCGATATCGATCTCCGCCGCGTGAGACGACTCCATCCCGGCAGCGGTCCCGCCAGCAGGGCTCCCAAAAGAGGAAGGCCATCAGCAGTCCTCTTCGGAAGAAAGCAAAGAAGAAACCCGAGCCTCTGGCCAAAAGGAAGCTGCCTTATGACATGACACCAGAGAAAACCAAAGTGAAAGCGATCGCCAAGTGAAAGCCTTTTTTGCGAAGAAGACCCTGCCGCCAAAGGAGGTAATACCCAAGGAAGTCCAAGAGCACTTTATGGAACACTTTATTGATCAATCCCCGGCATATGTGGAGCGTATACCGATAGACTATGAGCGACAGATTCAGAAGGCAAGTGAGCAGAGAAGTCGGCCCAGCCCAAGGAAGAAGTCGGGAAGTACGACATCAATGACAGGTGGTACTACTAGCGGGAAAACATCCCCAGCTCGGAGAACAATCCAAGCAATCGATCTCTCTGCTCAAGGTGAGTACCAATCCAAGCAAGCAATCGATCCAAGCAGTCGACGTGCAAGGCAACCCAATCGACCTCGAAGAAGTAGAGGCTGCAGGTCTCACTCTTGGCCAAATCCTTGGCACCGAGGAAATCCGTGGGTACCGTGCAGATGAGTACGCAATGCAATATGCCATCGGAAAACCACTTGTCACACCTGAGCAGTACAAGGAATTACCAACTGCGATGCGACGGTTGCATGATTGGTACCTGCGTGAAGCAAAGCGAGGGGAGATGGCGGTCATGGTCAAAGTAAGGAAAGAACATTACGTCAATGGATGTGACATATGTCTTGAATTCTCAGAAGTTTCCCAATTATACCACATGGACTCTATGGACAAAATTCTCATCAGTTGCTATTGTCTGTAAGTGATTTATATCTTTAATAATTTAAGTCTCTAGCTAAGATATCGTTCATTGGCTTGTCCTCACTATATATGTTCTTTTCTATGCTATTATGCAGATTGAAGATGTGGCAATTGAAACAAGAGGGAATCGATAATATTGGGTTCATCGACCCAAATACCATTCATGGTCATGTGGTAAAACATTAGGCCAAGGACATAGAAGATATCTTGGAAAATTTTCTAGAGGCACTAATGAATACCAAATCTACTATAATATTTCCTTACAACATGTGATGAGTGTTTACTTTCTTGTATACTACAAATTCTATTTTTGCTTACTAGCTCGCTGTCAAGTGTAGTTGATGAGTTATATGCTTGCCTGCTTAATTATATAAACTTCTACGCAGAGACCACTATATCCTCCTAAATATTATCCTCGCGGATGGACTTGTTCAAGTGTACGACTCACTAGATACACCAAAACAATCATACGTGGACTTGTATTTTATGATAGAACGATAATTTCAATCTTTATCGACCTCGCTTTCTTTCATTATTTCCTGATATCAAAAGTAATTATAATAACTCATTCATTCTTTTTCTTTGCCGCATAGTGTTTGGAAAAAGATGATAGAAAAAAACCATCACGGTCGTCAATGGAAACCGAAGCTGAAGTGGGAAATGATGCAGGTAATTAAGTAATACTATTAGGTCCGCGCATCTCTTTAATTCTAGTTTCAATACCATTATCATGCTTGATTATTAATTATCTTATTGAATTCTATTCTTTTGCAAAGTGCGCGAAGCAGCCACAGGGGACAAAATTATGTGGATACTTCCTCTGCGAGAACATTCGCATCCAGACCGAAGGCCGTATACGTCGTAGAGGAGCATGTGAAAGACAACTCCAGGTTTGGAAGATGATGTCGAAGCTCTCACCCGAGAAACGCTTTGTAGCAGTTCAAGAGGAATTTGCGGTATTTCTTCTTCAACATGTCATTGATGTAAATGGAGAGCACTATTACTTACCGCTGCCTCAACAATGCCAGCAAATCAGTAGTAGAAAACTGAGATTTCATCCGGAGCACTAGCTAGCTAGTCTCAGCCGGGTTTTGGGCCTTAATTTATAAGTCCAGAATATATATATGGATGTGTAATTCCATTTGTATATATACTGTGTATGAGATATTTTATATTATATTACATATATATATGCATCAACTTGTATAATGTTTACAGTATGTAGCACCGTAAAATAAATTTGAAATGAATGGAAAACACAATAAATAGAGAGGAAAACTAAAACCTAATTAAAAGATAAAACAAAAACAAAATAGAATACTTAGTACAGGTTGGTATCACCAACCGGTACTAAAGGTCCTCCACCACCAGCCCACGCAGGCAGCCACGTGGTGGGCCTTTGGTACCGGTCCGGGGGCCAACCGGTACTAAAGGTCTGGACCTTTAGTCCCGACCCTTTAGTACCGGTTGGGGAACCGGTACTAGAGGCCCATCCCGACCGGGACTACAAATCGACATTCTACTAGTGGAATCGAGACTGGGATTTGTCACTCTATGTGACGGAAAGGTATCTCTGGGCCCACTTGGTAATACATCATCATAATGAGCTCAATGTGATTAAGGAGTTAGTCACGGGATCATGTGTTACGGAACGAGTAAAGAGACTTGCCGGTAACGAGATTGAACAAGGTATAGGGATACCGACGATCGAATCTCGGGCAAGTAACATACCGATGGACAAAGGGAATTGTATACGAGATTGATTGAATCCCCGACATCGTGGTTCATCCGATGAGATCATCGTGGAGCATGTGGGAGCCAACATGGGTATCCAGATCCCGCTGTTGGTTATTGAACGGAGAGGTGTCTCGGTCATGTCTACATGCCTCCCGAACCCGTAGGGTCTACACACTTAAGGTTCGATGACACTAGGGTTATAGGGGAATTGTGTACGTGCTTACCGAAGGTTTTTCGGAGTCTCGGATGAGATCCCGGATGTTACGAGGAGTTCCAGAATGGTCCGGAGGTAAAGATTCATATATAGGAAGTGAGGATTTGGTCACCGGAAGTGTTTTGGGCATCACCGGTAATGTACCGGGACCACCGGAAGGGTTCCGGGGGTCCACCGTGAGGGGCCACCGGCACCAGAGGCCTGTATGGGCCGAAAGTGGGAGGGAACCAGCCCCTGGGTGGGCTGGTGCGCCTCCTACCAGGCCCAAGGCACAGCAAAAGGAGCAGGGGGGCAAACCCTAGCGCACATGGGCCCTAGGCCCACCCTAGGGCGCCTCCCCCCTCTCCCCTCTCTTGGCCGCCAGCCCCAAGGGCCATCTAGGGATGGCCGCCGCCCTAGGATGGGAACCCTAGGGGGTACGCCCCCTCCTCCTCCTCCTATAAATAGTGGAGGGTTTGGGGCTGCCAACACACGACTCTCTCTCTCTCTCTCTCTCTCTCGGCGCAGCCCTACCTCTCCACCTCCTCGTCCTCCGTAGTGCTTGGCGAAGCCCTGTCGGAGTACCGCGCTACTCCACCACCACCACGCCGTCGTGTTGCTGTTGGAGTTGTCTTCCCCAACCTCTCCCTCCTCCTTGCTGGATCAAGGCGCGGGAGACGTCACCGGGTTGCACGTGTGTTAAACGCGGAGGTGCCGTTGTTCGGCGCTTAGATTGGAATCGACCGCGATCTGAATCGCTACGACTATGACTCCACCAACCGCATTCTTGTAATGCTTCCGCTTTGCGATGTTCAAAGGTATGAAGATGCACTCCCCCCACTTTTTGCTGGTTTCTCCATAGATTGATCTTGGTGATGCGTAGGAAAATTTTGATTTACTACTACGATCCCCAACAAGTGCATGCCTTGCAGGATTGCTAGCCTCAACATTCAAGGTTTTGAATGCATGGCTAAAAATACAGGAACTATAGCTCTGTAGTTTGTCGAGTTGCCGCCCCTCCTTAATAGCTTCAACGACCACCTTGAAATCTAATGCCACGGAGATCCGTTGAATATAAAATTCTTCAGCCAAAGCCTCTCAAATGGCCAAACTCTCAAGCGTAGCTGAATCATCAATGTTCGAAAATGAGCGTCGAAGCCCCCCTAAAATGTTCCTCCTTGGTCACGACACACTACACATACATGACCAAATCCAGCAACCCTGCAAGTGATGCATCCATATTTATTTTTGTATATTATCCGGAGGAGGGATTCATTACCTTAGTCGAGGGACTAAAACTGCACCCGGAAAGGCCTCCGGTTTCTATAATATTTCAATCCCTTTCAGGGAAGAAGTAATGAAGCAATGAGTGGATAGAGGATTCTCGTAAATGTATTCATGGACTGCCTTTCTACCGGCACTCCAAATTGCCCAAAGCATGACAATCATCCTAGTTAACTCCTCTACAGAGATATCATCATGCATTGCAAAAAGCGAGTTCTTGGAACTAGAAACTTGATCCTAGGAAGGGCAGATCCTATTCGCCGCGTGGGTTTGGGGGATAGTGACCAAACATGTACCCTTACCCGTGGAAATGGGCTAGCCCGTTAGTGTGTTTTGTATTTTTTTATGTGTCTTCTTTTGTTTTTGTTTTCCTTATTTTTCTTCGAATTTGGAAAGTATTTTTGAATCACAATACCTTTTGAAATCATGATTTTTTTGAAAATCTTGAAACAATTCGAATTCATGATTTTTTTAAATTTCAAAATACTTTTCAAATTCAACAACAACATTTGACATTCGTGAAAAAATTATCAAACCCGTGAATATTATCTTTGAAAGTCATGAACATTTTCTATAATTCATGATTTTCGAAATTCATGAGCATTTTATCAAACCTGTGATGTCTTTTTTGAAAGTCGTGAACATTTTCTAGAATTCATGAATTTTAAATTCATGAACATTTTATCAAACCTGTGAATTGTTTTTGAAAGTTGTTATTATTTTTTAGAATTCATGAACATTTTATCAAACCTGTGAATATTCTCTTTGAAAGTCATGAACATTTTCTAGAATTCATGATTTTTTAAATTCATGAACATTTTATCAAACCTGTGAATATTCTCATTGAAAGTCGTGAACATTTTCTAGAATTCATGATTTTTTAATTTCATGAACATTTTATCAAACGTGTGAATAATTTTTGAAAGTCGTAAAGATTTTCTAGAATTCATGATTTATTTTAAATTTGTGAACATTATTTGAACTCACGAACAGTTTTTAAAATTCATGAAAAAAATTTGAATTCGCAAAGAATTATTGAAAGTTGTAAATAGTTTTTGAACACATGAACATATTTAAAATCTGTAAACATTGCTGTGAAGCGACATTCAGTTTTTAAAAATTCATGAACATTTTTGAATTGAAGAATATGTTTTCCAAATTTGTGAGTAATTTTCGAAAGAGCGGTCACTTTTAGAATTCGGGAACATTTTTTCACGGCTGAGAACATTTTTTGAATTCACGATTTGTTTTTGAAAATTGAAAAATATTTAAAACTAAGAATTGATTTTTGAAATTTTGTACTTTTATTTATTTCTAAAGGAGATGGTTTTTTAGCCCTATTTGAAAAGAAAACCGGCCAGACTTTGTCTTATTTTTATTTATTTTTGAGGGGTAAACCACACTTTATTCAATGTTTGGAAAGAAAAATATGTTCCAAACAAAGTCAGGATTGATGATGGAGGAGAAAGAAGCTAGAAAATGGGCCGGGCTGCTTGGAGGAGAAGCCCTACCCGTCATCGTGCTACGCGGGGAGGGTTTCTGCGGCGCAACCAGCCTAGAGAGGCGGCGTCCACCTCCACCTCCACCGACTCGCCTCCCTGCCGCCTCCCTGCTGCCACCGACACGACTTGGCTTCCAATCCCGATCGCCGGAACGCGAGCTGTCCACCGGAGGTAGGTACGTTACAAGTCTTGTTTGCCACTGAATTTTGCTGCCTGCTTGGTTAATTTGCTCTGCTTCTTCTGCCCCAATTTTCTTCATTCATACATTCCTGAATTCTGAATTCCTGATCCTTTATGTACGTGTGTACTACTCCCTCCGTTCCAAATTAGTTGATTTGAATTTATCTAGATACGGATGTATCTAACACTAAAACATGTCTAGATACATCCGTATCTAGACAAATCTGAGTCAGCTAATTTGGAACGGAGGGATTACTACTCTTCTTCATTCATAAACTCCTGATCCTGCACGACACTCTCTACTTTGAACATAAACTCCTGATCCTTACACTTTTTCATTCAGTCATCAACTGTCCACCCACCCATGCCCAGCCCATGTATGTGAACAAGCAGGTCAATTCATCCCAAATTTTATTCTTAATAATTGTTCCTGTGTTCCCTTCGATTCCTTTTCAGCCTGTTGCATACTTACGTTTTTTTTTTTGGCTGAATGAATTGGGAATTGAAGCAGGCCGGCTCTTCATACGTTGCTTACATTCATATGATGATCCATTCATTCATTCGTTGAAAGAGGGGGATTCTTCTTCTTGCAAGTTAACGATGACGGCATCCAACGGAAATTCGTCATGTAATTGGTAACTCGTTTTACTTTTTTGCCTATTCTATGCGAACCAACAGCCTCAAAAAGGTTAACACTTTGGATTTGTTTTTTTAATACACAAGTTCAAATACCCGGTCCTCGGAGGGGGCAGCTCACCAGGGTGATGACCTTTCGACGCTGTCCATGGACTTCACCGTCGACGACAACACGTTTGCGGAGGCGTGTATCAGGGCCTCTTTCTACCCCAAATTCGAAAACGACAAGTCCGATCCAGAGGTTTCGAATCAAGGCTCACTTTCCAAACCATCCATTGCTTAATTGCACTTTAATTAGGATTCACATGTAGATTTAGCTAGGGAATGGAGTTTTCATTTAAATGAAACCGTAAGGCTGGGAACCTTACCCCCATTTTAATTTGTGATGGCAGACAAGAACCCGGATGATTGAGATGGTGTCGTGTGGCTTAGCTACCATGGAGGTATATTTGATTTCTTCTTTTTCTGCCGTTTGATCAATTACTGGTTTTTATTTTAGCTAACTACTTGCGATGACGGTGGTTAGAATGTGCTCACCCTACAAAGATTAAGTTTTTTCTTCAGGTTACGCTTAAGCATTCAGGATCTCTATTCATGTATGCCGGTCACCCTGGTGGAGCATATTCCAAGAACAGCTTTGGAAATATGTAGGTTCCGCTGCTAGTTTGTCTTCTTGATATTTGTTTTTTGAGCTATTTATTTACCTGAATATTGGTGTAATTCCTTCCTTGCTTATAGCTACACTGCTGTGGGAGTTTTTGTCCTGGACCGTATGTTTCGTGAAGCTTGGGGGAAGGAGGCTCCTAAAAAGCAAGCCGAATTTAATGATATTCTTGAGGTATCCTATGCATGCCAAGTGCAACTTTCTCAAGAACTACATGCCTTTTTGGTTCCATAACCTTTCTTTGATACATAGTTTATTGGATGTTTATAAACACTGATCAAGAATGTTCGGTTTACTATTAGGGTTTTTCATCGTTTGCACTTCTGCTTGTCACCTGTTTCCTTCAAATTCCTGATTTTGCCGCTGTTCTGTACCTGTAGAAAAACAGGATAAACATTTCAATGGAACTGGTGACGGCTGTATTAGGAGACCATGGGCAAAGGCCAAAGGATGATTATGGTACGATGCCCGGTTACTTTACCTATTTAACTACGATGACATCATTTTTCAGTCAATGAATTTTCCCATTCTTGTTAGTCCTTTTTTACAACATCTCTTTTGAATGCATGTTTATCTCAGTTTTATTTTGGCCTTTATGCAGCCGTGGTTATAGCTGTAACAGAGTTGGGTCATGGCAAACCAAGGTTCTATTCTACTCCACAAGTGATTGCCTTTTGTCAAGAATGGCGCCTACCAACAAATCATGTGTGGCTATTTTCCACAAGGTGGACATCTGACAAGTTGATGTTTCCTACGTCAAAGTTTTTGACTGCCTTGCTTGATATAACTTTCCATTCCAGCGCTGTTTGATAATTGTTCTTTTTTAATGAGACTACAAGAGGGTTAAACAGTTTATTGCCATTAATTTAGACTAAATTAGTTATTAGTATTCCTTGTGTATGAGCCATTATTATTGCTGTGCCCTCGTAAATTTCATATCTCTTCACTGCTGGGTCTTCTCTTAATATTATTTTTCTTTATCTTTGCATCTTTGCAAGGAAATCTGCCACTTCTTTTTTCGCTACCTACGATGCATTGTGTGAAGAGGGGACTGCCACGCCGGTTTGTATCGCCCTTGGCGAAATAGCTGATATATCTATACCAGGTAAGTCTTCTATCTTCAATAATAATCGCTGTGTTACACTCTCACTGCTGCTCTAATATGTTTTCATGTCTCTCTTTATTATTTGTAGGGTCAAAGGATCATGTGATGGTACAGCGTGAGATTCTTGAAGGCCTGGTTGCCCGCATTGTTAGTCATGAAAGTTTAGTTCAATTGGAACAAGTCTCGAAAAACTTCTCACATCCTCCACTAGATGGAGCTAAGCCAGTAAAATGATGTTCCCTTGTTATTTGAGTGAAATAAATGATCCATACAGGAGGGTTTCTGTTTGTTTGCGAAGTTTTCATGTCAATACTAACGTTCTTGTTCAAAGAAAACTGGCTACTTCTCATTTGTTCACATACATTTGTTCGTACATTTTACCATGTGGAAGTTCTAGGCCTGTTAGGATGCTATATTGAGCATGGTAACTGAATCAGATCATCATGAATTAAAGATACGAGAAAAATTCTCCATATTCAGTTATATTTTTCTTAATATGGGAGTGGAAAGGACTGGAAATAAAATAAAAGTATTATCCTTGTTTGGTCATTTCCCCTACCTTCTCATTTTGATTGCTATAGACGTATAGATAACAATAGCATATAGCATTTCTGAACCTTCAGTTTTTGAAAAGCTTGTTATCTATACTTTTGTTGTAATAAATATTTTCCGATGCATCTGAATATGTTGTAGGAAATAATTCTTAATGCAGTCAAGTTGTAAATGCATTAGCCTTTACCTTTGAGGCTTTGATTTAGAAAGTTACTCTCCTATGCAGTTGACTCTGATTTAGGACCAAGTTTACGTGAAATATGCGCCACTAATAGGTCAGATAAAAACCAGGTACTGTTTAATGTTGTCAAGTAGTATTCGCCTTTTTCATGATTTTTCTTAGTATTGTATTGATTCTATCTTTCTATAACTTATTAATTTTACATGAACAGCAAATTAAATCACTTCTTGAAAATGTTGGATCTTCAATGTGTCCAGACCATTCTGATTGGTTTGGAAATAGTGGTCTTGATGCTCAGTCTCGAGACGCTGACGAATCGGTTGTCACTTGCTTTTTGCAAGCACATCCTACAGACAATACAACTAAGAAATTGCAGTTTAGCAGTTTTTAATTTGTTCTTGCCAACAGTAAGTCTTTTTACTTCCATTGTAAATGTTTTATAACTGCAAATGTCAGATTCAATAACTAGTACATGATAACTGATTCTTCTGCACTGTACAGGAGATGATTCGTGTGATCAAGCAGAGAAATTTCTTTGTAGCATTCAAATGTTACCAAAAAGTTGATTCTCTTTCAAATGATAACTTGTCTTACAAGATGGTTATCCATGTGCACGGTGAGTCTGCTTTTAGAAGTTATCAGCAAGAGATGAGGTAAGGTTGCAAAGTCAGTGTCGCATACCTCAATAGCTCATTGCAGCACCGGATGTTTTTTTGCTTTATGGGATTTATTATCTGTTATTAGATTTAATTGGTCATGTATTTTTTTTAGGAAAAATCAAGGGTTATGGCCACTGTATAGGGGTAAGATGGACCATGTGACTCAATTCTTCTCAATATAATATGCCAGCATGGCTTCGACTGAATGTAATTTTTCATGATTAGGTTTCTTGGTTGATGTAAACCTGTTCAAGGCGAACAATAAGAAAGCTGATGTACATTCCAAAGACAGTAGCACTTTAGTGAAAAATATTGATGGTGCTGAGGATTCAAATTTGATGGTCAAACTAAAATTCCTGCCTTATAAGGTAACTTCACTGTCATCGTTTTCAGCTTCTTTTAGGGCTTATGTGTTGGTTGGTTACATGCATGTTGATATATGAACACAATGCTGTTACCATGGATTGCTTGCTTTCATTTAAACATTTGATTGATGCACCTGTAAAAGAAGTATTGCGACACCACCATTACTAATGCTTCTTATAAGCTTGGTGTATCGTTGTGGTGGACTTGTTTCCTTAATTCTTGCACGCCGGAGAGGGCTGCTTCGCATAATTAAGTTTTAACTGATGGATATGCATATGTATCTTCTAACAATTCTCTTGCATCGCCACCTGCCTGACAGATAAGGACATTTTTAATTCGGAAGGGCCTCTCCACCCTCTTCAATAATGGCCCATCTGCTTATAGAAAGTATTGCCTGGGGTATGTCATGTATTCAAATCTTGAAGTACGAAATGCATATTAGTAGGAAAAGTTAATATCTGTAAGCGAGGCCGCTCCCATGTAGGATGTGATATTTTTCTGCCATGTGAAATTTGTGTAGTTTTGTCAATTGTGACTAGTTTAAATTTAAACTGCGGTTGGTTCCCGTTCTATTGAATACCTCTGACATCAATGGTCCTGAATGTGTTAACTTAATAGGAAAATGGAGAGTTGGGGAACGTCAGTAAGTAAACAGAAAGAGCTGTGCAAACTATTGGATGAATGATATATTACTAATTTCTTTCTCTTCATTCATCGGAGTTTCTTTTAGCAAGCTACATACGTTTATTTTAATTTAAGTGCTTTGCCAAACAAAACAGGGCTGCGTACATTACAAGCAAGTGTGGAAATATGCCACTCTGGTCCTCAACATATCTTGGTGAGGCAGAGCCTTTCCTTGAACAATATGCTAAAGCAAACCAGGCTTTGGTAGGGGGGGCTGCTGGTGACTTGGTTCAACCGTCTAGTAGTCCTACTGCGTCCCTCGATGTTGTTTCAAAACCCGAGGGCCTTATCGTCTTCTTTCCTGGTAAATTCTGTTTTTCCTTATAACAGATTCTAACTTTCTAAAGGTATATGTTTCATCTTAAGTTGTCTTATTTATGTATTACTCTCAAGTAAGATTAAAATGCTTAATGAATCAATCGTACATATCTTCATCTTTTCCCTGCCAAGTTACAATTTTATGACGATTTTCTAATTCCCATCATGTCCTCACTATATTATTTTGTTCAACATCAGGTATACCTGGTTGTGCAAAGTCTGCTCTATGCAAGGAACTATTGAAAATGCCTGGTGGCCTTGGTGATAATCGCCCTCTTCATAGTTTGATGGGAGATCTTTTTACTAAAAAAGGTATGCAGCATTTGGCAGGATTATTTGGTTGATATGTTCATAGGACTAAAATATAGATTCGGTCCGCTTCTATTTTGACCTTTTTGCAAACTTTGTGCCCTTGCAGAAAAATACTGGCAAAAGGTTGCTGACGAGCGAGAAAAGGAACCATTTACAGTAACCCTCGTGGACAAGAACGCACCAAATGAGCAAGTGTGGCGGTAGGCAAGATTACTACTTTCAAATTAGAAGACGGATCGGAGTCGATGTTATTTCTTTCACATGCTACATACAGTTTATAAAGAACTGAACTTGTGATCCATTTATATATTGTAGATTGAGGATATGTGTGGGACCACAAAATCGGCTGCTGTTCCTATTGTTCCTGATTCTGAAGGTAATTAATTATCTGTATGCTTTATTAAAAAAAATGTTTCATGCTTTTTAATGGCACAGACTATTTAGATTCTAGAAGAATGTTATTCCCGCCTTCACTGTCTATATCTCCATTTATGAAGCGTCTGTAATTTTTCTTCACTCCCTTAAAACTGTAGGCACAGATACAAATCCATTTTCTCTTGAAGCTCTTGCTGTTTTCATGCTTCGTGTACTCCAGCGGGTCAATCATGAGGTATCCAAATCCATTTTCTCTTGAAGCTCTTGCTGTTTTCAGGTTTGCTGTATATGGTAAATTGTCCTCTAACATGTTATGACTAACATACCTATATACATATAAAGGGAAATCTGGACAAGGCATCACCGAATGCTGGTAATGTCTTGCTAATGTTTTACAACCTTTATGATGGGAAGGTATGCCCTTTCCCGAAAAACAGTTTCAGATCCTATTGCAATGTTATACCATGTTATCAATGTTACATTCAAGAAAAATGCACTTCCAGAATCGAAGAGAATTCGAAGACCAACTGTATGAGCGTTTTGGCTCCTTGGTTAAGATGCCTCTCCTCAAGCCAGATAGGTAGGGATTTTCACATATTCCCGAAGCCAGAGAAACATGCCATTTTTGTTGGTCTTTAAAAAACTTGTATTTACTGAACTGCTACTTGGCTTCTCCTATTTTCAGAGCTCCATTGCCTGGTGATGTCAAAAGTATCTTAGATGAGGGTCTTAGCTTATTCAGATTGCATCGAAGCAGGCATGGAAGAAGGTATGGAACTGCTACCTGTTAACCCATGAGTACAAATTAATCTAGGCCGTGTCAGCTGATAATGTTCACAAAACTAGTGCGGAATAGTCATTGAAATCATGATTCTTTATAATCTGGCCGATTTGATCAATAATGTTGAATCAGAGTAGAGCCACCGGAATGGGCACAGTGGGAGAAGAGGTTGCGCGAGATCTTGTTTGAAAATGCTGATTATTTTAAATCCATTCAGGTAAACATATCGATCTCATGTATTTATTTGTCATTGAAAAAATATGTATTCTTTACAGGAAACCTGTTAGTGTTAACAACACTTAACTTTTACGGACTGACGTGTTCTGTTGATTTGAGTCCACGTACAGTAGGCCCACAAGAGATCACACAAAAACCCTAAACTTAGTAGGAAACCCCTGCTTTCGAGTTTACAAATTTCAGCGAACAGTAAGATGATGACACTTTTGTTGCATCAGGACAAAGATAATTGATTTCTTTGGCTATAATGTGTAGGTTCCGTTTGAGGATGCGGTGAAAGAAGTAGTTGAACAGCTGAAGGCTGTGGCAAAAGGTGACACCAGAACACCTGATACTGTGAAGCGGAGGTTCGGCAATATCGTTTTTGCTGCAGTTACATTATCCCCGGCAGATGTATTGGGCCTTGTCCGGAAGGTAAGAAGTGTATGCTCATCTTAGTCTCCAAATTAAGTAGGAATTCTTTCCTTGCTCAGCTCAGATGTGCGTATTTCATTAGGAAGCATCCATTAACGTTGCTCTGAATTGAACCGCATCATGCATATTGCACAACTGAACAGGTTGCAGAGAAGGACACTGATGCCAACAATTTTCTCAACGGCATGCAATTAGAGGACAGCCTGAACCAGGTGCATGTCACCCTCACCCACAAAAGGGCTCATGGTGTAGCCGCAGTTGCGAGCTATGCTGTCTATGAGAACCAGGAATTCCCGGTGTCGTTTAACGCCTTCTTCTACACCGATAAGGTGGCTGCCGTCGAGGCGCGGCTCGGAACTGTAAATGGTGAGGCTCCTGTCTCCAGAAATGACTGGCCACATCTTACTCTATGGACAGCCGCAGGCGTGGCACCAAAGGAAGCAAACACACTGCCACAGCTTGTTTCCCAAGGACAAGCAAAGCGGGTGCCCGTGGACCCTCCTATCACCATCTCTGGAGTTGTCCACTTGTATAGTTTTTAGATATTTGTGGTGCACAAGTGAAGATAAGAGTCAGGAGTCATTAGGTAGCTGATGTTGGTGACGGATTTCTAAATTTAGATTTAAGTTTCATGCCACAAAGTCCTCCATGTTGCTGTTAAAAATCATGTCATTTTTATTCTTGAATTGGCATGTCATTTCCAAGAACTCAACCAAAAATCCAACTGTCACACATCTTTATGCACTGTTTGGTGAGACCGGGTGAAACCACTCGGTGGGACTGACCAGTACAAACGTTCGGTGACTCCGGATGAAAACGTTCGGTAGCTTCAAGTTGTGATGACCTAAGCACTTTACACACTTTGATGTCACTGATTGAAACTATTCGGAAATTCTGAACAAGTTGCACTAGGACCAAGGGCCAACTCGGTGAGACCTGAGATTTTAGGTTTTTAGGCGAGAACTATGTCATGGATGACTCGGTGACTCCGGGTGTGAATAGTTTGGTTAGTCTGAGTAGCAGTTAGGGTTTGTGAAAGTGAGAGTGTGAGAATCTGTATGAGGCTTTTGGACTTTGATCACTAAGCACTTGACCAGTGAATCCATTATTACAACCTCATCCCCTTTTGGTAGTATTGTCATATCTATGGACTTAATGTGACCTTGGACCACTTAATAAACATAAAACGGATTCTTGAGGCTTGACCAACACTTGTTCTTAGCATCTCGAGGGGTTCCATTTCACTTTCCATAGTTGTGCCTAAGTTGAACTTTCCTGATATATACTCAAGCAAAACATTAGTCCAACAATATGTATGCTGACATGAATAACCAAAACCCTTAAGGGTGGTTTCAGTCTTCTTCCTGGACTTGACAACAAATCAAGGCTCATGGCCTCAATCTTCCTCCTCATGAACCATCATAGCCGTCTAGGACAAGGCGTGGCCACCCTCTAGAAACTCACGATCATCATACAACACCACGACCTCGTCTGGTGGCTAATGATTGAAAAGTAATCTCAATTGTGATCCAAACATGTGCAAGGATCTCGACGAGAGAACACCTGGTGCAAGACAACAAGAGTGAGGCGACAACGGTCGGGGAAACTACGACCTCCGACTCGAGCAAAGAAGTCGGCAATGACCCTTTCATTCCCATGCAATATTGGCTCCCCAGCTAGCAGATGTCGTCCTTCGATGATGCCATGCATCACATCATGCGACACCGTCTAGCCAAACGGACGGTGCACACGTAGGTAACCTAGACGCCAGCGAAGACCGACGAGAACTGGACGCCCCATCTCAACAGCGGGGACTCAATGGCTTTTGCATCATGTGGAGGAGGACCTCATACAACTTCTAATCACCAGAGTGACTAAAAGTTGTATCATAAATATTGGATGAGAATTTCACTTGTACTAGCCGGTGCATACAAACCCCGTGATATAATATGCTCTATCACACGTAAGCCACCCTATATCTTCCTCAAAACAGCCACCATACCTACCTATCATGGCATTTCCATAGCCATTCCAAGATATATTGCTATAAAACTTCCATCGTTCTGTCACATGACTTATGTGGTCATCATCATGTTGCTTTGCATGATCATATGGAGCTGATATAGTATTTTTGGCAAAGCCACCGTTCATCATTGATTACATGTTATGCTAGATCATTGCACATCCTAATACAATGACAGAGGCATTCATATAGGTCATATTGTTCTTTATTGAGTTGTAATTAAATAAAAGAGTGATGATCATCATTACTAGAGCATTGTCCCAATGAGGAAAGGATGGTAGAGACTATGATTCTCCCACAAGTCGGGATGAGACTCAGGACGAAAAATGAAAATTGGGGAGGCCAAATGAGCCCATCAAATAAAAAAAGGAAAACAGGAAAAAAATAAATGTGAGAAAAAGAGAGAAGGGGCAATGTTACTATCCTTTAACCTCATAGTGGCTGAAAGGATCGATATGGTTGACTAGAGGGGGGTGAATAGGCAACTACCAATTTTTAGCTTTTCTTAACAATTTAGGTTTAGCAACAAAGAGGTTGTCTAGATATGCAACTAGGTGAGCAGCCTATATGATGCTAACAACAAGATACACGCAAGCAAAGGAAAAACACAAGTATAGCTTGCATAAAGTAAAGGTAAGAGATAACCACAAGTGAAACGGTGGAGATGAGGATGTGTTACCGAAGTTCCTTCCCTTTGAAGAGAAATATGTCTCCGTTGGAGCGGTGTGGAGGCACAGTGCTCCCCAAGATGCCACTAAGGCCACCGTATACTCCTCACACCCTCGCACAATGCGAGATGTTGTGATTCCTCTAGTGGTGCCCTTGAAGGCTGCGACCGAACCTTTACAAACAAGGTCGGGGCAATCTCCACAACTTAATTGGAGGCTTCCAACACCACCACGAAGCTTCACCACAATGAAAAGGGCTTCGAGGTGACCTCTTCCGTCTAGGGTGCTCAAACACCCAAGAGTAACAAGATCCACAAGGGATTAGTGTGTGGGGGGGGGGGCACTAGTGCAGAACAGGCCTATAGTCCCGGCCGGATGGGGTTTTAGTACTGGTTCCCCAACTGGTACTAACGTGTCGGGACTAAAGGTCCAGACCTTTAGTACCGGTTGGACCACGGACCGGTACTGAAGGCCCTCCACGTGGCTGCCTGCGTGGACTGGTGGTGAAAGACCTTTAGTACCGGTTGGTGATACCAACCGGTACTAAGTCTTCTGTTTTTTTGTTTTAGCTTTTAATTAGGTTTTAATTTTCCTCTCTATTTTTATGTTTTCCATTCATTTCAAATTTATTTTACGGTGCTACATACTGTAAACAATACACAAGTTCATGCATATATATATGTAATATAATATACAATATCTCATAACACAGTATATATATACAAATGGAATTACACATTCATATAAATTCGGGACTTATAATTAACTTAAGGCCCAAAACCCGGCCGGACTAGCTAGCTAGTGCTTCGGATGAAATCTCAGTTCTCTACTACTGATTTGCTGGCATTATTGAGGCGGTGGTAAGGAATAGTGCTCTCCGTTTACATCAATGACATGTTGAAGAAGAAATGCCGCCAATTCCTCTTGAAGTGCTACGAAGCGTTTCTCGTGTGAGAGCTTCGACAACATCTGCCAAAGCTGGAGTTGTCTTTCACGTGCTTCTTTGCGACGTATATGGTCTTCGGTCTAGATGCGAATGTTCTCGCAGAGGAAATATCCACATAAATTTGTCCCCTGTGGCTGCTTCACGCACTTTGCAAAAGAATAGAATTGAATAAGATAATTAATAATCGAGCATGATAATGGTATTGAAAATAGAATTAATGAGATGCGCGGACCTAGTAGTACTACTTAATTACGTGCATTTTTTTCCACTTCAGCTTCGGTTTCCATTGACGACCGTCATGGTTTTTTTCTATCATCTTTTTCCAAACACTACCCGACAAAGAAAAAGAACGAAAGAGTTATTATAATTACTTTTGATATCAGGAAATAATGAAAGAAAGTGAGGTCGATAAAGATTGAAATTACCGTTCTATCATAAAATACAAGTCCACGTATGATTGTTCTGATGTATCTAGTGAGTCATACACTTGAACAAGTCCATCCGCCAGGATAATATATAGGAGGATATAGTGGTCTCTGCCCAGAATTTTATATAATTAAGCAGGCATGCGCATATAACTCATCAACTACACTTGACAGCGAGCTAGTGAGCAAAAATAGAATTTGTAGTATACAAGAGAGTAAACACTCATCCCATGTTGTAAGGAAATATTATAGTAGATTTGTTGGTATTCATTAGTGCCTCTAGAAAATTTTCCAAGAGATCTTCTGTGTCCTTGGCATAATGTTTTACCACATGACCATTAACGGCACTTGGGTCGATGAACCCAATGTCATCGATTCCCTCTTGTTTCAATTCCCACATCTTCAATCTGCATAATAGCGTAGAAAAGAACATATATAGTGAGGATAAGCCAATGAATGATATCTTAGCTAGACTTAAATTACTAAAGATATAAATCACTTACAGACGATGGCAACTGATGAGAGTTTTGTCGATAGAGTCCATGTGGTATAACTGGAAAAGTTCTGAGAATTCAAGACATATGTCACATGCATTGACGTAATGCTCTTTCCTTACTTTGACCATGACCGCCGTCTCCCCTCGCTTTGCTTCATGCATGTACCAATCATGCAACCGTCGCATCGCAGTTGGTAGTTCCTTGTACTGCTCGGGTGTGACAAGTGGTTTTCCGACGACATATTGCATTGCGTACTCAGTTGCATCGTACCCGCGGATTTCCTCGGTGCCAAGGATTTGGTCAAGAGTGAGACTTGCAGCCTTTAGTACTTCGAGGTCGATTGGGTTGCCTTGCACGTCGACTGGTTGGATCGGTTGCTTGCTTGGATTGGTACTCACCTTGAGCGGAGAGATCGATTGCTTGGATTGTTCTCCGAGCTGGGGAACTGTTTTCCCGCTAGTTGATGCCGTACTTCCCGACTTCTTCCTTGGGCTGGGCTGACTTCTCTGCTCACTTGCCTTCTGAATCTGTCGCTCATAGTCTGTCGGCATACGCTCGACATATGCCGGGGGTCGATCAGTAAAGTGTTCCATAAAGTGCTCTTGGACTTCCTTGGGTATTACCTCCTTTGGCGGCACGGTCTTCTTCGCAAAAAAGGCTTTCACTTGGAGATCGCATTCAATTTTATTTTCCTTCGGTGTCATGTCATAAGGCAGCTTCCTTTTGGCCGGAGGCTCGGGTTTCTTCTTTGCTTTCTTCCGAAGAGGACTACTGGTGGCCTTCCTCTTTTGGGAGCCCTGCTGGCGGGACCGCTGCCGGGGTGGAGTCGGCTCAGGCGGCGGAGATCAATATCGATGATGATATGGACTCGCGTCGTGCTCCGTCCCGAGGTTGGGAGGACTGCTCATGGCGAGGTGGGGAGGACTGCTGGCGAGGTGGGACGCCTCTCGAGGTGGGGACGACTGTGGGGGAGCTCGAGGTGGGGAGGACTGCTGGCAAGGTGACTGCTGGCGAGGTGGGGAGGACTGCTGGCGAGGTGGGGAGGACTGCTGGCGCTGCGATGCCTCTGGCTGGGATCCCTCGCGCTGGACATCGATACTTTGAGGAGCCGGTGGCCTTAGCGCCGAGTGTGGAAAGACGATGCAGTCCTTACTCCATAGAATGAGACCACGGCCGGCTTCTGCAAATGTGGACTCCCCCTCACCTCTAGGGATGTCAAGCAATAGTTCATCATATCCCGGCTCTATTGCGTCCACCGCGACACGAGCATACCCATCTGGAACCGGATTGCAATGCCAGAGAACATCAGGTGTATTTGGTAAAGCATAGCCCGTCGCGACCCGCACGGGTATGTTCTTCATTTTCTGGATTAGCTAACAAGATGTCTTCTCGGTGATATCATCCACGGGGGTGTGACCCAGCGGTGCCCCCGTGGAACCCATGCTGCTTTTCGGCATTGTAGATGGGACGGGTTCTTCCCCTGCCTCCTGCTGCGGAGTTTCCCTTTGCTGGGTCAGTACCTGTATCTGCAGTTGCTGCTGCTCGTACTTCTATTCCAACTTCAAAAGTCGGTCTGCTTCCACCTTCTTTTTTCTCGAATGTCTTTTATAACTGTCCTGCCATCCCGCAAACCCCTCGTACCACGGAACAACGCCCATGCCTCGTGTTCGTCCTCTGTGTTCGGCATTCCCGAGGGCACGTGTAAGCTCGTCGTTCTCTCTATCGGGGTGAAATCGTCCTTATTGGGCATCTTTTATTGCTTGAATCAACTCATTTGATGCATGCTTCAGACTGGCCAGTGCAATATTCTTCCTTGTGGCTGGGTCCAACTTTCCCCCATGCGCAAAAAACCAATTCCTGCACCTCTTGGACCAGTTGAAGGTTACCAGAGTGATCCCTTCAGCAAGCATCTTATTCTCTAATGCATCCCACTTAGGAATGGCTGACTTGTATCCACCTGTCCCTAGTTTATGGTGATACTTTTTTTCTCCGCATTTATCTTATTCTTTGCCGAATTCTCCATAGCAGCTATCGATGTCTTGTACTCGATAAATGCATCCCAGTGATCCCTTACCTTCTCGTATATTCCTTTGAATTCGGGCGCCTTCTTGCCTCTAGCGTTGTACTCGGTCCATAATCTTTTCTTCCAAGTCTGGAACGCGCCGGCCATCTTATGGAGAGAAAACTCCTTGACTTTGTTCCTTTGATGCTCCAAGAGATAATCTGGTAGGGTGAAATGCTCCATGAGCTCTTGCCAAAGGGCATCTTTAATTCTTGTATCGACATAATTCACTCCTGGTTTTGGTTCCTTTGACTGAATCCATTCATGCATTGTGATCGAGACTCCATCCCTAACAACCACTCCGCATTGACGCACAAATGTCTTGGCATTGGCTTCAGGGTGAGTCGGTTCGCCATTATGTTTGAAAGCATCAAGATTGAGCTTTACGTTGCCGTCCGATTTTTTGGCAGCGCCTCGTACATTTCTACTAGATTGGATCAATCCGGAGGGCTGATAATTAAAATAAGAAATATTTGTTAATATATATATATATATATATCAATTAATACACATGTAATGATCACTAGAGGCTAATGGATGTGTATATACCTCGCCGAACATTGTTGGTTGTTCCGGATTTTGGAACATAAGTTGTTCTTCCTCGGTCTCACATCCATCACCGTGATCGTTCAGATATTGTGAGCCATCATCATGATCATGTGATTCACCTCGAAGGTCCGCTGGGTTTTCGGAGGAGCGTATGATGTTGAAGATGTCCTCTTCATGAGCTCTACCGGTATTGTCCATAGCTTAATAACTAGTCCATAATAATATAGATAAAACAAATTAGTATGTAAATTAGCATGCATTCAAGAAGCAAAATAACTGATAGTTAATTAATAATGCATCATCGAATACATATATAGTATAGTTCTTAGAAAAGATCTCATCTGCATAATCTTGGATAATTTTCAATACATCGGCTAATCTCCATCGATCTAGCTAATACATCATAATAATACATCATAATAGTAGCTAGCTAATATATCGATCTAGCTAGAACCCTAGCGCCCGGCGGATATCGGGGCAGGCGGTGGACACCCAAAGAGAAGAAACCATCACAGGAACATAGCTCCAGTGAGATCCCTAAAGAATCTGCCAGGTATTGTCGGACCTGGCCTCCAAAGCTGCCATGTAGCGTCGGACATGCTCGTTCTCCTTGCTGACATGGTACTGTACCACCTCCGCGGGGGACTCAAGCCTCTCGATCGTCTGTGGCCCATGCGACCGAGACCACAGAACCTTCGGGTCGACGACGGGCTGGCTCCTCACCAAGCTGCGCCGCCCAGAAGGCAGCACCTCCCAGTACCAGCCCGGCGGAGCCCAGTCCCTGACAGGGCCCCTCGGCTCAAGCAAGTGACCTCCTCCGGCGACTCGACGACGAGGATGCAGGATCGGCATCGTCGACGTCGAGAAGAAACACTTAATTACGAAAACAAATTAAATAAAACTTAGCAAAATTAACACTTAACAAAATTAACACTTAGCATCTAGCAAAATCAAGAATTACGGCACGCTTTGGATCCTAATGCGTGTGTGACTATCGGTCTGTCGAGACTTTCCTTAAATAACTCTCACATATCTCATGGTGTGTTGGTGCGCACTCTCTCACATTGATACGGTGGTGTATATATGTTGGTGGACACTCTGTCGCAGTAATAGGTTCGACCGGCGGTGATGGACGCTTCCCCTCTCCTCTTCTTGCACAATATATCGATGAGTATATCGCAAAGAAGAGGAGAAAGAGGAAGCGCCCCCACGACAACAGTCGGGATTCCTCCATCAAGAACACACATGAAACCCTAAACTAAATTAGGATCGACGACAGACCGAAAGTCACACACGCATTAGGATCCAAACTAAATTAAACCTAAAACTAAACTAAAAATAAACTAAATTAAACCTAAACTAAACATAAACTAACACATATCCTAATAACTTGACAACCTAACTAACTAACTAACTAAATAGGGGTGTTGTGTCGTGGTCGGGGTCGGGTGTCGGGGGTGTCGTGTCGGGGTGTCGGGGTTCGACGTCGAGGGACCCTAGATACCCTAGCATCTACACACTAGTCTGGCGATCATCGGGGCGATCATCAGGGAGAGGGGTCGTCTGGGAGATCTCACCTAGCCTCCTAACCCGGAGGTGGCGTCGGCGACGGGCTCGGGGCGGCGGCAACGGGATCACGGAGCGGCGGCCGGAGTGAGCGGGCCGGCGGCGATGGGACCAGCGACGAGGGGCGGCGTCCGGGTAGGCGAGGGCGACGACGGCAGTGGTGAGGGCGACGGCGGCGAGGGGCGTCGTCCGGGTAGGTGAGGGCGACGGCGGCGAGGGCGACGGTGGCGAGGGCGATGGCGGCGGTGGTGAGGGCGACGGCGGCGCGACCGACGGCGGCGAGGGCGACAGCGGTGGTGGTGAGGGCGACGACAATGGCGCGGTGGAGGTGCGATGGTGGCGAGGGCGACGACGGCGAGAGCAACGGCGGCGAGGGCGACGGCAATGGCGATTTTGGTAGCCTGGTAGTGCAAGTTGAGCTCTCCCGGTGCATTGCTCGGCCCGGGACGACGAAGTCCTCCTTTTATACCAGACAGACCTTTAGTACCGGTGCATGGCACGCACCGGTACTAAAGGGTCTTTAGTACTAGTGCTAGCCACGCACTGGTACTAAAGGTCCTCCCAACAGAGCGCGGGGGTGGTGGACCTTTAGTACCGGCGTGTGGCTCGCACCGGTACTAAAGACCCTTTAGTACCGGTGCTAGCCACGCACCGGTACTAAAGGTCCCGCCAAAAGAGCGCGGGGGCGGTGGACCTTTAGTACCGGTGCGTGGCTAGCACCGGTACTAAAAGTGTTTTTTAATTAAATATTAGTTATTATTTTCGGAAAAACCCCGTAAACTTTAGAAAATCATAGAAAAAAACGTAGGACTCCAATGGAACTAAATAATATATGAAAAAATATCAGAAAAATATAAAGAATCTGTTTATGGCATTTCCATGCATGTTTGAACAACTTCAACTGCTGTATCAGATAATTTGATTAAATGGCATTTGAAATATTCATATCTCGAGTTTGAAAAGTAGTACAAATAAACTCTAAAAATGTTGTAACTTGGCATGACAACATAATTTCACCCACATAGCAACTTCTAGAGAGTTGAGAGGGTTACGGCAAAAACTGGATGCACTTCGTGTACAAATTGGACAATCTCATAAGAAGTATGAGGGTTTCGGACGAAAACTCATCTATTACAAAGGCATTTCATTTTTAATAACTTATTTCAACTCCATACTTTTTGTGTGTTCAATATGCACCATTCAAAGGCACGTCATGAATTTTCAACCCTTTCTGACTTCATTTGATATTTTTCAGGCATTTAATGATTTATTTTGAGCTAAATGACCCTAAATTTGAAAAGCAGTACAAATGAAATTTGAAAAGGTTGTAACTTGGCATGACATCATAATTTCACCCACATAGCAACTTCTAGAGAGTTGAGAGGGTTACGGCAAAAACTGGATGCACTTCGTGTACAAATTGGACAATCTCATAAGAAGTATGAGGGTTTCGGACGAAAACTCATGTATTACAAAGGGATTTCATTTTCAATAACTTATTTTAACTCCATACTTTTTGTGTGTTCAATATGCACCATTCAAAGGCACATCATCAATTTTCAACCCTTTCTGACTTCATTTGATATTTTTCAGGCATTTAATGATTTATTTTCAGCTAAATGACCCTGAATTTGAAAAGCAGTACAAATGAACTCTGAAAAGGTTGTGACTTGGCATGACATCATAATTTCACCCACATAGCAACTTCTAGAGAGTTGAGAGGGTTACGGCAAAAACTGGATGCACTTCGTGTACAAATTGGACAATCTCATAAGAAGTATGAGGGTTTTGGAGAAAACTCATCTATTACAAAGGGATTTCATTTTTAATAACTTATAACTCCATACTTTTTGTGTGTTCAATATGCACCATTCAAAGGCACATCATCATTTTTCAACCCTTTTTGACTTCATTTGACATTTTGCAGGCATTTAATGATTTATTTTGAGCTAAATGACCCTGAATTTGAAAAGCAGTACAAATGAACTCTGAAAAGGTTGTAACTTGGCATGACATCATAATTTCACCCACATAGCAACTTCTAGAGAGTTGAGAGGGTTATGGCAAAAACTGGATGCACTTCGTATACAAATTGGACAATCTCATAAGAAGTATGAGGGTTTCGGACGAAAACTCATCTATTACAAAGGGATTTCATTTTTAATAACTTATTTTAACTCCATACTTTTGGTGTGTTCAATATGCACCATTCAAAGGCACATCATCAATTTTCAACCCTTTTTGACTTCATTTGATATTTTTCAGGCATTTAATGATTTATTTTAAGCTAAATGACCCTGAATTTGAAAAGCAGTACAAATGAACTCTGAAAAAGGTTGTAACTTGGCATGACATCATAATTTCACCCACATAGCAACTTTTAGAGAGTTGATAGGGTTACGGCAAAAAATGGATGCACTTCGTGTACAAATTGGACAATCTCACAAGAAGTATGAGGGTTTCATACGAAAACTCATCTATTACAAAGGGATTTCATTTTTAATAACTTATTTTAACTCCATACGGCAAAAACTGGATGCACTTCGTGTACAAACTGTTACGAAGATATACCATGCTAGCTAGGAAATGCATGCATGTCCTTCACATAAATATATAGAAAGTGATGACGGTGAAGCCGGTCACATCCCGGAGTGGGATCTCATGGTGTAAGAATTTTTCTTCGTGTTTGTCCCTTTCTTATGATTGCGCCGTAACCATGGATAATCTTCATCATTTAAAGGATGTTTGGGTCAGTCTTCACTCTGAAGGGAGGGATTTCATGAAACTTTTGATAATCTTCGGACATGTTTGTCTTGTCCTTCACTCCCACAATGTTTCTTTTCCCTGAAAGAACTATGTGGCGCTTTGGCTCATCGTATGATGTATTCGCTTCCTTATCTTTTTTTCTCCTCTGTTTGCTAGACATGTCCTTCACATAGAAAACCTGAGCCACATCATTGGCTAGGACGAATGAGTCGTCTGTGTATCCAAGATTGTTGAGATCCACTGTTATCATTCCATACCGTGGGTCTACCTGTACCCCGCCTCCAGTATATTTGACCCATTTGCACCGAAACAAAGGGACCTTAAGATCAGGTCCATAGTCAAGTTCCCATATCTCCTCTATGTAACCATAATATGTGTCTTCAAAGTTGGTTGCATCATAGCGGACACCACTGTTTTGGTTGGTGCTCTTCTTATCTTGGGCAATCGTGTAAAATGTATTCTCATTTATCTCGTACCCTTTGAAAGTCGTTACAGTAACTTGGTGTCTTGGCCAACCAGTACAGTTCATCTGGAACATCGTTGTCATTGATGAGCTTTGTTTGCAACCAACTGGCAAAAGTCTCCATGTGTTTACGTTCAATCCAGGGGTCAGACTGCTCCGGGTTCTTGGACCGTACAATATCCTTGTGTTCCTCCATATATGGAGTCACCAAGGTGGAATTTTGTAGAACCGTGTAGTGTGCTTGAGTGAAAGAATGCCCGTCCATATTTATTGCTTCTTTCTTTCCTAATGTGCCTTTTCCACCCAGTCTCCCCTCATGCCGCGATTCAGGAAGACCAATCGGCTTAATGTCAGGAAAAAGTCAACACAAAACTCAATAACCTCCTCTGTTCCATATCCCTTGGCGATGCTTCCTTTTGGCCTAGCACGGTTATGAACATATTTCTTTAAGACTCCCATGAACCTCTCGAAGGGGAACATATTGTGTAGAAATACGGGACCCAGAATGTTAATCTCTTCGACTAGGTGCACTAGAACATGCATCATAATATTGAAGAAGGATGGAGGGAACACCAACTCAAAACTGACAAGACATTGGACCAGGTCATTCTGTAACCTTGGTAGGATTTCTGCATCGATTACCTTCTGAGAAATTGCATTGAGGAATGCGCATAGCTTCACAATGGCTAATCGAACATTTTCCAGTAGAAGCCCCCTAAGTGCAACCGGAAGTAATTGCGTCATAATCACGTGGCAGTCAGGAGACTTTAGATTTTGAATTTTTTTCTCTCCCATATTTATTATTCCCTTTATATTCGACGAGAAGCCAGACGGAGCCTTCATACTGAGCAGGCATTCAAAAAAGATTTCCTTCTCTTCTTTCGTAAGAGCATAGCTGGCAGGACCTTGATACTACTTTGGAGGCATGCCGTCTTTTTCATTAATTCTTTGCTTTTCCTCCCGTGCCTCCGGTGTATCTTTTGTCTTTCCATACATGCCCAAGAAGCCTAGCAGGTTCACACAAAGATTCTTCGTCACATGCATCACGTCGATTGCATTGCGGACCTCTAGGGCTTTCCAATATTCAAGTTCCCAAAATATAGATTTCTTCTTCCACATGGGTGCGTGTCCGTTGGCGTCATTCGGAACAGATTGTCCGCCAGGACCCTTTCCAATGATTACCTGTAAATCCTTGACCATATCAAATATATATTCACCAGTACGGAGGCCAGGCTTCTTCCGGTTATCTGGCTCACCTTTGAAATGGTTGCCTGCCTTTCTTAAGATATGCTTGATCAGTAGAAATCGACGATGTCCTAGGTACACATTCTTCTTACATTTATCCAAATATATGCTTTCAATATCATCTAAACAGCACGTGCATGCATTGTATCCCTTGTTTGTATGTCCTGAAAGGTTACTAAGAGCAGGCCAATCATTGATGGTTACAAACAACAACGCTCGTAGGTCAATTTCCTTTTGTTTGTGCACATCCTACACACGCACACCTAGTTTTTTCCACAACTGTAGAAGTTCATCAACTAGTGGCCTTAGGTAGACATCAATGTCATTGTCGGGTTGCTTAGGGCCTTGGATGAGCACTGGCATCATAATGAACTTACGCTTCATGCACAACCAATGAGGAAGGTTGTAGATACATAGAGTCACGGGCTAGGTGCTGTGAGTGGAGCTCTGCTCGCCAAAAGGACTCATGCCATCTGTACTAAGACCAAACCATAAGTTCGTTGTGTCAGCTGCAAAGTCCTCGAACTCCCTCCCGATTTTTCTCCACTGTGACCCATCAGCGGGTGCTCTCAACATCTTGTCTTTCTTATGTTCTTCTTTGTGCCATCGCAACAACTTGGCATGCTCTTTGTTTTGGAACAAACGTTTCAACCGTGGTATTATAGGAGCATACCACATCACCTTGGCAGGAACCCTCTTCCTGTGGCGTTTGCCCTCCACATCACCAAGGTCATTGCAGGGGATCTTATAGCGCAGTGCACCGCATACCGGGCATGCATCCAAATTCTCGTACTCCTCACAGCGGTAGAGGATGCAGTCATTAGGGCATGCATGTATCTTCTGTACCTCTAATCCTAGAGGGCAGACAACCTTCTCTCCTTCGTACGTACTTTCAGGCAATTCGTTATCCTTTGGAAGCATCTTCTTTATCATTATCAGCAATTCTTGAAATCCCTTGTCAGTTACACCATTCTTCGCATTACATTGCAGCAATTCTAGCGTGGTACCCAGCTTTTTCTGGTCATCTTCACAATTTGGATACAATAATTTCTTGTGATCCTCTAACATGCGTTTCAACTTCAACCTCTCCTTATCATTTTCGCAGTTTCTCTTTGCATCAGCAATGACCTGACCCAAATCATTAGCGGGCTCATCTGATGCCTCTTCTTCAGCTTCTCCCATTGATGCCTCTTCTTCAGCTTCCCCCATTGTTGTATCAGCGAAAGGATAGTTTTCATCATCCTCTTCTTCTTCATTGTCTTCCATTATAACCCCTCTTTCTCCGTGCTTGGTCCAACAGCTATAGCCGGACATGAAACCAGACTTCAGCAGGTGGTAGTGAAGGGTTTTTGAGGTAGAGTAATTCCTATCATTCTTACAGTCACGACATGGACAACACATGAAACCATTCTGCTTATTTGTCTCAGCCACACGAATAAAATCATGCAGCCCATTAAGAAACCCTAGACTTAGTCGGTCATCGTACATCCATTGCCGGCTCATGTTCACTACACAACATCGAAGTGACCAAATTAATACAACTTCATCATCACATTACAACCAAAAGTAGAGCTAGCAGTGACCAAATGTTATTACTGCAAATAATGGATACTTATAGTTCATACATATACATCTCATAAAACAACACCAACTATCTAAAACATGTGAATACAACAACAAATGCGATCATAATCGCAACTAAAGTAACAATTGAGCCAACAGCATATTGATACCAAGCCTCTTTATCAATGGCATATTTTCTAATCTTTCTAAGCTTCAAGCGCATTCCAACCATCTTGTTCTTGTGATCATCGATGATATCGGCAACATGCAACTCCAATCCCATCTTATCATCTTCAGTTCTTTTCAATTTTTCTTTCAAATGATCAATTTCTTTTTCAGCTTGTGTTAATTTCTCGAGCAGAATTGCATAGTCGGTTGGAATTTCTGGTTCAACTACTTCCTATAGATAAAAATATCTACGTCAATTTGGTGGCATAATTAATTGTCATAGACATTAGATGATGTGTGAAATAGTTATAAAAGATAATTAATGACATACCACATCTGAATCATAGACTGGACGAGGGCCGACATGGGCGGATACCATAACCATTACACTATAGAATAACTAACGATAATACAAGTAAGTAAATCGTACACGCAGCTATCTAAATCATACAAGTAATTTTTTTAAAAGATTTTAAGAAGAACAAGAGGCTCACCAAGGTGGTCGATGCCGCGAGGAGACGATGCAGACGATGGACGGTGGTTAGGATGGCCGGGGATGGTGCGAAGGCACACCAAATAAACCACACCTACACATATGCAACCTAACAAGTTAATTTGAGCTCAAATTGGATATAAATCAAATAAACTCCCACAAATCACATATCACATATCTTTGAGCATACCACAAGCTAATCTAGCAAGAGATGAAGGAGCAAAGTTGCTAACCTTTATGAACACTTGGATAGATGGGGTGCCTTTAAATCTTGACAAATCCGTGGCAAAATGGAGGATGAGCTTCGAGCAAGAAGAAGAACAGGGGAGAAAACAGAGCTCTTTAGTACCGGCTGGTGTCACCAGCCGGTACTAAAGGTTGCCCTTTAGTACCGGCTGGTGACACCAGCCGGTACTAAAGGTGCAAGCGGGGCCCATGTCTGACCAAAACCCTGCCATGCCCCCTTTAGTACCGGCTCGTGAGACGAACCGGTACTAAAGGTCCCTCACGAGCCGGTACTAAAGGTCGCCCTGCTCCTAGCCGTTGTAGCTGGCATGAACCGGGAGTAATACCATCTTTAGTACCAGTTCGTGACCAGACCGGGACTAAAGCTCGGGACGAAAGGTCTGTTTTCTACTAGTGGGGGGTCATATTTCTCTTGGTGGAAGTGTAGATCAAGGCCTTCTCCTCCAAACCCTAGATCATCAACAAGATTGAGCTCGGGAAAGAATAAGCTTAGGAGCAACAATGGGGATTTTGGGAAGAGATGTGAGGTCTCTTGGAGAAGAAGACCCACTTATATAGTGGGCGGGGGGGGGGGGGTCTGACTATTTCCTGCCCACAAGTTGTGTATAAGGGGTACTTTCGACCACACGGAAGATCCGGGGTTTGCTGACAGCTGACTTAGTTAGGGAGGCGGTAGTGCCACTGGAGCGGTACTACTGCTCCTGCCAGTAGTACTTCCGCTTGGCACTGTAAGAAAAGCGGACCTAGCAGAAATAGAGGAGGGCAGTATAGTAGTACCGTGCAGAGCGGTACTACCACTGGCTACTGCCGCTCGATTTCCGCTTGGGTGGTGAAGGATACCAGAGAGCATAAAATAAACGGAAGTTCGGGCGGAAGTGGAGGACAACACTACCACTTGAGTGGTACTACCTCTACACTGCAATTGTACTTCCGCTCAACAAGGGTAGAGGCACCAGAAGAAAAATATAAGCAGAAGTGGACATAACACTACAGGATGGCAGTACCGCTAGGGCGGTACTACCGCTCTTGAGTGCGGTACTTCCGCTTAGACGATTCTGAGGAATCCTAAGCCAATGTCACAAGCTCCAAAGTGTCGGGAAAGTAAAGGGTTGCAAATGTGTACGTGATAATTCCACCCAACTTGTCAAAATGCGGACCCCCTCTTGATAGTATGGATTTTCCTACGACTCAATTCCACCAATACTAAATCAAAAGAAAATAACTGTCTTCTATTTTAACCACTGAGGGGAAGTAAACCATCTCGTGCCACCTAATAATATCTGAAAGCTTAGTGCACACGGTTAGTCGGCAAAGGGCATTGTCATCAGACACCAAAACTAATTGGGGAAAATTATGCTCTTACAATGGCACCATGTTCTTCATATAGAGTCTTCATTTTTGTCACTTTCATATACTGGTGGGAAATTTTAGTTATAGAAGTTGGCTCGTATATTCTGATGATGGGCTCCCTCAAATGCCCGAGGTCTTCATGAGCAAGCAAGTTGGATGTACACCCACTTAGTTTCATTTGAGCTTTCATACACTTATATCGCTAGTGCATTTGTTGCATCGCAATCCCTACTCCTCACATCTCCATAGCATGTTGATCCGCCTAGTTGATGTTAGACTTTCCCACAATTTGACTCCTTTGATATCTATCATCATATTGTATTCCACTCATATGTTATATCCATGGCTCACACTCATGTATTGCGTGAAGTTGAAAATGCTGAAGCATGTTAGAAGTACGGTCCAATTGCCTAGTTTGAAACCAGGATGCTCATGATTTATTCTTATGCGGTGAAGATGGCGTCATGCCATGCTTAATATGATAAAAGTGAGTAGGGGATAACATTCCTAATGATCGTATATTTTGAAACAGTAATGATTATGCTTCTTATGTTCATGGATATTATTATGTTGATATTAATTGATTCATCGTTTCTCAATATCTACACCTGAAAGAGATTACATGTTGGGTAACATGCCACATAAAAAATTCTGTTTTTATCATTTACCTACTAGAGGACGAGATGAATTGAGTTTGGGGTGTTGATACGTATTTGACGTATCTATAATTTTTGACTGTTTCATGCTATTATATTATCAACCTTGAATACTATATATGCAATTATATGCCATTTTATATCATTTTTGGGACTAACCTATTAACTCAGTGCCCACTGCCAGTTTTTGTTTTTTCCTCTTTTTGGACTTTTCAGAAAATCAATACCAAACAGAGTCCAAATTGGATAAAAAATTACGGGAGTTATTTTTGGACCAGAAGAGATCAGAAGATTCGACATGAGGCCAGAAGACCCAAGAGGTGGCCACAAGCCACCCCGGCACGCCGTGGGGGGTAGGGCGCGCCACTTGGCTCATGGGCCCCTCGTGGCACCTCCTAACCCAATTCCACTTCTCTATATTCCCAATTATCCCAAAACCAATAGACAGCCAGCCGAAACAATTTTTCCTCCGCCATAAGTCTCTATTCTTCCGTGATCCCATCTGGAGGCCTTTTCCGATACTCTACCGAAGGGGCAATCGATCACGGAGGCCGTCTACATCAACCTTGCTGCCTCCATGATGATCTGTGCATAGTCCACCACCGACCTATGGGTCCATAGCTAGTAGCTACTCCCTCCGTCTTAGTTTATTAGGCCTCCTTTCATTTTAAGCAAAAGTTTGACCACAAATTTAACTATTAAAACGTAAACTCTATGTCATGAAAACTATACCACAGAAAACCTCTTTGAAATACAAATCCAACAATATACTTTGTGTAGCATATAATTTATATATTTTTTTGTTAAATAGATGGTCAAACTTGGACTCAAAATACAAGGGGGCCTGATAAACCCAGACGGAGGTAGCCGATGACTTATTCTCTCTCTTTGATCTTCAATACAAAGTTCTTCATGATTCTCGCGATGATCTATCTAAAGTAATCTTCTTTTGCGGTCCGTTTCTTGGGATCCAATGAATTGTGGGTTTATGATCAGATTATTCATGAAAATTAATTGAGCCTTCTCTGAATTCTATGATGAATGATTGTTATAGCTTTGCAAGTCTTCCAGTCTATCCGTTTGGTTTGACTAACTAGATTGATTTATCTTTAGTGGGAGGAGTGCACTGTAGTGGGTTCAATCTTGTGGTGCTCTATATCCCAATGATAGAAGGGAACAAGAAACGCATTGTATTGTTGGTACTAAGGATAAAACGACGGGGTTTGAACATATTGATTGGTCTTACTTTGTCTACATCATGTCACCTTGCTTAATGCATTACTCTGTTTACCATGAACTTAATACCATAGATGCATGTTGGACAACGGTCGATTGGAGGAGTAATAGTAGTAGATGCAGAATCGTTTCGGTCTACTTATCACGGACATGATGCCTATATACATGATCATTGACATGAATAACATCATAACTATGCGCTTTTCTATCAATTGCCCAATAGTAATTTGTGTACCCACCATATGCTATTCGTTTGAGGGAGAAGCCTCTAGTAAAAACTATAGCCCCGGGGTCTATTAACATTATATTATAAAAATAAAAACCTTGTTGCAATTTATTTACTTTCTTTTATTTTACTCTTATATTTATCCATTTATCACTGTCGGAAGTAATCCTTGCAAGTAACGACTTCAAGGGGCTTGACAACCCTCTTGCCAATGTTAGGTGCAAGTGTTTGGTTTTGTGTGTGGAGGTTGTTGACGCAAATTTGTGATTTTCCTACTGGTTTGATAAACTTGGTTCTCACTCGGGAAAATACTTATCGCTACTATATTGCTTCACCCTTCCTATTCGGGGAGAACCCAACACAACTCACCAATAGCACTCGACACGTATATAACAACTCGAGGAAGAAACAGAAGGACCATGAATACCAAAAGAGATTCTAGGCAGTTGCTAATGCCGGAAACAGAGAGGATTTTAACTACAACAAGTCCAAGCTTTCTCAACTAACTCCTAATGGTGGAAATCATACCATGAGGACAAGGCCAAAACATTGGGCTAGGGCTTTATCACCTAGCAAATTGTGAATCACTTGACAATAATCTTTGTGAGTCATTTAACAATGCCATCACAGAATCTAGTTTCCATCCAATTATTAGACAACAAGAGATGATAAGGAAGAAGATGGTTGTCAGAGTGCAAGAGTAGAGAGCCAAAGGGTAAAAGTGGAAGGGAAAATTTTGCCCAAGTATTTTGAAGAAACTGCAAGTCAGTATTAAAATGACACAGTACATTGAGGTGCTCTGGAATGGCAAGGAGGTATGTTTAGGTGAGGCATTTGAAATGCAGGGAAAAAGTACACAGTAAATCTTGAAACAAGGATATGTAGTGGATTCTTTCAGCTGGCAGGCCTCCCTTGTTGTCATGCCACCGCAGCTATCTACAAGAGTGGGAGAAAGATATATGACAAGCGCTACTAGGTTGAAACATTGAACTACATCTATGAGCACTGTCTACAAATGTTTTAGGAGAAGAAAGCTGGACTGTGTCTCAAAACTCTAGGGTAGTGGCATCTGGATACATTGCCATGCGAGGAGCAAGGAAAAAAAGAACAATGACAGGAGAAGAGAAGAGGGTGAAGCACCCCAGGGGGAAAATGAGCAAGCATGGCATACAAATTATTTGTGGATCTTGTGGGGATAAGGGACACAACAAAAGTGGTTGTAAAAAGAATGGGGGCGAAACCCACAAAGCTAAATCATATCTTGGATAGAGAGGGAGAAATCAGAGGGCAACAAAGGTACTAGTTACACTGTTTGTTCTTCAACTATGCAAAAAACATAATCACATTGCTCTGTTTTTCCTTTGTTTTGAACTATGCAAACCCATAACTACTTTTGCTCTGTTCATTGGTATATTTTGTTTTGTAGCAAGCAAAGTCTGATGCATCAAGATCTACACCTCCAGCAAGCTCTCAAGTTCCAAGAACTAGAGCTCCAACAAGTTCTCAAGCTTGAAGAAGTACAACTACAACTAGCTCTCAAGATGGAACATCAAGCTCTCAAACTGCAGCATCAAGGTTCGGACCTCCCAGAGTGACAAGAAGCACTAACCCTGAGGGAAGCACATCTGCTGGGAGAGGAACTGGAAGAGCATCAGGGAGAGGAACTAGAAGAGCACCAGGGAGAGGAACTGGAAGAGGATCAGGGAGAGGAACAAGGAGAAGAACTATAAGAGGAGTAATTAGCGGCGCATGGGGGGGAATACTTCTATACAAGTGGCAATTACTAAACATGTTTTCAAAGTGTTAGATAAGATCTTCAGTAATTGTATTTGTTACTGCAAGTGCTAATATCTGAACTTGTGGTTGGCTTTTGCTTTCACTTAAGAACTATGTTAAGTAATGAATACTGTTTGGCAGTTGTGACTTATGAAAATGAAATGTGTGCACTAAACTTTTTTCCTTTCTTGAAATATTTTTGTTATATATGTTGCTTTCAATTTGCGGTCAGATTTGAGAGCTTGGTGTAGATGTCAACTTGCTGTCAAATTTCTGTTATATACGTTGTTGTCAAATTTGAGAGATTGTTGATGAATTCAACTTGCTATCAAATTTGTGTTATACGTGTTTCTGTCAAATTCCTATCAAATTGTGGAATTTCCTCATGTCAAATTGTGTCAACAAAAACTATATTGTATGCCTACATTCCATATACAAAATCAATCATCAATCATTCCATCAAATCAACCATCAATCATCTCTACTTCTCATGTCTCAGTTGGTAGGCTAGCCTCCATGATTTATTTTCGTCTTGTTTATTTTTACCTCACGTCCCATCATAATCTCTTCACTTGGTTTTTTCACCATCCCATTAAAAACTTTTTTAATATTTTCAATCTTCCCTATCAGGACACGTTACAAACGGAGGCAGCGATAGCATGTTAACAAATAATAAAATCCAATTCCACGGATGTTTCCTAGAACCAACACTTTCCTAACACACAATAGATCTTCCATCAATGAAATTTGGTTTAGAAAAAAAATAACATATTTTTAAGAAAAATATTCATCTCTACTCTTTCCTTGTAAACCAACACTTCCTAACATACAAATGATCTCCCGTGAATGCAATTCCACTTGTTATTAATATCCTGCAATAGTTCTTGCACTTTCTTTGGTAGGTGCTAATTCAATTCTTGGGTAATTAATGATTCAAAAATTGCATCATAATTTCCTTACCTTTTAGGTGAGATCACCTTCCTAAAACCAACAAAAGATTAAAATTAAAGACTTCCTCTCCCGTTACCGCATCCCCACGTTCGCTTCATTTACTTCTTCGCTTCGTCCCATTGCCTATTTTTCTATACCGTTTTTGTGGTTTGCCAAGTAATTAGATCGTCATGGATCACTATAATTTAGGAATCAATCAACACAAATTCTTTCCTCACACCCCTCACCTTTTTTTCACGTGAAACCTAACTCCATCGATTTATCTCGCCTTCCCACGGCTTCTTTTACTTGGGCGCCTCCACCACTTCCACCATGGATAACCCTCATGGTCGCCGTCGCCAACGTCGCCTCCCTGTTCCTTGACCCAAAACCTGGAGCCGCTCCTGCCCGCGTGTGTCACCATATCAATGTCTGACGCACTAGCCAGCCATTTCTCCCGCGCCGCCGACTAACGTAGTCGGTTGTTTCGTTGCTGCTGACACCCCTGGCTTAACCGCATTGTTAACTGCTCTGCTCGTGTCTGTTGGAAATATGCCCTAGAGGCAATAATAAAATGGTTATTATTGTATTTCCTTGTTCATGATAATTGTCTATTGTTCATGCTATAATTGTGTTAACCGAAAACCGTAATACATGTGTGAATACATAGACCACAACATGTCCCTAGTGAGCCTCTAGTTGACTAGCTCATTGCTCAATGGATGGTCACGGTTTCATGACCATGGACATTGGATGTCGTTGATAACGGGATCACATCATTAGGAGAATGATGTGATGGACAAGACGCAATCCTAAGCATAGCACAAGATCGTGTAGTTCGTTTGCTAAAGATTTTCTAATGTCAAGTATCGATTCCTTAGACCATGAGATTGTGCAACTTCCGGATACCGTAGGAATGCTTTGGGTGTGCCAAACGTCACAACGTAACTGGGTGGCTATAAAGGTGCACTACGGGTATCACCGAAAGTGTCTGTTGGGTTGGCATGAATCGAGACTGGATTTGTCACTCCGTGTGACGGAGAGGTATCTCTGGGCCCACTCGATAAGACATCATCATAATGAGCTCAATGTGACTAAGGAGTTAGCCACGGGATGATGTATTATGGAACGAGTAAAGAGACTTGCCAATAACGAGATTGAACAAGGTATAGAGATACCGACGATCGAATCTCGGGCATTTATCATACCGATAGACAAAGGGAATTGCATACGGGATTGATTGAATCCCCGACATCATGGTTCATCCGATGAAATCATCGTGGAGCATGTGGGAGACAACATGGGTATCCATATCCCGTTGTTTGTTATTGACCGGAGAGGTGTCTCGGTCATGTCTACATGTCTCCCGAACCCGTAGAGTCTACACACTTAAGGTTCGATGACGCTAGGGTTATAGGGAAATGGTATACGTGATTACTGAAGATTGTTCGGAGTCTCGGATGAGATCCCGGAGGTCACGAGGAGCTCTGGAATGGTCCGGAGGTAAAGATTGATATATAGGAAGTCCATTTTTGGTCACCGGAAAGTTTTTGAGCTCATCGATAGTGTACCGGCAGTGCCGGGAGGATGCCGGAGGACCCCCAGGAGGGGTGTGACGACCATAGTACTTTGTGGGCCCTTATAGGAGGTGTGTCAGCCCTTATTGGGCTGGCCAAGACCTTCTAGAAAGGCCCATGTGGCTGGAGATCAAGTGATAAGGCAAAAGGAGTTTGAAAGGAGGGAGATCCACCTCCCTTGTGGGAGGTGGACTCTTCCCTAGCTTCGGCCGAAGCTCTCCTCCTTGGAGGAGGGGCCAAGGCAGCCCTCCCTCTCCCTCCTCCTATATATGCAAGGGTTTGGGCTGATTTGAGACACAACTTCTCTCTCTCACGGTGCAGTCCTACCCTTCCTCTTCCTCGTTCTTCATAGCGCTTGGCGAAGCCCTGCCGGAGTCCACGTAGCTCCACCTTCACCACGCCGTCATGCTGCCGGAGCTCTCCCTCAACCTCTCCCTCCTCCTTGCTGGGTCAAGGTGCGGGAGACGTCACCGGGCTGTACGTGTGTTGAACGCGGAGGCGCCGTTGTTCGGTGCTGAGATCGGAATCCACCGCGATCTGAATCGCTGCGAGTACAACTCCACCAACCGTGTTCTTATAATGCTTCCGCTTAGCGATCTTCAAAGGTATGAAGATGCAATCTCTCCCCTCTCATTGCTGGTTTCTCATGGATAGATCTTGGTGATCGCAGGAAAAAAATTTGATTTACTACTACGTCTCCCAACAGTGTCACACCTCCTCGCTCATGTCGGTCATCATGGCCACCATTCCCTGCCTTGATCTATCATCTCTTGGACCAGCCACCCCTACCCTAGTCGCAGTGATGGTGACGATCTCCCCTCCCCAACCTGTAGGTGCACACCACCCTTTCCCTCCCTCCCTTCCTCCCGCTAGCTAGCGGCCTCCCTCTACCAGACGAGGCAGTTCAATAGACGTGAGCGGTGCACATGGACGATATGGATGACCTTTCGGCTGCCGCTGGTGTCAAACGACAAGATGGGTAGCGCCAAGACAGCCGTCATGACTTCAGGTATGTTTGCTTGAGTGTGCCTTTTCTTTTTTTCCTTGTGCATCACTTCAATTTCTTTAACTAAACCGCCATTGGAGAAGAAGGTGCCCTAGATTGAGAAGGTTGGCGAGCCTGCTAAGAGGCAACATACTCTAGGGGGCGCAATGAACAAATTGTTAAGAATCTTAGACTTTGGTGTCATGATGTTGTATACAAGATTGACTGGCATCAAATAGTTTCAGGTTTGTTCTTGAATTCGACTCATGTTGTTCATGGTGATTGCTTATAATCAGGTTTAAATTTCTGGCGTTTCATGTATTTTATTGTCAACATAATATATCTTATCTTCTATATCCCTTATTGCTCAAATTAGATTTGGTGTCTCCGGTAAGTCGCCATTACCAAAGTTCCCGTCTCAGGCACATTTAGTTTTATGTTGAATGGTTTAATAGCCAATTCAATTTATTTTGTACGTATAGCTATTGATCCTTGTTTACGATTCATGAGATTGTTGAAAAATTGTAAAACTATTCTTTGGATATAATTCGGTAGTCCTTTCTGTTTGCAGACAATTTTTTATCCTTACACACGTGTTCCTTATGACAATTAAAGGATACTGATTTATTTTTTATTTTTTAAATATTACAGGAGATGCGTATATGTAAGCTTGACTTTCAGATAATACACACCAAATTAAAGTTATGTCGTGCATGATAGTCTAGCACGGTAGGGTAATGGACAAGCTTCATTCTAACATTCTAGAAGCTTTTGTTTAGTGTTTCCCTTGGCAGGGCAATGGAGGAACATGAGACTTACCCCAGGTATATTATCCAGAGCTTGCTTGTTTTTCTGTTTGAAAAGAATAACACGTTATTTCCTTGGTTATTTTTTACGTTGTCAACTCATATATGGTATTTACTATTATTGGCTTGCTACCATTGCCGATTACAGTGCATAACCTATGCAGTCATGTAATTCGTTGGCTGTAGTTTTATTACATGGAAATGTTTTTATCATATCTTTTGTATGTTCTCTTCATGAGCATCTTCAAATAAAAAGACAGTAGCATATCTATATGCACCTTGAATCTTCAGATGACAAGGGTAGTCATCTGGTGCAACTAAAGGTTTAGTTTCATACTTGTGATGATATTATTCAGAGTTTGCGTTGAAGATTGCTCTTGTACTATTCTTTTCAGAAGGTACTAAAATGACTTGTTGTATGGAAATTTGGTTTCTACTAATACTTTGTCAAGATACTCAGTTTTATTGTACTAAAATCTACCTTTTTACTAATTATTAATGAACTTATATTGTTACTTAAATTGCATAGGAAGAAGGAGGTAAATGGAGAAAAAGTCACGAGGAGAAAGGAGTAACACCACAGGGACGATGTTGTCGATAGCGCCTTCGGAATGATTCGCTCTAGAGAAGCTACGATGGTTGACCATCTTGCTTGGGAAGCAGGGAGGCTCTCATACGGAATGCATGTATGTTCTAGAAGCGTGTGTCCAGGCGGCAGATGAGAATGGCCGTGCGATTGACAGAGGTGGCCACAAGGAGTTGCGTTGGGCACTTGCCAACATGAGGGTGTAGTTTCTCAAGGTATCAACACCCTGGTTTTGACCCATAGTTTCTTGGCTAGGTGTGCACGGTTGGTACTGTTTCGTGCATCTGGGCAACGGCTCATGCCATCCAGTAGCCATCCATATCGCCGTCGCTAGGTGTTAGTTTTTTTTTGGATTCCAATTTACTTTATATAGTGTTCCTCAGTGCATGAATTATTTTCAGTATGGACGGGGGTCTGAAAAATGTGCTAAGGTTATCACCATTTTTTAAAAACAACAGATGTGTGAAGATGAGAAGCATGACCTTTTATTTTTCATGTTGCTCTACCTCGGTATTGTCAGATCGCATAAGCTTTTATCACATATGTTTGTGTGCAATATGCCAATTTATCGGTGATGGTAAACTAATGTTTGGAGGTAATGACGGCCTCACCAGAGTAAGGGGAAAATTGTGGAAGTGGACACACATCATGTAGGTGAGACGGGAGAGTTGGTAGTCATAGCAATTGTGTGCGGGCATAAAGGAGTTTACGCTAATTATTTTTACATTGATATTATTGTTCGAGGACTCTGAAAGGAGAACAAAATGGTAAATAATCCCTCAAAATTTATGGTGTGGATGTGGAAGGGTAGGGATTTTGAGCTGGATGTGTGATTGATGGTTGCAGCGAGCTTGGATGGTGAAGGTAGAGATAGTGGGTGAAGATGAGGCAGAGAAGGAAGACAAAGAAGAATAGTGGTTTAACGGTATAGAAAATGAACAATATTTCTTAATGTGAACAAGGATACAAAAAAATACATCTTTGACACGATTACTGTTTAACCACATGTATATTTATACCGGTTGCAACACATGGGCAATTAAGTAGGGGCATCTATTGGCGGGACGGCTATGTGAATAAGGATCTGGTGATACATGTTGGTCGGAGTCCGGGCGGGACCTTCCGACTCCGGCGCCTGGTTGACGGAGAGCGATGCGGGATGGCATTTTCAGTGGGATTTCTTGGTTGCACGTGGTGGTCATCCTTGTCCCCTCATCGATGTGCAGGTGGCCGCTGGTGGCCTTGTGTGGATCTGAATTGGCTGGCGCAATGGGGCGACGCAAGGTGTCTGGTGGGGAGGTTGGTTGGATCGACGGGAGGCTTCGATGGTGGTCGAACCCCCCGTCATTAGAAAGGGGTCGGCAGTCGTGGGTGAGATCCACTCTTTCTCTTCACATTTTCTTCGTTCGAGTGCTTGGTGGCTCATATCTAACGATATTCAAGGAATGGTGATCGTTGTCGTCTCCATCAATTGGGATTGCCGTTCAGGACAAAGCCCAGGCCTTCAGATGATATCGAGGTTGTCTAGAAGTAGGGTGGTGGCCCAGGCAATGTGGGATGCGGTGTTTGTGGAAGGAGCACGTGTCTCGGGTCTCGAGTGCGGGATGGCTGCCATGGCCACGTGAGTGGCATGGTCATTGGTGTCTGGCATAGCATGGCCTCGATGGTGCTAGTGCTTTGGTGTCTGGTTTGGCGGAGATATGTGAGTGTTGGAGTGCATAACTTTCCCATTTTTGCCAGACCGACAGTTTCTGCTCACGCGGGGGTCGTTACCTCCTTGAAGGTTCCTTCATGGTGACACCATGTCTTTCATGTTCCTCTGGGTGAAAACTTGATCCTTGGGATCGCGCGCTGGCAACACTCCGGTGGCATATTCTTCTTTTAGGCACCGCTTTGGAGTACCTGCTTTCTCAATGTGCGATTTCACCTCTTCATGGTGCCGCTCACGACGGAGGTCTTTGTCGACTCCAAGTGATTGGTCCAACGGTAGTGTGCTTGGTGGTCGATTGGGGTGGTGTTGTTCCTTGCTATCCTTGTTTTTTTACTTGTGTATGTGTTGTGTGTGGTGGTGGCGTGTTGTATGTGGTTGCGTGTATCTTGGTTGTTGCTTTATATATAATAAAGCGGGTGAGAGTTTAAATTCATTTGTTGGTCCATAGCAACACACGGGCACTCTACTAGTTGCTGACAAAATCAATCTCATTGCACCAATTGATCTCCATAGAATGGCAATTTAACATGCATGCATTTGCTGCCAACATGGCATCCATTAGATTTGACTAAAATACTTGACAGATCTAAATGATCTAACTTAACAACAACCCTGCAACTAAACCAACAAGAAAAAGATATCATTCCAAAGAATAGAAATTTATACATTTCCATCTCCTCTTTCTTGTCGAATCTTGCTCTAATTTCTGCAACTAGTTCATTCTGCTTCTCCAATTCTTCTATCAAACCATCATCTTGTCCCTCCCTTGACTGAGCTGCCAACTTTGCCTCTAGCCTCCATATGTTATCCCGAAGATGTCCAAGAAATCCACGTAGAAATGGCGTCGTTTGGCCATCATGTCAATCGATGAAGCCATGCTATTTATTTGACAAACAAATTTCAGAGAAATTTGAGAGATTTAGAAACAGATGCGGGACAAAAAACAACAACCAAGAGAGTAGACCATACCTGAGCTGAGCAAATAGTACCTCCTACCAGGCTTTGCCGGGCTCCAGGAGATCCACGGTGCCTTCTTCCTGCAAAGGCTGCAATTTCTAGTAGGCTCGTACTCCATCAGTTGCTCCCGACAGGGCACCGGCAACCTCCCGTCTTGCTGCCATCCCCTCGTGCTACGCCCACCGCCGCGCAAAGAAGATGAAGCCCCAGAGGAGAACGACATGGTCGCTGACGCCGTCAATCACCGCCCTGTCTCCGTCGCCGCCAATCGCCGCTTTGTCTTCATCGCTCGACAAACCGTAGCTCTGTTCCCCAACCAGCTCGTGCACGCTTATGAGAGAGAGAGAGGGAGATAGAGGCAACCCCGGCCCCCCTATGCCACGTCACCTAATCCTCCCCTCAAACGGCATTAAGGTGGCTAACGATCGGGATTAAAGAGTTTGGTATGTCGATCTCAGGGATTTGGAGTTTGAGGTTTAAGACCGACAAGGCTTACGAGTTCAGGGTTTAAAGTAGACTTTACTCGCCTGCGAGACATAGGTAGGCTACACGTCATTTGCGCGTGCCATTGGCGAAGGCCCGGCGGAGCTAGACGTCGGCTTTTGCATCACGTGGACGTGGAGGAGGACCTCGTACAAAGTTTTATCATAGAAATTGAAAGAATAATTCAGTTGTCGCAGACTGTGCACCAACATTCGACCTAGGGAGGGATGCGGAGGGAGAGGAGGGAGATGAATGGATTCAGAAAAGATTTGGTTTTCAGATTATATTACATGCGTACATACGTTCGTACATACATACAGATGAAGGATGAAAGATATGATACATACATACATACATACATACATAGAAGAGAATGGTGGTTAGTTCTTGGTGGGATTGGGAATAGGGTTAGGGTTATGATTAGCAGGAGGAATGTGGGTGGTGCACTTGTCCTTCTTGAACCGGAGCTTTCCCTTGATGTCATCGAACTCCCAGATGTGCTCCTGGAGGTGCACGTTCCCCAAGATGTTGGGCCCCGTCTCCCGGCGGTAGAAGCCGAGGCAGGCTAAGCCGGGCAACACCTCCGGCATGAGCAGGCCGGTGGGGCTCGGCTCCAGCCTCGCGCCGCCCTGGAACGCCAACACCAGCTTTGGCACAAGTAGGTCGGGCGCCGGGTTCACGCCGTCCCACTTGTAGCAGTGCTCGAACCCGGTCACCTCCTCCCCATGCGCCTTCTCCAGCTTTGCGTCTAGGTGCTCCGCCAGCGCCCGCGTCACCGCGCTGTACGCCGGCTCCACCAGCGACGTCAGGGAGGTGCCCGTGTCCAGGTTGAGGCCGCCGTGAAGGCGGTAGTTCCACACCTCCGGCGGGATGTTGTCTAGGCGCTGGCCGTTGACGAACACGCCCGTGACTTGCACGCCCATGGTCGGCTCGTTCTCCATGTACACGATGTCCGTCTCGCTGGCCCCGGCGCTGGCCTCCATCGCCGGGTTCGGCCCGAAGGTGAGGTAGCTGAAGGCGTCGCGGCCGCTGTGCGTGGCCAGCAGGCAGAAGGAGAAGAGGCCCTGGAAGCTCTTGCCGGCGATATTGCCGAACGACACGGCCTGGTAGCCCAGCCCCAGCACGCCGTCGTGCGCGTCCACTGTCCCGCCGGCCTCGTACGTCGAGCACCCCAGCACCAGCCCCGGCAGCCGCGCCATCCGCCCGCCCGACACGGACACCGTCGCCGTCTCGCGCCCGAAGATGCCGCGGGTCACCGTGCCGTCCTGCAGCATCTGGTTGTAGCTGCACGACTCGTTGTGGTCGGGCGTCTTGCACGCCACGTAAGGGAAATGCCCGCAGCTGTCCCGCTGCGAGCACCGGTACCGCCGCCACGACGACGACCGCCCCGGACGGTACCAGGTCTTCTTCACCAACGGTGCCTCCACGGCCTCCCCCACCGACATGATCTGGGCGTTGCCCTTGCCCCTGTCCCTGTGCCGCCGGTGGCCGCGGAGGCGGCAGTTGAGCCAGGTCAGGCCGTTGGCGGTGTCCAGTGCCATGCTGAAGGCCACCGCCGGCGTGCCGAACTGCACCGTCACCAGGTACATGCCCACGTCCATCGAGTCCAGAGCGCTCTGCATCGGCAGCTCGAACGTGGACAGGGACGCCCCGCTCCCGCTCGTGGCCGCCAACAGCTCCGGCATGTCCGACGCCGCCAGCTGCCTCCTCCTGGTGCTGGCCGCCAGCTGCCGGTGCCGGGCCAGGTCCTTGGCCTGAATGGCGCGGTAGTGCTCGCGCCGCGCCTCCGGGGACTCCGGCACCACCGGCGGCGTCACCGGGAAGTGGCAGCTGCTGCCCTCATCCAGCGCCCCCGCGTCCACGACGACTACCTCATCCGCCGGGTAGGCGTCGAGGCAGCCGGGGAGGAGGAGGAGCACCACCACCACGGCGGCGACCGCGGCGGCGTAATGGCCGTGCATCTTGGTCGATCCACTCATTGATCTTTGTAAATTTGTTTTGCTAGTTAGTAATAGCTAGCTATTGATCGACGACATATGCTGCATGCCCGCCATTCTTCTCCGGGACCATACCTTGCATTGCCATGTCAATATTAGAGTTATCAAGATATGTGAGGTCGCCACGCCCACGCCATTGTTACCTACGCCTACGTCCGCCTGCTTCTTAATTCGAGTGGCCATGAGCCTTTTCAGGATGCAACGCCGCTCTCCGCCTATAATTAGCTTGCACCTCCCCATTTCCTCCTGTGATTGATTGAGTTTCTTATGTTTATTATAAGTCGACGACTATTACCAACTTAGGGAGCTTATCATGCTGAAAAGGCTGAAGACCATATGTTAATCATCGTACGTCCTCACGAGAAAGAAAGAAAGAAAGAAAGAAAAGCTCCCAAGTGTTCAGGGTTTCCCTGCCTCTCGTCGCCGCCGTCGCCGATCTGCCTCATTTTCTATGGCCTTAGGGCAATGGAGGTGCGGTGGATCCTAGCATGTGCTGCCGGGATAGTTCATACTTTCTTTTCAAGTGTTTTGTGAGTTTGCTTATAGTTTGTGTCCTGTTTAGGAAGGTGAGGCGACGACGACTCCTTAAAGATGAAATAAGGTTCTCCCTGCCTAGCCCCCATCCTAGTGGCTCGTCTCCTGATACGTCCATTTTGCATCATGTTTTCCTACAATTATTTATAATGTTTTTATGCATGATAATACTTTGGGGAGTAATTGTAATGACTTTTCTCTCATAATTTGCAAGGTTCACACAAAGAGGGAGAATATCGACAGCTGGAATTTGGGACCTGAAAAAGCATGTCAGAGATACCTATCCTACACATCCCCAATGGAGCTGAAACTTTACGGAGAAATTTTGTGGAATAATTAAAAAATACCGGACCAGAAAACTATCGGAGGGGAGCCACCTGGTAAGGAACACCCACCAGGCCGCGCGAGGACCCCCAGGCGCGGCCTGATGGGTGGTGCTCACCCTGGCCCACCTTAGGAGCCCGTCTTCTGGTATAGATTCTAGAAAAACCTAGAAAAAATGAGGAGAGGACTTTCGGGATGAGGCGCCACCGTCTCGAGGCGGAACTTGGGCAAGAGCACTTTTCCCCTCCGGCGGAGCGATTCCGCCAGGGAAACTTCCCTCCTAGAGGGGGAAATCGAAGTCATCATCATCACCAACAACCCTCTCATCTTTGGGAGGCCATTCTTCGTCAACATCTTCAACAGCACCATCTCCTCTCAAACCCTAGTTCATCTCTTGTGTTCAATCTTTCTACCGGAACCTCAGATTGGTACCTATGGGTGACTAGTAGTGTTGATTACCTTGTGTAGTTGATTGCTATATGGTTTATTTGGTGGAAGATTATATGTTCATATCCGTTATGCTATGCAATACACCTATGATCTTGAGCATGAGTATTATTTGTGAGTAGTTACCTTTGTTCTTGAGGTTACAGGAGAAGTCATGTTGCAAGTAATCATGTGAATTTGATATGTGTTTGATATTTTGATGATATGTATGTTGTGATTCCCTTACTGGTGTCATGTGAACGTCGACTACATGACACTTCACCATCCTTGGGCCTAAGGGAATGCATTATGGAGTATTTATTAGATGATGGGTTGCTAGAGTGACAGAAGCTTAAACACTAGTTTATGTGCTACTTCATAAGGGGCTCATTAGGGTCCACATGTTTAATGCTATGGTTAGAATTTGTCTTAATAGTTTTCTCGTATTTGCGGATGCTTGCGAGGGGGTTAATCATAAGTTGGTTGTTAGTTCAAGTAAGAACAACACCTTAGCACCGGTCCACCCACATATTAAATTATCAAAGTAGAGAACATGAATCAAACAAACATGATGAAGGTGACTAGATGAAATTCCCGTGTACCCTGAAGACCACTTTGCTTATCAGAAGAGATCGTTTTGGCCTGTCATTTGCCACAAAAGGATTGGGCTACCTTGCTGCACCTTACCTATTGTTACCGGTACTTGCTCGTTACAAATTACCTCACTATCAAACTGCTTGCTACTTACAATTTTAGTGCTTGCAGAAATTACCTTACTGAAAACCGCTTATCATTTCCTTCTGCTCCTCGTTGGGTTTGACACTTTTACTTATTGAAAGTACTACGATTGATCCCATATACGTGTGGGTCATCAAGACTCTTTTCTTGCGCCGTTGCCGGTGAGTAATGCGCTCTTAGTAAGTGGAAATCGGTAAGGAAAAACATATACTATGTGCTGAAATTTACTGTCACTTGTCACTATGGAAAGCAATCCTTTGTGGGTTTGTTCGGGGTATATTCACCTCAACTGGAACCACAATTAGTTGTCCCTCAACCTATAACACCTACTAAAAATATTGGTTATGAAATTCCTTCGGGTATGTTATAACAACTGCTAGCTAATCCTTATGCAGGAGACGGAACTAAACATCCTGATATGCACCTAATACATGTGGATGAAACATGTGGATTATTTAAGCTTGCAGGTTTATCCGGAGATGAAGTTAAGTAGAAGGTTTTTCCTTTATCTTTGAAGGGAAAATCATTGACAAGGTATAGGCTATGTGATGATACTGGATCATGGAACTGGAATCGTTTGAAATTGGAATTCCACCAAAAGTTTTATCCTATGCATCTAGATTATCGTGATCAGAATTATATATATAATTTTTGGCCTCGTGAAGGAGAAAGCATCTCTCTATCTTGGGGGAGGCTGAATTCAATGTTATATTCATGCTCCAATCATGATATTCTGAGAGAAGTTATTATTCAAAAATTTATGATCGGCTTTACCATAATGATCAAACCATGTTCGATACTTCTTGTACTGGTTCTTTATGAAGAAGACTATTGAATTAAGTGGGATCTCTTAAAAATAATTAAACACAAATCTAAAGATTGGGAACTTGATGAAGGTAATGATTGAGGTATTAATATTGAGTTTGATTGTGTTAAATCTTTTATGGATACCGATGCTTTTCACAAGTTTAGCACTAAATATGGACTTGACTATGAGATAGTAGCCTCTTTTTGTGAATCATTTGTGTCTCATGTTGACCTCCTTAAGGAGAAAATATCATACCACTATTAAAAAAGAAATTAAATAACCGGTCATAGCTAAAGAAGAAACTATCATTTACAATGTTAATCCAGCTGTGCCTACTACTTATATTGAAAAACCACCTTTCCATGTTAGGATAAAAGAACATGCTAAAGTATCAACTGTGGTCCTCAAGAGTAAATTAGAGCACCTAAGCCCTCTGAACAAATTAAAGTAGAACCTAGTGTTGCTATGGTTAAAGTTCTCTCTTTGTAAAAATAGTGACGGGCATGTTATTTACTTCTGTGATGAAGTTGTTAGAATTGCTAAACCCGATGAAAAAGATAAACATAGACCCGTAGTTGGCATGCCTGTTGTCTCAGTTAAAATAGGAGTGCATTGTTATCATGGCTTATGTGATTTGGGTGCTAGTGCGAGTGCTATTCCTTATACTTTATACCAAGAAGTTATGAATGAAATAGCACCTGCTAAAATAGAAGACATTGATGTTACTAAACTTGGTAATAAAGACACCATCACACCACTTGGGATTGTTAGAGATGTTGAAGTCTTGTGTGGGAAAATAAAATATCCTACTGATTTTCTAGTTCTTGGTTCCCCACAAGATGAATTTTGTCTCATTATCTTTGGTAGACCTTTCTTGAACACTGTAATGCTAAGATAGATTGTCAAAAGGAAACCATCAGTGTTAAGTTTGGTGATGTTTCTCATGATTTTAATTTTGCAAGTTTAGTAGACAACCCCATGATAAATAATTGCCTAGTAAGGATGGAATAATTGATCTTTCTTCTATTGTTGTTCCTCCTACCGATCCACTAGAACAATATTTGCTAGACCATGAAAATTATACACACTTGTGTGAAAGAAATGAAATAGATAAAAATGTCTTTGAAAAATAACCTCTACTAAAGCACAATTTGCCTATTGAAACTCTGGGAGGTCCTCCTCCATCTAAAGGTAATCATGTGTTTGAATTGAAACAATTGCTCGACACTCTGAAGTATGCTTATCTTGATAAGAAAAACATATATCATGTTATTATTAGTGCTAACATTTCAGAACATGAAAAAGAAAGATTATTGAAAATTGTGAGGAAGCACCGGGCTGCTATTGGATATACTCTTGATGATCTTAAGGGCATTAGTCCCACTCTTTGTCAGCACATTATCAATATGGAACCTGATGCTAAACCCGTTGTTGATCACCAACCACCATTGAATCCCAAGATGAAAGAAGTGGTAAGAGCTGGAATATTAAAGCTTCTAGAAGCAGGTATAATCTATCCCATAGTTGATAGTAGATGGGTTAGTCCCGTTCATTGTGTCCCTAAGAAGGGAGGTATTACTATTGTTCCTAATAAAAATGAACTTATCCCACAAAGAATCATTACTGGATATTGAATGGTAATTGATTTTAGAAAACTAAATAAAGCTACTAGAAAAGATCATTATTGTCTGGCTTTTATTGATCAAATGCTTGAAACATTATCTAAGCACACACACACTTTTGTTTCTTGGATGAATATTCCGGTTTCTCTCAAATACCTGTGTAACAATCTGATCAAGAGAAAACCACCTTCACTTGTCCTTTTGGAATGTATGCGTATAGACATATGTCTTTTGGTTTATGCAATGCACCTGCTACCTTTCAAAGATGTATGACTTCTATATTCTCTTATTTTTGTGAAAAGAGTGTGGAGGTTTTCATGGATGATTTTTCTGTTTATGGAACTTCTTTTGATGATTGCTTAAGCAACCTTGATCGAGTTTTGCGGAGATGTGAACAAACTAATCTTGTCTTGAATTGGGAGAAGTGCCACTTTATGGTTAATGAAGGTATTGTCTTGGGGCATAAAATCTCCGAACGAGGTATTGAGGTGGATCAAGCTAAAGTTGATGCAATTGAGAAAATTCCATGTCCTACAGATATTAAAGGTATTCGAAGTTTCCTTGGTCACGTTGGTTTATATAGGAGGTTTATTAAAGACTTCTAAAAAATTTCTAGGCCTCTTAATAATCTTTTACAAAAGGATATTCCCTTTGTTTTTGATGATGATGTTGGAAATATGCCCTAGAGGCAATAATAAAATGGTTATTATTGTATTTGCTTGTTCATGATAATTGTCTATTGTTCATGCTATAATTGTGTTAACCGGAAACCGTAATACATGTGTGAAACATAGACCACAACATATCCCTAGTGAGCCTCTAGTTGACTAGCTCGTTGATCAATAGATGGTCATGGTTTCATGACCATGGACATTGGATGTCGTTGATAACGGGATCACATCATTAGGAGAATGATGTGATGGACAAGACCCAATCCTAAGCATAGTACAAGATCGTGTAGTTCGTTTGCTAAAGCTTTTCCATGTCAAGTATCGTTTCCTTAGACCATGAGATTGTGCAATTCCCGTATACCGTAGGAATGCTTTGGGTGTGCCAAACATCACAACGTAACTGGGTGGCTATAAAGGTGCACTACGGGTATCTCCGAAAGTGTCTATTGGGTTGGCACGAATCGAGACTGGGATTTGTCACTCCGTGCGATGGAGAGGTATCTCTGGGCCCACTCGGTAAGACATCATCATAATGAGCTCAATGTGACTAAGGAGTTAGTCATGAGATGATGTATTACGGAATGAGTAAAGAGACTTGCCGGTAACGAGATTGAACAAGGTATAGAGATACCGACGATCGAATCTTGGGGAAGTATCATACCGATAGACAAAGGGAATTGTATACGGGATTGATTGAATCCCCGACATCGTGGTTCATCCGATGATATCATCATGGAGCATGTGGGAGCCAACATGGGTATCCAGATCCCGCTGTTGGTTATTGACCGGAGAGGTGTCTCCGTCATGTCTACTTGTCTCCCGAACCCGTAGGGTCTACACACTTAAGGTTCGATGACGCTAGGGTTACAGGTAAATGGTATACGTGATTACCAAAAGTTGTTCGGAATCCCGGATGAGATCCCGGAGGTCACGAGGAGCTCCGTAATGGTCCGGAGGTAAAGATTGATATATAGGAAGTCCAGTTTTGTTCACCGGAAAGTTTTCGGGCTCATCGGTAGTGTACCAGGAGTGCCGGGAGGGTGCCGGAGGACCCCCGGGAGGGGTGTGATGACCAAAGGACTTCGTGGGCCCTTAGAGGAGGTGTTCCAGCCCTTAGTGGGCTGGCCAAGACCTTCTAGAATGGCCCATGCGGCTGGAGATAAGAGATAGGGCTAAAAAGGATTCAAAAGGAAGAGATCCACCTCCCTTGTGGGAGGTGGACTCCTCCCTAGGGTCGGCCGAACCTCTCCTCTTTGGAGGAGGGGCCAAGGCATCCCTCCCTCTCCCTCCTCCTATATATATGCAAGGGTTTGGGCTGTTTTGAGACACGACTTCTTTCTCTCTCGGTGCAGCCCTACCCTTCCTCTTCCTCGTTCTCCGTAGCGCTTGGCGAAGCCCTGTCGGAGTTCACGTAGCTCCACCGTCACCACGCCGTCATGCTGCCGGATCTCTCCCTAAACCTCTCCTTCCTCCTTGCTGGATCAAGGCGTAGGAGATGTCATCATGCTGCACGTGTGTTGAACGCAGAGGCACCGTTGTTCGGCGCTAAGATCGGAATCCACCGCGGTCTGTATCGCTGCGAGTATGACTCCACCAACCGCGTTCTTGTAACGCTTCCGCTTAGCGATCTTCAAAGGTATGAAGATGCAATCTCTCCCCTCTCGTTGTTGGTTTCTCCATGGATAGATCTTGGTGATCGTAGGATTTTTTTTTGATTTACTACTACATCTCCTAACAGTGGCATCATGAGCTAGGTCTATGCGTAGAATCTATGCACGAGTAGAACACAAGTTTTTGTGGGCGTCAATTTTGTTGATTTGCTTACCACTACTAGTCTTATCTTGATTCGGCGGTATTGTGGGATGAAGCGGCCCGGACCGACTTTACACGTATGCTTACTGGAGACTGGTTCCACGCCTGACATGCACTTGTTGCATAAGGTGGCTAGCGGCTGTCTGTCTCTCCCACCTTAGTCGGATTGGATTCGATGAAAAGAGTCCTTATGAAGGGTAAATAGCAATTGGCATATCACATTGTGTTTTTGGTGTAGGTAAGAAGCGTTCTTGCTAGTAACCTATAGCAGCCACGTAAAAACTTGCAACTACAAATTAGAGGATGTCTAACTTTTTTTGCAGCATATGCCTTGTGATGTGATATGGCCAAAGGATGTGATGTGATGCATTGTGATGTATAAGATTGATCATGTTCTTGTAATAGGTTTCACGACTTGCATGTCGATGAGCATGACAACCAGCAGGAGCCACAGGAGTTGTCTTATTTTATTGTATGATCTGCGTGTCAATCATAAACGCCATGTAATTACTTTACTTTATTGCTAAACATTAGCCATAGTAGTAGAAGTAATAGTTGGCGAGACAACTTCATGAAGACACAATGATGGAGATCATGATGATGGAGATCATGGTGTCGTGCCGGTGACAGTGATGATCATGGTGCCCCGAAGATGGAGATCAAAGGAGCAAGATGATATTGGCCATATCATGTCACTATATTGATTGCATGTGATGTTTATCATGTTTACATCTTATTTGCTTAGAACGACGGTAGTAAATAATATGATCTCTCAATAAATTTCAAGAAAAGTGTTCACCCTAACTGTGCATCGTTGCTAAGGATCGTTGTTCCGAAGCACCACGTGATGATCGGGTGTGATAGGTTCTAACGTTTGCATACAACGGGTGTAAGCGAGATTTACACACGCGGAACACTTAGGTTGACTTGACGAGCCTAGCATGTACAGACATGGCCTCGGAATACGGAAGACCGAAAGGTCAAACATGAGTCATATAGAAGATACGATCAACATGGAGATGTTCACCATGGATGACTAGTCCGTCTCACGTGATGATCGGACACGGGCTAGTTGACATGGATCATGTATCACTTGGATGACTAGAGAGATGTCTATCTAAGTGGGAGTTCATTAAATAATTTGATTATGTGAACTTAATTATCATGAACTTTGTCTAAAATTGCCTTTACAATCTATACTGTAGATCCAGTGGCCAACGCGAATGTCACCCTCAATTTCAACGCGTATCTAGAGAAAACCAAGCTGAAAGATGATGGAAGCAACTACGCGGACTGGGTCCGTAGCTTGAGGATTATCCTCATAGCTTCCAAGAGATTGTATGTCCTAGATGCACGGCTAGGTGACGCACCCATTCTCCCAGCGGAACAAGATGTTATGAATGCTTGGCAGACACGCTATGATGATTACTCCCTTGTTCAGTGCGGCATGCTTTACAGTTTAGAACCAGGGCTACAAAAGCGTTTTGAGAAACACGGAGCATATGAGATGTTCCAAGAGCTGAAACTGGTTTTCCAAGCTCATGCCCGGGTCGAGAGATATGACGTCTCTGACAAGTTCTTTAGCTGTAAGATGGAGGAGAATAGTTCTGTCAGTGAGCACATCCTCAAGATGTCTGGGCTACACAACCGCTTGACTCAGCTGGGAGTTAATCTCCCGGATGACTTGGTCATTGACAGAATCCTCAAGTCGCTTCCACCTAGCTACAAGAGCTTTTTGATGAACTACAACATGCAAGGGATGGAGAAGTCCATTCCTGAGTTGTACTCGATGCTAAAATCAGCGAAGGTCGAGATCAAAAAGGAGCATCAAGTGTTAATGGTGAATAAGACCACTAGTTTCAAGAAAGGCAAGGGTAAGAAGAACTTCAAGAAGGACAGCAAAGCTCTTGCCGCGCCCGGTAAGCAAGTTTCCGGGAAGAAGAAGAACAAGCATGGACCCAAGCCTGAGACTGAGTGCTTTTATTGCAAGGGTACCGGTCACTGGAAGCGGAACTGCCCCAAGTACTTAGCGGATAAGAAGGACGGAAACATTAAAGGTATATGTGATATACTTTTTATTGATGTGTACCTAACCAGTGCTCGCAGTAGCTCCTCGATATTTCATACTGGTGTAGTTGCTCACATTTGTAACTCCAAGCAGGAGCTGCGGAATAAGCAGAGGCTGGCAAAGGACGAGGTGAGGATGCGCGTCAGGAATGGTTCCAAGATCGATGTGATCGCCGTTGGCACGCTTCCTCTACATCGACCTTCGGGATTAGTGTTCAACCTTAATAATTGTTATTTAGTACCAGCTTTGAGCATGAACATTGTATCTGGATCTCGCTTGATGCGAGATGGCTACTCATTTAAATCTGAGAATAATGGTTGTTCTATTTATATGAGAGAAATGTTTTATGGTCATGCTCCGCTGGTCAATGGTTTATTTTTGATGAACCTCGAACGTGATGTTATACATGTCCATAGTGTGAGTACCAAAAAGTGTAAGGGTGATAACGATAGTCCCACTTACATGTGGCACTGCCGCCTTGGTCATTGGTGTCAAACGCATGAAGAAGCTCCATACTGATGGACTCTTGGAGTCTCTTGATTTCTAATCATTTGACACGTGCAAACCATGCCTCATGGGCAAGATGACCAAGACTCCGTTCTCCAGAATAATGGAGCGAGCAATTGACTTGTTGGAAATAATACATATCGATGTATGCGGTCCAATGAGTGTCGAGGCTCGTGGTGGCTACCGTTATGTTCTCACCCTCACTGATGACTTGAGTAGATATGGGTATGTCTACTTAATGAAACATAATTCTGAAACTTTTGAAAGGTTCAAGGAATTTCAGAGTGAGGTAGAGAATCAACGTGACAGGAAAATAAAGTGCCTACGATCTGATCGTGGCGGAGAATATTTAAGTCACGAGTTTGGCACGCACCTTAGGAAATGTGGAATTGTTTCACAACTCACGCTGCCTGGCACACCTCAGCGCAATGGTGTGTCTGAACGTCGTAATCGCACTCTATTAGATATGGTACGATCTATGATGTCTCTTACTGACTTACCACTATCATTTTGGGGATATGCATTAGAGACTGCCGCATTCACTTTAAATAGGGCACCGTCAAAATCCATTGAGACGACACCGTATGAACTATGGATTGGAAAGAAACCTAAGCTGTCGTTTCTAAAATTTTGGGGATGCGATGCTTATGTGAAGAAACTTCAACCTGAGAAGCTCGAACCCAAAGCGGAAAAGTGCGTCTTCATAGGATATCCCAAAGAGACTATTGGGTATACCTTCTACCTATGATCCGAGGGCAAAGTCTTTGTTGCCAAGAATGGATCCTTTCTCGAGAAAGAGTTTCTCTCGAAAGAAGTAAGTGGGAGGAAAATAGAACTTGATGAGGTAATTGTACCTCCAATCGAACTGGAGAGTAGCGCAGCATAGGAAGATGTTTCTGTGGAGCCTGCACCGGCTGGAGAGGAAGTTAATGATGATGATCATGAAACTTCACATCAAGTTACTATTGAACATCGAAAGACCTTGGAGTACTCTTGGAAACTTCACATCAAGGTTCTATTACACTTTCCAAGAGTTCTATATCATTTCCAAGAGTTCTAATAGTAGACCTATGAGGTGCGGAAAATGATATAGATAATGGGAAATGATATAGAACTCTTGGAAAGTGTAAAGGCCTACTTGAATAAGTGTTTTTCAATGAACGACCTTGGAGAAGCTGCTTACATATTAGGTATTAAGATCTATAGAGATAGATCGAGACGCCTCATAGGTCTTTCACAAAGCACATACCTTGAAAAGATATTGAAGAAGTTTAATATGGATCAGTCCAAGAAGGGGTTCTTGCCTGTGTTACAAGGTGTGAGATTGAGTACGACTCAATGCCTGACCACGACAAAGGAAAGAGAAGAGATGAGTGTCATCCCCTATGCTTCAGCCATAGGCTCTATTATGTATGTCATGCTGTGTACCAAACCTGATGTGAACCTTGCCATAAGTTTGGTAGGGAGGTACCAAAGTGATCCCGGAGCGGAACACTGGATAGCGGTCAAGAATATCCTGAAGTACCTGAAAAGGACAAACGACATGTTTCTCGTATATGGAGGTGCCGAAGAGCTCGTCGTAAAGGGTTACGTCGATGCTTGCTTTGACATAGATCCGGACTACTCCAAGTCGCAAACCGGATACGTGTATATTTTGAATGGAGGGGCAGTCAGCTGGTGCAGCAGCAAGCAAAGCATCGTCGCGGCATCTACATGTGAAGCGGAGTACATAGCTGCTTCGGAAGCAGCAAAGGAAGGAGTCTGGATGAAGGAGTTCATCACCGACCTAGGAGTAATTCCAAGTGCGTCGGGCCCGATGACTCTATTCTATGATAACACTGGAGCTATTACCCTTGCGAAGGAGCCCAGGTTTCACAAGAAGACAAGACACATCAAGCGCCGCTTCAACTCCATCCGTGATTACGTTCAGGAGGGAGATATTGACATTTTTAAAGTGCATACAGATCTGAATGTCGCAGAGCCGTTCACTAAACCTCTCTCATGAGCAAAACATGATCAACACCAGAATGCTATGGGTGTACGATTCATCACAATGTAACTAGATTATTGACTCTAGTGCAAGTGGGAGACTGTTGGAAATATGCCCTAGAGGCAATAATAAAATGGTTATTATTGTATTTCCTTGTTCATGATAATTGTCTATTGTTCATGCTATAATTGTGTTAATCGGAAACCGTAATACATGTGTGAATACATAGACCACAACATGTCCCTAGTGAGCCTCTAGTTGACTAGCTCGTTGATCAATAGATGGTCACGATTTCATGACCATGGACATTGGATGTCTTTGATAACGGGATCACATCATTAGGAGAATGATGTGATGGACAAGACCCAATCCTAAGCATAGCACAAGATCGTGTAGTTCGTTTGCTAAAGCTTTTCAATGTCAAGTATCGTTTCCTTAGAGCATGAGATTGTGCAACTCCCGGATACCATAGGAATGCTTTGAGTGTGCCAAACGTCACAACGTAACTGGGTGGCTATAACGGTGCACTACGGGTATCTCCGAAAGTGTCTGTTGGGTTGGCAAGAATCAAGACTGGTATTTGTCACTCCCTATGACGAAGAGGTATCTCTGGGCCCACTCGGTAAGACATCATCATAATGAGCTCAATGTGACTACGGAGTTAGTCACGGGATGATGTATTACGGAACAAGTAAAGAGACTTGCCGGTAACGAGATTAAATAAGGTATAGAGATATCGACGATCGAATCTCAGGCAAGTATCATACCGATAGACAAAGGTAATTGTATACGGGATTGATTGAATCCCCGACATCGTGGTTCATCCGATGAGATCATCATGGAGCATGTGGGAGCCAACATGGGTATCCAGATCCCGCTGTTGGTTATTCACCGGAGAGGTGTCTCGGTCATGTCTACATGTCTCCCGAACCCGTAGGGTCTACACACTTAAGGTTCGATGACGCTAGGGATATAGGGAAATGGTATACGTGATTACGGAAAGTTGTTCGGAGTCCCGGATGAGATCCTGGACATCACGAGGAGCTCCGGAATGGTCCAGAGGTAAAGATTGATATATAGGAAGTCTAGTTTTGGTCACCGGAAAGTTTTCGGGCTCATCGGTAGTGTACCGGGAGTGTCGGGAGGGTGCCGGAGGACCCCCGGGAGGGGTGTGACGACCAAAGGACTTCGTGGGCCCTTAGAGGAGGTGTTCCTGCCCTTAGTTGGCTGGACAAGACCTTCTTGGAAGGCCCATGCGGCTGGAGATAAGAGATAGGGCTAAAAAGGATTCAAAAGGAAGAGATCCACCTCCCTTGTGGGAGGTGGACTCCTCCCTAGGGTCGGCCGAACCTCTCCTATTTGGAGGAGGGGACAAGGCAGCCCTCCCTCTCCCTCCTCCTATATATATGCAAGGGTTTGGGCTGTTTTGATACATGACTTCTTTCTCTCTCGGTGCAGCCCTACCCTTCCTCTTCCTCGTTCTCCGTAGCGCTTGGCAAAGCCCTGCCGGAGTTTACGTAGCTCCACCGTCACCACGCCGTCGTGCTGCCGGAGCTCTCCCTCAACCTCTCCTTCCTCCTTGCTGGATCAAGGCGTAGGAGACGTCACCGGGCTGCACGTGTGTTGAACGCGGAGGCGCTGTTGTTCGGCGCTAAGATCGGAATCCACCGCGGTCTGAATCGCTGCGAGTACGACTCCACCAACCGCGTTCTTGTAACGCTTCCGCTTAGCGATCTTCAAAGGTATGAAGATGCAATCTCTCCCCTCTTGTTGTTGGTTTCTCCATGGATAGATCTTGGTGATCGTAGGAAATTTTTTGATTTACTACTCCGTCTCCCAACAGATGATTGTGTAGAAGCCTTTGAAACACTTAAGAAGGCCTTAACCACTGCACCTATTGTTCAACCACTTGATTGGAACTTGCCTTTTGAAAGTATGTGTGATGCTAGTGATTATGTTGTTGGTGCTGTTCTAGGACAAATAATTGATAAGAAATTAAATGTTATCCATTATTCTAGCACCACTCTAGATAGTGCCCAAAGAAATTATGCCACTACTAAAAAAGAATTTTTAGCAATTGTGTTTGCTTGTTATAAATTCAGATCTTATATTGTCGATTCCAAAGTTATTGTTCACACTGATCATGCTTCTATAAAATATCTTATGGAAAAGAAAGATGCTAAACCTAGACTTATTAGGTGGGTTCTCCTGCTTCAAGAATTTGATTTACATATCACTGAGAGGAAAGGAGCTGAGAACCCCGTAGCTGATAACTTGTCTAGGTTAGAAAACATTCTTGATGACCCACTACCTATTGATGATAGTTTTCCGGATGAACAATTAGTTGCAATAAATGTTTCTCAAAACACTCCTTGGTACCTTTATTATGCTAATTACATTTTTGCTAAATATATACCACCTAGCTTCACAAATCAACAAAAGAAAAAATTCTTCTATGATTTAAGACATTACTTTTGGGATGACCCACATCTTTATAAAGAAGGAGTAGATGGTATTATTAGACATTGTGTACCTGAGCATGAACAGGAACAAATCCTATGGAAATGTCATTCCGAAGCTTATGGAGGACATCATGCGGGAAAAAGAACTACTCATAAGGTATTACAATATGGTTTTTATTGGCCTACTCTCTTCAAGGATACCCATAAGTTTGTCTTGTCTTGTGCTGAATGTCAAAGAATTGGTAATATCGGTAAGCGTCAGGAAATGCCTATGAATTATTCACTTGTTGTTGAACCATTTGATGTTTGGGGTTTTGATTATATGGGGTCTTTTCCTTCCTCTAATGGGTATACTCATATTTTGGTTCCTTATGATTATCTCACTAAGTGGGTAGAAGGTATTCCAACTAGTAGTACTGATCATAACACTTCCATTAAAATGCTTAAAGAAGACATTTTCCCGAGGTTTGGAGTCCGTAGATATCTAATGACTGATGGTGGTTCACATTTTATTCATGGTGCTTTCCGTAAAATGCTTGCTAAATATGATATTAACCATAGAATTGCATCACCCTCATGGTTTTAAATAGCGGGTAGTGGGCTGGTAGCGGATTGGTTCGGTGTAGCGGAATGCGGATAGCGAGCGATATTTGCTGGCGCTATGTCCATGTAGTGGATTTATAAATACACCAGATTATTGTTTATATCACTAGAACATGAAGAAAAAGTAATGATGTTTTATTTGAGTGATAGCGGTCACAATTGCGCTAGCGCTATTGCGGATGCAATAGCGGACGCTATCTTTGCTATTTCAAACTATGATCACCCTATCATCCTCAATATAGTGGTCAAGTTGAACTTATCAATAGAGAAAAAGAAAATTGATATTACAAAAGGCTGTCAATAGGTCTCAAAAGAATTGGTCTAAGAAATAAGATGATGCACTTTGTGCCTATAGAACAACTTATGAAAATCATATGGGTATGTCTCCATACAAGATGGTATATGGGAAAGCTTGTCATTTTCCTCTAGAGTTAGAACATAAAGCATTTGGGGCGATTAAAGAACTCAATTATGACTTAAAACTTGCCAATGAAAAGAGGTTATTTGATATTAGCTCATTTGATGAATGGAGAACCCAAGCTTATGAAAATGCCAAGTTATTTAAAGAAAAAGTGAAAAGATGGCATGACAAAAGAATCCAAAAGCAAGAATTCAAAGTTGGAGAATATGTTCTTTTGCACAATTCTCATTTAAATTTTTTTGCAGGAAAAATTCTTTCCAAATGGGAAGGACCATATGTTATCGAAGAAGTTTATCGCTCTGGAGCTATCAAGATTAATAATGCGGAAGGTACTAATCCGAAGGTGGTCAATGGACAAAGGATTCAACACTATATCTCAGGTACACCTATTAGTTTTGAAAGCAATGTTATCCAAACCATGACACTGGAGGAACACATAAAAGAAACCTTCCGAAACACTCCAGAATAGTGAAAAATAAGAGGTACGTGATACGGTAAGTAAACGGACTCCGAAAAATCCGCAAAAATATTTTTTATCATTTTTGGAATATTTTAGAAATTTGGGAAATAAGAAATAAATCGGAAGACGACCAAGGTGAGCACGATACACCAGGGCGCGCCTGCCCTCCCAGTGCGCCCTGGTGGGTGGTGCCCACCTCGAGAAACTTCTCGACTCCGTTTTCCTTAAGTTTTCTTGATTTCCAAGAATAAAAATTCTCTATATATACCCCCGATTGTTTTAACCATCGCATCGCGAGATTTTCCTTTGTTCTTGTTTCATGTTGTTTTCCTGACAGATCTGAAAATATGTCGTCTCAAGATACGGAGGGAGAGAGCTATGTATCCAATTATGTTTCTGATCCAAAGATCTTTGGGGAAATTTACCCTTACTTGTGGACTTCGGAGGAAGAAGAAGACACCGACCTAGAGGAAATAGAAGACGCTGGACTGGACACTGGCTCAGATGAGGATGAAGCTCCACTACCTAAACTTGGAGATATGCACGTGGAGTTCAAGAAGTCAAGCCTCCCTAATGGTAGGAGTAAAACCAATACTCCTTTTATCCCTTCTCGTTTTCTGCAGGAGAGTAAGGCAACTCTATGCAAGAGGGTATTGAAACTTGAACAAGAGAATGACAATTTAAGGGGAGAAAACTTCATCCTCAAGCGTAAATTGAATAACAATAAGAATTCTTCATAACCACCTCCTTCATCATCACCACCACCAAAGGAGACTTGAGTGCACGGGTATGGGCACGACCCTTGGCTTGAGCCAAGCTTGGGGGAGTTGCCTCGATATCGTATCACCATCGCCTTTTACCTTTACTTTTTATTTCGATCTTTAGCTTTTTCAAGATTTAGTTGAATAAAAGTTTAGTATGATCTATTTTTGATTGCTAGTTTCCTGATCTATCTATCTATGTAATCGAGTGAAAATTATATAATAAAGTTTAGTTTGAGCTTTTGCCTCTTTACTTTCTTGGTGCATTCATAATAAAAGAAAATAAATGAGAAAATGGCATATGCTAATCTTATGGTGAGTAATGACAACACATAAAGAAAAGTATAAGTGGTAAAATTTATTGGAGATTGACAAACATAGCATTAGTCAATGATGCAATTCATGAAAGAATTAATTAGGGAAGAGAAGATTCACATGCAAATATACTATCATGGACATCTTTTATGATTGTGAGCCCCCATTAAATATTATATGGCAAAATTGTTGACGTTGGACAAGGAAGACAACATAATGATTTATGTGTGTTCATATCCACATAGAATTTATAGTGTCATAGATCCTTCAACATGCGATATTGCTCAATATCTTTGCTAGCCAAAAATCCTGCACTAAGTAGAGATACTAATTATGCATCGAAAAACCCCAAACTCAAACTCATGCTTGAGAGTCCACCATACCTACCTATGGATTGAATAAGATCCTTGAAGTAAGTTGTCATCGGTGCATCAAGGCAACAAAAATTTCTTCTAAAAGTGTTGGATCAATTAGTGTAAGAGAAAATTGAGCATTGCACAAACTTGTGATGGAGAAGTAATAAAAGCAATAGACTGCATAATAAAGATTGCTATCACAAGGGGCAATACAACATGACGTTCTTTTGTGCTAAGGGATTTGGCATTCAAACTAAAAAGCGCATGACAACCTCTGCTTCCCTCTATGAAGGGCCTATCTTTTACCTTTACGAATTTACTTTTATGCAAGAGTCAAAGTATTCTTCCCTATTCATTTTTATTTTTGTCCTTTTGCAAGAATCATGTGGTGAGGAAAGATCTAGGCACATATATCCAGTTGGATATGAGTGAGCATGAGTTATTATTGTTGACATCACCCTTGAGGTGAATACGTTGGGAGGCAAAACTATAAGCCTCTATCTTTCTATGTGTCTGGTTGAAACTTTTTGTTCATAGGTATGTTGTGAGTGTCATAGAGGACTAAATGATGGTTGAGTATATGGACTTTCCAGAAAAGGCTCCTACATGAGACCCTTCCTTAAAATATGATGAATTGTAGTTGCGAAGTTGACTGAGAACATAGTTTGTTGGTTTCCAATAAGGTTTCTGCTTTATACTTCCATCTTGTGATGACTTGTTACTTGCTCATAAGAAGATATATGGTGTTTCTATGAAATAAAAGTTATATGTTAAAGTTTATTGCAGCTATAATAATAAGCATGATGCTTCTACGTCCGTATTTTGTTTTTATCGACACATCTCTCTCAAACCATATGGACATGTTGTTTGATATCGGCTTTCGCTTGAGGACACGCGAGGTCTAAGCTTGGGGGAGTTGATACGTTCATTTTGCATCATGTTTTCCTACAGTTATTTATAATGTTCTTATGCATAATAATGCTTTGGGGAGTAATTCTAATGACCTATCTCTCATAATTTTCAAGGTTCAAACAAAGAGGGAGAATACCATCAGCTGGAATTCAGGACCTGAAAAAGCATGTCAGAGATACCTATGCTACACATCCCCAATGGAGCTGAAACTTTATGGAGAATTTTTGTGGAATAAATGAAAAATACTGGACCAGGAAACTACTAGAGGGGGAGACCTCGTGAGGAACACCCACCAAGGCGCGCTAGGACCCCCAGGCATGGCCTGGTGGCTGGTGCTCACCTTGGCCCACCTCCGAAGCCCGTCTTCTGGTGTATATTCTGTAAAAACCTAGAAAAAAAGGAGAGGACTTTCGGGACGAGGCGTCGCCGTCTCGAGGCGGAACTTGGGGAGGAGCACTTTTTCCCTCCGGCGAAGCGATTCCGCCAGGGGAACTTCCCTCACGGAGGGGGAAATCGAAGTCATCGTCATCACCAACAACCCTCTCATATTGGGGAGGCCATTATTCATCAACATCTTCAACAGCACCATCTCCTCTCAAACCCTAGTTCATCTCTTGTGTTCAATCTTTCTACCGGAACCTCAGATTGGTACCTATGGGTGACTAGTAGTGTTAATTATCGTGTGTAGTTGATTGCTATATGGTTTATTTGGTGGTAGATTATATGTTCATATCCATTATGCTATTCAATACACCTATGATCTTGAGCATGAGTATTATTTGTGAGTAGTTACCTTTGTTCTTGAGGTCACGGGAGAAGTCATGTTGCAAGTAATCATGTGAATTTGATATGTGTTCGATATTTTGAAGATATGTATGTTGTGATTTCCTTAGTGGTGTCATGTGAACGTCGACTACATGATGCTTCACCATCCTTGGGCCTAAGGTAATACATTGTGGAGTATTTATTAGATGATGGGTCGCTAGACTCACAGAAGCTTAAACCCTAGTTTATGCGCTACTTCGTAAGGGGCTGATTTGCGTCCACCTGTTTAATGCTATGGTTAGACTTTGTCTTAATACTTGTCTCGTAATTGCGGATGCTTGTGAGGGGGTTAATCATAAGTAGCTTGTTAGTTCAAGTAAGAACAACACCTTAGGACCGGTCCACCCACATATCAAATTATCAAAGTAGCGAACATGAACCAAACCAACATGATGAAAGTGACTAGATGAAATTCTTGTGTGCCCTGAAGAACACTTTGCTTATCATAAGAGAATGTTTTGGACTGTCCTTTTCTACAAAAGGATTGGGCTACCATGTTGCACCTTACCTACTGTTACCATTACTTGCTCGTTAAGAATTACCTCGCTATCAAACTACTTGCTACTTACAATTTTAGTGCTTGCAGAAATTAATTTGCTGAAAACCGCTTATCATTTCCTTTTGCTCCTCGTTAGGTTCGACACTCTTATTTATAGGAAGGACTATCATTGATCCCCTACACTTGTGGGTCATCATCACCCATCGTTAGAGGGCGTGTGGAGGTGTTTTTTTGGCCAATCTCGTGGGATTTGGTAGGTGTTTGTTTTTGGTGGAACTTCGCAGATATGGTGTTCATTCATTTACATTCATGTGTCTACAAGTTGGATCCTTTCGATCTACTCTTCTCTTCATCGGTGACACTTCCATGTAGTTCCATGTGTGGTTTTGAAAATAAATGACAATCATTATGGTCTAACATTTGCACTTAGATAGATATTTGAAGGGAAGTTTCATAGGTAATGCATCAAGAATATTGGATGGACTGAAGGATGAAATCTATCAACACAAATATATGCATCAAGACTTGGTGATATGAATGAAAATTCCTATGGATCAAGAATGGTATCAGGCAATATATGAAGATATGCTTCACGGGTGATGCAATAAGGAGATTGGATGGTTTTGAATTGAATGCCATCTACATAAAGATATGCATCAAGATCACTGAATTTTAATAATGAATATATTATGATCAACAAAAAGCAAAAGAAATGGGAAATTTGAGACCCAGATTTGCCTCTTACTGTGTAAATTTGAACTACTGGAAAGTCTGTTCCTTTGGACCCGAATGTCCACTCGAAAGAGAAGGTTGGAACATACTGGCGCCTAGTACAAAAACTGATGCAGCTGTTTCATCGTTTTGCCATATTCACTAGTGCAGAAATGGCTAGCCACATCATTGTAAATTATCTGTAACTCGTAATATGGTTAGTACATATAGTATAGTAATGCGATGATATGCTTAGTGTGTATACATAGTAATGTCATATGCTTAGTAATTCGACATGCTTAATTAGTAATGTGATATGCTTAGTATATATAGTATATAGAGTAATGTGATATATGCTTATAGTATATATAGTAATGCGAAATGATATGCTTAGTGTATAGTAATGTGATATGATTAGTTATGTATATATTTATTATAGTGTATTAATGTGTGATGATATGAGCATCATGTTTGTTTCCAGTAATTACCTAAGAGGCTATGTGAGAGCTATGGCATCGAGCTGGATGAAGAAGGCATTATTGGATTACGCCTTACCATGAGGGGCGCCATCACCACTTGTGCTTACACAGTGGACACGGGCGGGCGCACTATCTTCAGTATGGCTGGGTGGAGCAATTTCCTCGCTGGCAAGAATCTCCAGGTTGGACAGGCGGTCTTAGTCACTATCAGGAACACCCGACGACATGACTTGAGGATGATGATCGTTTTTAACATCCTTTAACTATGGTATCTAGTTTGCTCGTGATTGTGAGGATCGTATAATGGGTACTTATTATTAACTCTAGCAAGCTAGTACTGCTTGTGAGATTGACACTTATTATTAACTGGATGCATTGTTCTATTGGATAATTCCTCGTGTGCAATGAAAAATGCTAAATATTATGTGCAATGCAAAATGCTAAATGTTACATGATGTGATTTTTATTTTTATTTGGCTACACAAAACACTCCTCGCGTGCAATGTACATTGCACACTGCTAGGTGAGCGATTATAGTGTTGGTGTCGCCTACGTGGCACGCCATCAGCGCGTAGAATACCGCTGACATGGGACCCGACGCCACCACTATTTTTTTCAAAATGGTGCCATATTAGTGGCGACGGCCTACCATGCTAGCACAGCCTTTTCGCCATGCCATGGCTAGGCTTTTCTGCACTAGTGATTGCTCACATACTCCCATTCGGATGATCTTGGGTTCGTTTTGGAGCTAATAATATGCCTAAGCTACACATACATGGAACTAACAAAGATATCCCATAAAGGGGGCATCGTATTGAAATAAATGGTCTTCAAAATATCAGGTTTTATCATGGAAGAAAGTTAAAGGTTGGTCAAGATAAAGATTCTACATCAAATTCTAAATGGCCAACAGACAAGTGCATATCGTGTAGCTTGGGGGCGATCATGTCATTAGTTCATGTGAAGATGGTATACAAGGTTTCCCTGATGGATTATGGGGGTGGTATTTGAAGTCTTCAATGGGTGATGTCATCAAGATTGTGTTTCTAACTTACAAGCATGAATGGACATCAAACTCAAGTGGAATACTTAAGTCAAAGGTATTTGTTACTTAAGTTTGTGAAAGATTTGCCCAAGTAAGCATATACTATATAATATACCACTCAAATCATTTACACAACTCCAATGCCATATAGACTAGCCACAAAAAGAGCCATAGGTCACATAATCAATAATATACTATGGAAAAAATTGCACTACCAGACTCTCCGATCCCATGGACCAGAATGTCTGATAGTTCATTTGGTTTGTTGTGTAGGATTTCCTAAAATTCTCCTAGATGGAGCAGACTGTCCAGCAGATACGTCTCCATCGTATCTGCTTTTCCATACGCTTTTCCTCTTGTTTTGCCCTATTTGCATGATTTCAGTGAAACTAACGAGGAATGACAATATTTTTAGCAAAACTACCTCAGTGTTATTTTTTGTGCAATAAAAAGTTCTTTTAATTGATTGTAATTTTACGGATAATTATTTTGGAATAAAAGAAAAGTACTAGAGCAAAGACTTACCAGTGGGGATCCACCCCTCCCCCCAGGTCACGCCATGCAGGCTTGTGGGGCCCTTGGACATCCATGTGACCTAATTCCAACATTGTAAATTATGTCTTCCCAAGAAAAACAATAGAGAAAAACGTTCATTGCATTTTACGACATGGAGCCGCAACCACCTCATGTTCTTTATCGGGGGCCTGGGGCCTGATCTAGATGTTGGGGAATGTTGCATGGGAAGAAACAAAAAAATTCCTATGCACACCCAAGATCTATCCATGGATATGCATAGCTACGAGAGGGGGAGTGTGTCTACATTCCCTCGTAGATCGCTAAGCGGAAGAATAATAACACGGTTGATGTAGTCGTACTCTTCATGATCCAATCGCGATCCAATCCGATCCAGCGCTGAATGTACGACACCTCTGCGTTTCGCACACATGCGGCTCGATGATGTCTCTGTCTTCTTGATCCAGCGAGCAAGGGCGGAGTAGTATATGGGATCTTGACTAGCACGATGGCATGGTGGAGGTGGTGGTGGAACAGTGCCAGTAGTTCTTTGCCAAGCACCTTTGGAACTACGAACCAGGAAGAACGGAGACACCCGAGGGAAAGGGCTGCCTCGGGGGAGAGGAATTGTTGTGTTCAGCCCTCCCCTCCCCTCCACTATTTATATGACGCAAGGGAGAGAGGGGAGCGTAGCCTGGACCCCTCCTCGAAGGAAGGTGTGTGGCACCCTAGGTGTGGAGTCCCACCTCCCCAAGGAACCTCCGGGGTGCCTTCCCCTTTAGGGACTCTTCCCTCTCAACCGCATGGGCCCTTTGGGGCTGGCCTAACAACGCTAGGGCGCCCCCTTACATCCCATGCACGTCCTAGGGGATGGAGGGACCGCTCTGGACTCCTCTGAAACCCTCTGGAACCTTTCAGAACCTTCCAGAAGCTTCTTGGTACAATACCGACAAAACCCAAAACTTTCTCGATAGCCAAAATATGAGTTCCTATATATTTTACCTCCAGACCATTCCGGAGCTCCTCATGACGTTTGTATGTCATCCAGGACTCTGAACAACATTCGGTCACCAACGTACATACCCCAATACTACTCTAGCGCCACCGAACGTTAAGCGTGCGGACCCTGTGGGTTCGAGAATCATGTAGACATGACCGAGACACCTCTCTAGCTAATAACCAATAGTGGTACTTGGATGCCCATAGTGGCTCCTACATATTCCACAAAGATCTTCATCAATCGAACCATGATGTCAAGGATTCAGTTAATCTCGTATGGAGTTCCCCTTGGCCATCGCTATGTTACTTGCCCGAGATTCGATCGTCGCTATCTCCATACCTAGTTCAATCTCATAACCGGCAAGTCTCTTTACTTGTTCCATAATACAAGATCATGTGACGAACCCCTTAGTCACTTGCTTGTAAGCTTCTTGTGATGTTGTATTACCGAGAGAGCCCAGACATACCTCTCCATCAAATGGAATGACAAATCCCAGTCTCGATCCATGCCAACCCAACAGACACCCTCAGAGATACCTATAGAGTACCTTTATGATCACCCGGTTACGAAGTGACGTTTGATACACACAAGGAATTCCTCCGGTGTCAGGGAGTTGCATGATCTTATGGTATTAGGAACAAATACTTGACATGAAAAAAGCAGTAGCAATAAACTTAGTGATATGATCAAATGATATGCATATGATTGGGTCATGTCCATCACATCATTCTCCTAATGATGTGACCCCGTTATCAAATGACAAATCATTTATATGGTTAGGAAACCTTAACCATCTTTGATCAATGAGCTAGGCTAGTAGAGGCTCACTAGACACAATGTTGTCTATGTATCCACATATGTATCTTAGTTTTGGATCAATACAATTATAGCATGGATAATAAACGATTATCATGGACAAGGAACTATAATAATAAACAGTTAATTATTTCCTCTAGGGCCTATTTCCAACTCTAGAGTCTATTCGCGGCTCTGGAGAGAGATTCTTCGTCGTCTTCATCACCAACCCTTTCCTATCAATAAATTCATGATGCTCGAGGTAGATGTGAGTTGGATGAAATTTCATGTGTAATCATGTCAATTTGTTAGGGCTTGATCCCTATAATCCACTTGTTCTAAAATTGATGTTGCTATGACTTTGCTATGCTTAATTCTTGTCACTAGAGCCTAAGTTTCATGATTTCAGATCTAAACATGTTATGTTTTCATGAATATATTTTTGTTCTCGATCTTATCTTCAAGTTGTATGCAGCTGTTATCGTTATAAATCTTAGATCCATATGGTGACACTAATTGGGATGTCGAAGGGGGGCTTTAACTTCAGGGCTTCATCTATTCATTCTGTGTTAATGATTTGTTCTAATTATCTATTAAAAGGAGCGTGTTAATTATCCTTAGTTTCCATTAGGGCTTCGCTTCCAGGGGATTAGGACAAAAGATGTTATCCAAGGTCTTATCACAAGCATGTATGACTATATACGAAATACATTTCTACATATGACTGATGATCGGAGCTATTGTGTATCGCACTAGGTTATGACAATTACATATCAAATTTCAGCCAAACATGCCATTGCTACTCAATGCCGATTCTTTAATACTAGCCTCTTCTCCAGTTACTACTACTCTGCTTCCTACAAATCTACCACTATTGTTGTTACTGCTACAATTACTTTGCTATCACTACTATATTGTATTACTGTGCTACTAATAACTTGCTGCAAGGAAATGGTTTATCAAGTGTGGTTGGATTGAAAACTCAAATGCTAAAGATTACAAATATTATATGCCCCTTGTGTTAAATCAATAAATTTGAGTAATGTACTACCCTTGAAGACTGTTGCAATCCCCTATATTTGTGGATCATCAGACTATTTTCTGGCACCGTTGTCATGGAGCATATCTCTATTTACTAAGTTCACTTGAGAGTCAATTATCTACTGCAATTTATTTGATTTATGTAGAACCTCCGAGATTCTAAGACTAAGATCGTGACCTCTAAGACAAGGGGGGTAAGCAATTGTCAACTAGCTCTACGCTTGATTCACCTTTTGTTTGAAGTCAACTTGTAACACCACCTCCACATGATTTACATTTTGATATGTCAAAAACAATAGGCACTCCTTCTATTATTGCTGATACTCATGATCATGCTTCCACATTTTTTGATAAAACTATGCCACTTGGTAAACTGCTAGATGCTCATATTGCTAAAGCTACACAAACTTAAGTTAGTGAAAACTATGAATCACCTGCTACACCTAGTAATCAAGGTAGAACAAAAATACATGATATTCTAGAGGATTACACTTTTGATGTACAGTTTACTAAAGAGTCTATGGCTTATGCTACTAATAAAGTATAAATGGTTTCATTTCTATACTTAAATAAAAGGCCATGAAAAAATTATTAAACATGATCCTAAGTTTGCAACTTCTCCATTTTTTGTTGACGACGAGGACTATGAATTCTCTGTTAATCCTAAACTTATTACTTTGGTAGAATATGATCCTTTTCATGGGTTTGAATCTAGAAATTTTGTTGCACACCTTACTAAATTGAATGTTATTGCTACTATATGTACTCAAGAGGAAAAGATTCATTATTATTATATTCTTAAGTAATTTCCTTTCTTATTAAAGGGAGATGCTAAAATATGGTTTAATAATCTTACTCCTTGTTGTGTGGGTAGTCCTCGGGATATGATTTACTATTTCTCTGGAAAAGTATTTTCGTGCTCATATGAAAGAAGTTGGCTTGGAGGAAAGTTACAATTTTAAACAACTTGAGGAAGAGTGTGTCCCTCAAGCATGGGGGAGGCTTCTCCAGTTACTAGATGCTTTGCCTAATCATCCTCTTAAAAGTAATGAAATTCTTGATATCTTCTATAATGGACTAACTAATGGATCTAGTGACTACCTAGATAGTTTCGTTGGTTGTTGAACATGTTCAAGAATTATTGAATAACTTAATGAAAAATGGCGACTATTGGACACTTCTCAAACCACCACCTAAGAAAACTCCAAAGAAGCAAGGTATTCCATTCTTAACTCATGCAGATATGCAAGAGGCTAAGAAATCCGTGAAGGAAAAGGTATTAAATATGAAGATGTTAAGAATCTTAACCAATTGAAGAAATACATGGACTTGACCCTCCGAAACAGGTAGTAGAGGTACACTATTTTTATATATACAATTAAGGTGATATTTCTTATAATAAGTTTCCAAGTCAATTCCTAGATGAAGTTGATAATTTTTCATTAAACAACAAAACTTTAATATGCAAGCAAGCGATCAATTGAAACAAAGTGATATCAGAATTTGAATGCTTGAGTGATGTGCTAGTTAGAATTTCTAATGTTGTTAAAGGTTTATACAAGCACTTTTCTATGGTTCACACTCAACTTGAACAAGTTTCTAGATCGCAACATGATTTGTTTAGGGACATGCATAATAAATATAACAAGCATTCTTATGGAGTAGGAACTAGAGCTGGTAAACTTACTCAGGATCCTTTGTATTCTGAAGGCCATCCTAAAAGAGTTGACAAGGATTCTCAGAGAATTAATGATAGTGCACCTAGTTCACATAATAAAAACAAAAGAAAGAGTATGAATAAAACTATGCATGCTCCTAGTGAGCCTGTGGTTGAAAACCTCGTTGAGAATCCTAATAATGTTTCTATTTCTGATGTTGAGACTCAGTTGTGTGAAGAGAATGAACCTAGTGATAATGATAATGCTAAGCATGTTACTGATGCTAGTAATATCATTGATGATATTCCGCCTAATGACAATAATTAAGTTCAAAAGGAGGTAGAGGTTGAACCTGAAGTTGAGCATGATGATCTGCCTCCTAAAAGATATGATAAAAGAGATTTTGTTGCTAGGAAGCATGGTAAAGAAAGAGAACCATGGGTAAAAAAGGCCATGCCTTTTCCTACTAATACTTTAAAGTTTAAAGAAGAGGATGCTTTTAATCGTTTTGTTGAACTACTTAGACACTTATGTTTGCAAGTTCCTTTCACTAATGTTATGAAAATGCCTCCTTATACTAAGTACATTGAAGCTGTAGGAGATATGCCCTAGAGGCAATAATAAATGTTATTGATTATCTCCATGTTCATAATTAGGTTTATGTTCCATGCTATAACTGCTATGGTTCTCGAGTCTACAATAACCACAAGGCTTGAAGGAAGACTCATATGCACGTGTGGAATAATAAACGGTAAATTGTATTCCTAGTCCAGCCTCTAAGACTAGCTCAAGTATTGCATGATGATCCTGTTTTCCTGATCAAGGGCATGGATATGCCGGCAATTTTGAGGGCACAATGTTAGAAGAACATTTGTGTTGAATCGACCCGAATTGATGTTATGCTATGAGATACATTCGTCATAAGTTAATGGTTAATAACACAGAGAAGTTAATATTTGCATAATTCCTTAGACCATGAGAGTATCGAGTTTCTTCATGCTTGCTTCATGAACTTTGGGGTTTGTTAAACGTCATCCGTAAATGGGTGGCTATTACGGCGGCTTACGGGTTCATGGAAAAGTATGTCAAGTAACTTGATAGCTCAAGATTGGGATTTGCTCCTCCGACGATGGAGAGATATGTCTGGGCCCTCTCGGTGTTACGGCATCCATCATTGTCTGGCCAGACCCTTTGTGATTTGATCACGGGGATGCCTGAACACAGGAACGAGAAAAGAGAACAATACCGGTAACAAGGTAACTGGCATAGTGGACAAGTTTTTGATCCACAGGGATGCCAACATGTCTCACCTCAGGTATTTGTAACATATCGCGAAGCAACATGAATAGCACGTGGCAACTGGAGGTTCACTCGAATATTCATTCGTGTGGGTATAGAGGTCAATATGGGTGTCCACGGCTCCGATGTTGATCATTGATCGGAAGGGGTTCCGGGTCATGTCTATGCTTCACCGAACCTATAGGGTCACAGGCTTAAGGTTCATCTATCTTCTGAATACTAGAGAGGGAGTCTGAGAGAAAATCACCGGAAAAGTTTCGGACACCGGAAAAGTTCCGCACACAGAACACCAGAACAGTTTTGGTAAAACTGAAAAGTTGTTTTAGGGGATACCATTAAGTCAAATTGGTTTCGGCACATGCCTGATAATTCTTGGAGGGTGCCAGAATCATTCTGGAAACTTCTGCGAATTTTCCGGAAGAAAAACGGGAAATGTTCTGGAGCTGCCGGAACCGCTTCAGATGCTTTCGCAGATGAAAATCACTAATCCGGAATTGTTCCGGATCGCATTGAAAATTATTTTAGTGGGTGCTGGAAATGTTCTAACCCCATATAAATATTTTCAGTTCGAACGGACGCTGAAAAATGTCGTCATGAATAGTGAAAGTGCTTTTTGGATTACTTTATTTGAAACACTATTGCAAATAGTGGAAACGCTATTTGTGAATAGTGGAAACACTATTTGTGAATAGTGGAAATACTATTAGGGGATGATGCGGGCATGGTGATGCAGGCAACACTATTTGGAGGCTTTCCCTTTATGCCCTTGTGGTGTGCTCACCTCATGGGCATTTTGGTAATTCCAAGTCCCATCCTACCCCTTGGTTTTCCTATAAATAGAGGTGAGTGGGCTGCCCAAACTCACTCCTTCTCACATACAAGTGCCATTGCAATGATCTGGCTTCTTCTCTCCCTCCCAGCGAAATAGTTTCATAGAGCCGAAAGGCTGTCTGGGTTCCGGCAGGAACTAGTTCTTGACGGCGAAGCCCTGCCGGATAGATGACATCGTATGTGTGCAACTCTGTAGAGAGATCGTAGTTTCGGTCTTAGTTCAAGAGTGCTTCACGAAGGGCTGTCCGTGTGACCGTCCGAGTTTCGAAGGTCCTCTCGAAGGGCTGTCCGAGTGACAGTCCAAGTTTTGGAGGTCCTCCCGAAGGGCTGTCCGTGACACCGTCCGGGGGACTGTCTGACCGCCTCCCGGAGGGCTGTCCGAGGGGCAGATGAGGGTATACATCCTCGCGGTTGGGAGGTTGTAAATCCTAGCTGCAAGGATCTGCACCATCGATCGTCATCGACTCTACTTTTGTCTTCATAGTGGTCCTGGGCTGGTGCGTAGGTCGGAAATTTTTTGTTTTCTACTGCGTTACCCTACAAAAGCTATCATTACTAATTAAATATAATACATGAGGCTAAAATTGCCATTGTGCTTGATAATTATTCTTTTAAAGGAAAAATTCCTAAAAAACTAGGAGCTCCAGGGACCTACTATACCATGCTCTATGAAGGATAAGGATGTTAAAATAGTTATATGTGACTTGGGAGGTGGTGTCAGTGTTATGCCCTTGTCTGCTTATAAAAGTATTGACTGGAATAAGTTGATACCCAATGATATATATTTGCAAATGGCGTCCACAACTATCCATGTTGGTGCTTGTGAGGATGTTCCTATTGTGATTGCTAATGTTACTATCTTAACAGACTTTATTATACTTGATGTGCCCGAGGACGACCATGGTTATCCTTGAAAGAACATTTGTTAACACTTCAAGGGATGTTATTGATTGTAATGAAAGCAAGATCATGTTTCATGTTAATGGTAATGATCATACGGTTTATTTCCCGAGAAAGGCAAATAAAGGAATTAGTCTAAATTATATAAAAAAGATATGACTTTTACTATTGGGGACTTCAAAATTCCTCTTCCAGTTCCCTAAAATAAATATCAAACTTTTATGATTAGAACCATGTCTAGTCAATCTGAGGTAAGATAGTGCTTTACAAAAATTCTTCGGTTTTCTGCCACTCAGAAATAGTTCATTAACATTACTTCATCAAACTTATTAATGAATTCTTTTTGGAAAGCATATGATCGATGAATTCCGCAAGTACAACTTCTGTAATTTTATTGTACTCTCTATTATTATTAGTTATAATAAAGTTTAAAAACATAAGAATAACATGTGCCGCCTGTTTTCTGAATTTTCTAAATAAAAAAAGGGTGAAAAAATGTGAGTTCTCGGAATGACCTAAAAGAGTATATGAATTTTTTGAGATATTTTTAAAAAATTGACACTTAAGACACCTCACGGGGTTCCACCCTGGCCCCACAAGCCTAGGGATGTTCGCACCATGGTGGCTTGTGGGGCCCACATGCACCTATTCACTTGGTGCCCATTGCCCCTGCCTTCTTCTTCCTCGAGAAAATTTCTTTCTTCCTCAAAGCTCGTGTTCTTGCTCATTCATGAACTTTTTTGTCTCCTTGCTCGGAGCTCCATTTTCAAAATATTTTTGAGGGATTTCTCCTTGGTATGTGATTTCTCCATTGGTCCAATTAGTTTCTCCTCTGTTGGTTTATACTTTGCTTATTTTTCTACTGTTGGTGACCATGAATATGAGTTTGCACGTCAAATTTGTGTGGTTCTAAGTACTTTTGGTGCATGGTTTACACTCTAGATGCTCGTGGGAGTAGTTTCTATCAATTGTATTGAGTTTTGGTCACTTTCTATGAGTTGTCTAAAAATTTCAGAGAAATTTCAAAAATAAGATAAATGTGGAGGAGGATGTTCTCCAAGGGTTCTTCAAGCCGCAACACATCAAGAAATGCTTATCGTGGACTAGGAGAACTCTTTGCGAGGTGTTGAGGTGGAAGCATGTCAATGGCCATGTGAGACTTTCATGAATTGTGTCGGCATGAGATAGGAGGTCGAACAATTTGTGGAAAATGTTGGTTTGACTACTTTCCTCACAGATATGTGTAGCCAATTTTATTACATTATTGATATTTACGTGCAAGATTTTGAATACATATCTAGGTGTACTGCACTGAGAGTTGCCTTTCGTTTCAATGACAAACCTTATAGCATGTCTCTGGACGAATTTTGTCATATCTACAAGATTCCATTTCTGGGTTCATTCAATGAGCCTCGGAAGATAGACGTTGAGGTATTTCTTAGGATTCTTAGCAATGGTGAAACTAGAGGAATCACTCATCGTAGGATCGGCAACATTCATTTTCCTTATGTCCATTACTTTTCTTATTTCATAGGAAGATGTTTGACTGGTAAATACGGCCCTAGTGCCACTTGTGTGCCTGATGTAAGTATTATGTATTCTGCTTTGCATGGTGATAACACTTATTATATGGGGGGCTATTATTGCACATCGTCTGAGTAGAGATGCCGATTGTGGTGATATTTATGGAGGGTTTATGCTTCTCATATTGCTACTTTCCTTGAGATACCCACTATTTTTCTAGATTTTGAGGCTATGCAAGGTCATGGATTTATTATGTATGGATCGAGTGAATATCGATACAAATTAGCCGTTAATATGGAACGAGTGAATGAAGGTGAAGTGGCCAAAGTAAACTACAAGTGGGGAGCTAGGGTTAGTGATAACAAAAACATGGAGACCAGGATGTATACAGACGCCCACTTCCTTGGAGGGAAGCTAGTCTACTTGAGATATCACATGAAAAGAGTTTCCTAGCCAGGTGGACCTTGAGATGACCTCCAAATCTTCACAAAATTTTCAAGGGGTAAATCACAAGTTGATTCCTCATTGATGATCTCATGTCGCCTAGGAGTCTCCAACCTCCACGAGTAACAAATCCTCAATTAAATCAAAGGGGTCGCAAATTCCTTCAATGAAAATATAGATTGGGGGATCCTCTCTCTTTTCCCTCAAAGGTGTGGAGTGATTCGATGGAGGGAAGTGGACGCTATTGAACTTTTGAGATTTTCAGAACCTAGTGATTCACACTTTTAGGCATGTCTAATGGCAAACACCTTTGTATGCTTCGGATCTCTCAGAATAAAGCATCTCTCTAAGTTACGCTTTTGGGAGGACAAATGGTCGGAAACGCCACCCTCCAATAATATCCAACCTTGTGATGCATTGTTTGTGATAAGAATCATCCTCTTGCGCAAGCGGTCATTTCTTCCCTAGCAGATATATCTTTTAGGTGCTCTTGTCATGAAAACCTATTCTATCTTGTTTGGATTGAAACGCCACCCTCCAATAATAGTATCCAACCTTGTGCTGCATTGTTTGCAATAAGAATGATCCTCTTGCGCAAGTGGTCATTTTTCATCCCTGGCAGATATATCTTTTACGTGCTCATGTCATGAAAACCACTTCTATCTTGTTTGGATTTGATTAACCTAACACAAGGACAGGATGTGTTTCCCAAGAATCTAACTACACATGGGCCTTCATAGTTGACCCTATGTATCTCCTCAGTGGACGCTTCATTTTCCCAGAATGTATCCTAATTTTTGGCCTAATTCACGTTCTAATGATCAATTCAACCTAAGATTAAAAATATATAAACAGTGCTTCGCTTTTGGCTCTTCAACAAGTTTAGTAATAAGCATAACGTGTTGGAAATATGCCCTAGAGGCAATAATAAAATGGTTATTATTGTATTTCCTAGTTCATGATAATTGTGTATTGTTCATGCTATAATTGTGTTAACCGTAAACTGTAATACATGTGTGAATACATAGACCACAACATGTCCCTAGTGAGCCTCTAGTTGACTAGCTCGTTGATCAATAGATGGTCACGGTTTCATGACCATGGACATTGGATGTCGTTGATAACGGGATCACATCATTAGGAGAATGATATGATGGACAAGACCCAATCCTAAGCATAACACAAGATCGTGTAGTTCGTTTGCTAAAGCTTTTCAATGTCAAGTATCATTTCCTTACACCATGAGATTGTTCAACTCCCGGATACCGTAGGAATGCTTTGGGTGTGCCAAACATCACAATGTAATTGGGTGGCTATAAAGGTGCAGTACGGGTATCTCTGAAAGTGTCTGTTGGGTTGGCACGAATCGAGACTGGGATTGGTCACTCCGTCTGACGGAGAGGTATCTCTGAGCCCACTCGGTAAGACATCATCATAATGAGCTCAATGTGACTAAGGAGTTAGTCATGGGATGATGTATTACGGAACGAGTAAAGCGACTTGTCGGTAACAAGATTGAACAAGGTATAGAGATACCGACGATCGAATCTCAGGCAAGTATCATACCGATAGACAAAGGGGATTGTATAGGGGGTTGATTGAATCCCCGACATCGTGGTTCATCCGATGAGATCATCATGGAGCATGTGGGAGCCAACATGGGTATCCAGATCCCGCTGTTGGTTATTGACCGGAGAGGTGTCTCGGTCATGTCTACATGTCTCCCGAATCCGTAGGGTCTACACACTTAAGGTTCGATGACGCTAGGGTTATAGGGAAATGGTATACATGATTACCGAAAGTTGTTTGGAGTCCCGGATGAGATTACGGACGTCACGAGGAGCTCCGGAATGGTCTGGAGGTAAAGATTGATATATAGGAAGTCCAGCTTTGGTCATCGGAAAGTTTTCGGGCTCATCAGTAGTGTACCGGGAGTGCCGAGAGGGTCCCGGAGGACCCCCGGGAGGGGTGTGACGACCATAGGACTTTGTGGGCCCTTAGAGGAGGAGTGTCAGCCCTTATTGGGCTGGCCAAGACCTTCTAGAAAGGACCATGCGGCTGGGATCAAGAGATAAAGGGCAAAAGGGTTTTAAAAGAGGAGATCCACCTCCCTTGTGGGAGGTGGACTCTCCCCCTAGTTCGGCCAAACCTCTCCTCCTTGGACGAGGGGCCAAGGCAGCCCTCCCTCTCCCTCCTCCTATATATATGCAAGGGTTTGGTCTGATTACAGACACGATTTCTCTCTCTCTCGACGCAGCCCTACCCTTCTTCTTCCTCCTCCGCAGCGCTTAGGCGAAGCCCTGCCGGAATACCTTGCTACTCCACCACTACCATGCCGTCGTGCTGCTGTTGGAGCCCTTCCCCAACCTCTCCTTCCTCCTTGCTGGATCAAGGCGTAGGAGACGTCACCGGGCTGTGCGTGTGTTGAACGCGGAGGCGCCGTTGTTCGGCGCTAAGATCGGAATCCACCGCGATCTGAATCGCTGCGAGTATGACTCCACCAACCGCGTTCTTATAACGCTTCCGCTTAGCGATCTTCAAAGGTATGAAGATGCAATCTCTCCTCTCTCGTTGTTGGTTTCTCCATAGATAGATCTTGGTGACACGTAGGAAAAATTTTGATTTACTACTACGTCTCCCATCAGTGGCATCATAAGCTAGGTCTATGCATAGAATCTATGCACGAGTAGAACACAAGTTGTTGTGGGCGTCGATTTTGTTAATATGCTTACCACTACTAGTCTTATCTTGATTCGGCGGTATTGTGGGATGAAGCGGCCCGGACCGACTTTACATGTACGCTTACGTGAGATTGGTTCCACCACCTGACATGCACTTGTTGCATAAGGTGGCTAGCAGGTGTCTGCCTCTCCCACCATAGTCGGATTGGATTCGATGAAAAGGGTCCTTATGAAGGGTAAATAGCAATTGTCATATCACGTTGTGGTTTTGGCGTTGGTAAGAAACGTTCTTGCTAGAAACCTATAGCAGCCACGTAAAAACTTGCAACTGCAAATTAGAGGACGTCTAACTTGTTTTTGCAGCATATGCCTTGTGATGTGATATGGCCAAAGAATGTGATGTCATACATTGTGATGTATGAGACTGATCATGTTCTTGTAATAGGATTCACGACTTGCATGTCGATGAGTATGACAACATGCAGGAGCCATAGGAGTTGTCTTATTTTATTGTATAACCTGCGTGTCAATCATAAACGCCATGTAATTACTTTACTTTATTGCTAAATGTTAGCCATAGTAGTAGAAGTAATAGTTGGCAATACAACTTCATGAAGACACAATGGTGGAGATCATGATGATGGAGATCATGGTGTCGTGCCGGTGACAGTGATGATCATGGTGCCCCGAAGATGGAGATCAAAGGAGCAAGATGATATTGGCCATATCATGTCACTATATTGATTGCATGTGATGCTTATCATGGTTACATCTTATTTGCTTAGAACGACGGTAGTAAATAAGATGATCTCTCAATAAAATTTCAAGAAAAGTGTTCACCCTAACTGTGCACCATTCCTAAGGATCGTTGTTCTGAAGCACCACGTGATGATCGGGTGTGATAGGCTCTAACGTTCGCATACAACGGGTGTAAGCCAGATTTACACACGCGATACACTTAGGTTGACTTGACGAGCCTAGCATGTATAGACATGGCCTCGGAACACGGAAGACCGAAAGGTCGAAGATGAGTAGTATAGAAGATACGATCAACATGGAGATGTTCACCATGGATGACTAGTCCGTCTCACGTGATGATCGGACACGGGCTAGTTGACATGGATCATGTGTCACTTGGATGACTAGAGAGATGTCTATCTAAGTGGGAGTTCATTAAATAATGTGATTATGTGAACTTAATTATCATGGACTTAGTCTAAAATTGTCTTTACAATCTATATTGTAGATCCAATGGCCAACGCGAATGTCACCCTAAACTTCAACGCGTTCCTAGAGAAAACAAAGCTGAAAGATGATGGAAGCAACTATGCGGACTGGGTCCGTGGCTTGAGGATCATCCTCATAGCTTCCAAGAAATTGTATGTCCTTGATGCACCACTAGGTGACCCACCCCTTCTCCCAGCAGAGCAAGACATTGTGAACGCTTGGCATTCTCGCTGCGATGATTACTCCCTTGTTCAGTGCGGCATGCTTTACAGTTTTGAACCGAGGCTCCAAAAGCGTTTTGAGCAACACGGAGCATATGAGATGTTCCAAGAGCAGATATGACGTCTCCGACAAGTTCTTCAGCTATAAGATGGAGGAGAATAGTTTTGTTAGTGAGCACATCCTCAGGATGTCTGGGCAACACAACCGCTTGACTTAGCTGGGAGTTAATCTCCCGGATGACTCGGTCATTGATAGAGTCCTCCAGTCACTTCCACCTAGCTACAAGAGCTTTGTGATGAACAACAACATGCAAGGGATGGAGAAGTCCGTTCCTGAGTTGTACTCGATGTTGAAATCAGCAGAGGTTGAGATCAAAAAGGAGCAGCAAGTGTTGATGGTGAATAAGACCACTAGTTTCAAGAAAGGCAAGGGTAAGAAGAACTTCAAGGAGGACGGCAAAGCTGTTGCCGTGCCCGGTAAGCAAGTTGCCGGGAAGAAGAAGAACAAGAATGGACCCAAGCCTGAGACTGAGTGTTTTTATTGCAAGGGTACCGGTCACTTGAAGCAGAACTGCACAAGTACTTAGCGGATAAGAAGGAAGGCAACGTTAAAGGTGTATGTGATATACTTGTTATTGATGTGTACCTAACCAGCGCTCGTAGTAGCTCCTGGGTATTTGATACCGGTGCAGTTGCTCACATTTGTAACTCCAAGCAGGAATTGCGGAATAACCGGAGGCTGGCAAAGGACGAGGTGACGATGCGCGTCGGGAATGGTTCCAAGGTCGATGTGATTGTCGTCGGCACGCTACCTCTACATCTACCATCGGGATTAGTGTTAAACCTTAATAATTGTTATTTAGTACCAGCTTTGAGCATGAACATTGTATCTGGATCTCGCTTGATGCGCGATGGCTACTCATTAAAATCTGAGAATAATGGTTGTTCTATTTATATGAGAGAAATGTTTTATGGTCATGCCCCGCTAGTCAATGGTTTATTTTCGATAAATCTCGAACGTGATGTTACACATGTCCATAGTGTGAGTACCAAAAAGTGTAAGGTTGATAACGATAGTCCCACTTACATGTGGCACTGCCACCTTGGTCATATTGGTGTCAAACGCATGAAGAAGCTCCATACTGATGGACTTTTGGAGTCTCTTGATTTCGAATCATTTGACACGTGCGAACCATGCCTCATGGGCAAGATGACCAAGACTCCGTTCTCCGGAACAATGGAGCGAGCAACTGACTTGTTGGAAATAATACATACCGATGTATGCGGTCCAATGAGTGTCGAGGCTCGTGGTGGCTACCGTTATGTTCTCACCCTCACTGATGACTTAAGTAGATATGGGTATGTCTACTTAATGAAACATAAGTCTGAAACTTTTGAAAGGTTCAAGGAATTTCAGAGTGAGGTAGAGAATCAACATGACAGGAAAATAAAGTGCCTACGATCTGATCGTGGTGGAGAATATTTAAGTCACGAGTTTGGCACGCGCCTAAGGAAATGTGGAATTGTTTCACAACTCACGCCGCCTGGCACACCTCAGCGAAATGGTGTGTCTGAACGTCATAATCGCACTCTATTAGATATGGTACGATCTATGATGTCTCTTACCGACTTACCGCTATCATTTTGGGGATATGCATTAGAGACTGCCGCATTCACTTTAAATAGGGCACCGTCAAAATCCGTTGAGACGACACCGTATGAATTATGGTTTGGTAAGAAACCTAAGCTATCGTTTCTAAAAGTTTGGGGATGCGATGCTTATGTGAAGAAACTTCAACCTGAGAAGCTCGAACCCAAAGCGGAAAAGTGCGTCTTCATAGGATATCCCAAAGAGACTATTGGGTATACCTTCTACCTACGATCCGAGCGCAAAGTCTTTGTTGCCAAGAATGGATCCTTTCTCGAGAAAGAGTTTCTCTTGAAAGAAGTAAGTGGGAGGAAAATAGAACTTGATGAGGTAATTGTACCTCCACTCGAACCGGAGAGTAGCACAGCACAGGAAGTTGTTTCTGTGGAGCCTACACCGGCTGGAGAGGAAGTTAATGATGATGATCATGAAACTTCAGATCAAGTTACTATTGAATGTCGAAGGTCCACTAGGACACGTTCTGCACCAGTGCGGTACGGCAACCGTGTCGTGGAGATCATGCTTTTGGACAACGGTGAACCTTCGAACTATGAAGAAGCAATGGTGGGCTCGGATTCCAACAAATGGCTTGAGGCCATGAAATCCGAGATAGGATCCATGTATGAGAACAAAGTATGGACTTTGGTGGACATGCCTGTTGATAAGCGAGCCATTGAAAATAAATGGATCTTTAAGAAGAAGACTGACGCGGATGGTAATGTGACCGTCTATAAGGCTCGGCTTGTCGCTAAGGGTTATCGACAAGTTCAAGGAATTGACTATGATTAGACTTTCTCACCCGTAGCGATGTTGAAGTCTGTCCGAATCATGTTAGCAATTGCCGCATTTTATGATTATGAGATCTGGCAAATGGACGTCAAAACGGCAGTCCTTAATGGTTTCCTTAAGGAAGAACTGTATATGATGCAGCCGGAAGGTTTTGAAGATCCTAAAGATGCTAACAAAGTATGCAAGCTCCAGCGCTCCATCTATGGGCTGGTGCAAGCATCTCGGAGTTTGAACATTCGCTTTAATGAGGTGATTAAAGCGCTTGTGTTTATACAGGTTTATGGAGAACCCTGTATTTACAAGAAAGTGAGTGGGAGCTCTGTAGCATTTCTCATATTATATGTGGATGACATAGTGATAATGGGAAATGATATAGAACTCTTGGAAAGTTTAAAGGCCTACTAGAATAAGTGTTTTTCAATGAAGGACCTTGGAGAAGCTGCTTACATATTAGGTATTAAGATCTATAGAGATAGATCGAGATGCATCATAGGTCTTTCACAAAGCACATACCTTGACAAGATATTGAAGAAGTTCAATATGGATCAGTCCAAGAAGGGGTTCTTGCCTGTGTTACAAGGTGTAAGATTGAGTACGACTGAATGCCTGACCACGGCAAAGGATAGAGAAGAGATGAGTGTCATCCCCTATGCTTCAGCCATAGGATCTTTTATGTATGCCATGTTGTGTACCAGACCTGATGTGAACCTTGCCATAAGTTTGGTAGGGAGGTACCAAAGTGATCCCAGAGCGGAACACTGGACAGCGGTCAAGAATATCCTGAAGCACCTGAAAAGGACAAAGGACATGTTTCTCATATATGGAGATGCCGAAGAGCTCGTCGTAAAGGGTTACGTCGATGCTAGCTTCGACACAGATCTGGACGACTCCAAGTCGCAAACCGGATACGTGTATGTTTTGAACAGAGGGGCAGTCAGCTGGTGCAGCAGCAAGCAAAGCGTCGTGGTGGCATCTAGATGTGAAGCGGAGTACATAGCTGCTTCGCAAGCAGCAAAGGAAGGAGTCTAGATGAAGGAGTTCATCACCAACCTAGGAGTAATTCCAAGTGCGTCGGGCCCGATGACTCTATTCTGTGACAACACTGGAGCTATTGCCCAAGCGAAGGAGCCCAGGTTTCACAAGAAGACAAGACATAGCAAGCGCCGCTTCAACTCCATCCGTGATTACATTCAGGAGGGGGATATAGATATTTGTAAAGTGCATACGGATCTGAATGTCGCAGATCCGTTGACTAAACCTCTCTCACGACCAAAACATGATCAACACCAGATTGCTATGGGTGTTCGATTCATCACAATGTAACTAGATTATTGACTCTAGTGCAAGTGGGAGACTGTTGGAAATATGCCCTAGAGGCAATAATAAAATGGTTATTATTGTATTTCCAAGTTCAGGATAATTGTCTATTGTTCATGCTATAATTGTGTTAACCGGAAACCGTAATACATGTGTGAATACATAGAGCACAACATGTCCCTAGTGAGCCTCTAGTTGACTAGCTCGTTTATCAATAGATGGTCACGGTTTCATGACCATGGACATTGGATGTCGTTGATAACGGGATCACATCATTAGGAGAATGATGTGATGGACAAGACCCAATCCTAAGCATAGCACAAGATCGTGTAGTTCGTTTGCTAAAGCTTTTCAATGTCAAGTATCATTTGCTTAGACCATGAGATTGTGCAACTCCTGGATACCGTAGGAATGCTTTGGGTGTTCCAAGCGTCACAACAAAACTGGGTGGCTATAAAGGTGCACTACGGGTATCTCCGAAAGTGTGTGTTAGGTTGGCACGAATCGAGACTGGGATTTGTCACTCCGTGTGACAGAGAGGTATCTCTGGGCCCACTCGGTAAGACATCATCATAATGAGCTCAATATGACTAAGGAGTTAGTCACGGGATGATGTATTACAGAATGAGTAAAGAGACTTTCCGGTAACGAGATTGAACGAGGTATAGAGATACCGACGATCGAATCTCGGGCAAGTATCATACCGATAGACAAAGGGAATTGTATACGGGATTGATTGAATCCCCGACATTGTGGTTCATCCGATGAGATCATCGTGGAGCATGTGGGAGCCAACATGGATATCCAGATCCCGTTGTTGGTTATTGACCGAAGAGGTGTCTCGGTCATGTCTACATGTCTCCCGAACCCGTAGGGTCTACACACTTAAGGTTCGATGACGCTGGGGTTACAGGGAATTGGTATACATGATTAGCGAAGGTTGTTCGGAGTCTCAGATGAGATCCCGGATGTCACAAGGAGCTCCGGAATGGTCCGGAGGTAAAGATTGATATATAGGAAGTCCAGTTTTGGTCACCGAAAAGTTTTCGGGCTCATCGGTAGTGTGCCGGGAGTACCGGGAGGGTGCCGGAGGACCCCCGGGAGGGGTGTGACGACCATAGGACTTTGTGGGCCCTTAAAGGAGGTGTGCCAGCCCTTATTGGGCTGGCCAAGACCTTCTAGAAAATGCCCGTGCGGCTGGGATCAAGAGATAAAGGGCAAAAGGGTTTTAAAAGAGGAGATCCACCTCCCTTGTGGGAGGTGGACTCTCCCCCTAGTTCGGCCGAACCTCTCCTCCTTGGAGGAGGGGCCAAGGCAGCCCTCCCTCTCCCTCCTCCTATATATATGCAAGGGTTTGGGCTGATTTGAGACACGATTTCTCTCTCTCTCTCGGCGCAGCCCTACCCTTCTTCTTCCTCCTCCGCAGCGCTTAGGCGAAGCCCTGCCAGAATACCTTGCTACTCCACCACTACCACGCCTTCGTCCTGCTATTGGAGCCCTTCCCCAACCTCTCCTTCCTCCTTGCTGGATCAAGGCGTAGGATATGTCACCGGGCTATACGTGTGTTGAACGCGGAGGCGCCGTTGTTCGGCGCTGAGATCGGAATCCACCGCGATCTGAATCGCTGTGAGTACGACTCCACCAACCGCGTTCTTGTAACGCTTCCGCTTAGCGATCTTCAAAGGTATGAAGATGCAATCTCTCCCCTCTCATTGCTGGTTTCTCCATAGATAGATCTTGGTCACACGTAGGAAATATTTTGATTTACTACTACGTCTCCCATCATAACGACCATATTGTTCCGATGGAGATAAGAAACTATAATTAGCTTTTCGGGAAATTTCTAAATGAACAATCTCAAAGAAATCTTTCCATTTCTCAGTTTAAGAAAGGGTGAACAGTTTTATCAATACCCAAATGTATAACTCTCTAGAAATTTCAATTGCACTTATATCCATCATTGTAGGACTTGGGTTCAAGCTTTCCCCAACCCCTTTGTTGGGGAACATAGTAGTAAATTAAAAAAATTCCTATGTGTCACCAAGATCAATTTATGGAGAAACCAGCAACGAGCAAAGGGGGAGTGCATATTCATACCTTTGAAGATCACAAAGCGGAAGCGTTACAAGAACGCGGTTGGTGGAGTCGTACTCGCAGTGATTCCGATCGCGGTGGATCCGATCTAAGCGCCGAACAACGGCGCCTCTGCGTTCAACACACATGCAGCCTGGTGACGTCTCCTACGCCTTGATCAAGTAAGGAGGAAGGAGAGGTTGAGGGAGCGCTCCGATAGCACGACGGCGTGGTGACGATGGACCTGCGTGGTACTCCGGTAGGGCTTCGGCAAGCACTATGGAGGACGAGGAGGACGATGGGTAGGGTTGCGCCGAGAGGGAGAGAGACTTGTGTGTTGGCAGCCCCCAAAACCCCCACTATATATAGGAGGAGGGGAGGAGGGTGCGCAGCCCCTAGAGTTCCCACCCTAGGGCTGGCAGCCAACCCGAGATAGCCCTTGGGCGGCGGCGAGAGGGGGGAGAGGAGGGGCGGCGCCCTAGGTGGGCCTAGGGCCCATCTGCGCCTAGGGTTTGCCCCCTCCACCTTTGTTGCGCGTTGGGCTGAGGTGGGAGGCGCACCATCCCAACTAGGGGCTGGTTACCTCCCACTCTTGGCCCATGTAGCCTTCCGGGGGCCGTGGCCCCTCCCGGTGGACCCTCGGAACCCTTCCGGTGGTCCCGGTACATTACCGGTGATGCCCGGAACACTTCCGGTGACCAGATCCTCACTTCCTATAAAACATTCTTTACCTCCGGACCATTCCGAAACTCCTCGTGACGTCCGGGATCTCATCCGGGTCTCCAAACAACCTTCGATAACCACGTACACAATTTCCCTATAACCCTAGCATCATCGTACCTTAAGTGTGTAGACCCTATGGCTTCGGGAGGCATGTAGACATGACCGACACACCTCTCCGGTCAATAACCAACAGCGGGATCTGGATACCCATGTTGGCACCCACATGCTCCACGATGATCTCAGTCCATATAGTTGCTTCAATCATCTTTCATCTTGGTTTTCTCTAGGAACGCGTTGAAGTTGAGGGCAACATTAGCGTTGGCCATTGGATCTACAATATAGATTGTAAAGAAAATTTTAGACTAAGTTCATGATAATTAAGTTCACATAATCAAATTATTTAATGAACTCCCACTTAGATAGACATCTCTCTAGTCATCCAAGTGACACATGATCCACGTCAACTAGCCCGTGTCCGATCATCACGTGAGACAGACTAGTCATCAATGGTGAACATCTCCATGTTGATCGTATCTTCTAGACGACTCATGTTCGAACTTTTGGTCTCCCGTGTTCCGAGGCCATGTCTGTACATGCTAGGCTCGTCAAGTCAACCTAAGTGTATCGTGTGTGTAAATCTGACTTACACCCGTTGTATGCGAACGTCAGAGCCTATCACACCCGATCATCACATGGTGCTTCGGAACAAGGAACCTTAGCAACGGTGCACAATTAGGGGGAACATATTTCTTTAAATTTTAGTGAGATATCATCTTATTTAAGCTACCGTCGTTCTAAGCAAATAAGATGTAAAACATGATAAACATCACATGCAATCACATAGTGACATGATATGGCCAATATCATCTTCTCTTTTGATCTCCATCTTCGGGGCACCATGATCATCATTGTCACCGGCATGACACCATGATCTCCATCATCATGATCTCCATCATCGTGTCTTCATGAAGTTGTCTCACCAACTATTACTTCTACTACTATGGCTAACGGTTAACAATAAAGTAAAGTAATTACATGGTGTTTTTGATTGACACGCAGGTCATACAATAAATTAAGACAACTCCTATGGCTCCTGCCGGTTGTCATACTCATCGACATGCAAGTCGTGAATCCTATTACAAGAACATGATAAATCTCATACATCACATATATCATATCACAACCTTTTGCCATATCACATCACACGGCATATGCTGCAAAAACAAGTTAGACGTCCTCTAATTTGTTGTTGCAAGTTTTTATGTGGCTGCTATAGGTTTCTAGCAAGAAAGTTTCTTACCTACGCATGAACCACAATGTGATATGCCAATTTTTATTTACCCTTCATAAGGACCCTCTTCATCGAATCCAATCCAACTAGAGTGGGAGAGACAGACACCCGCTAGCCACCTTATGCAACAATTGCATGTCAGGCGGTGGAACCAATCTCACGTAAGCGTACGTATAAAGTCGGTCTGGGCCCCTTCATCCCACAATACCGCTGAATCAAGATAAGACTAGTAACGGCAAGCAAATTGACAAAATCGACGCCCACAACAACTTGCGTTCTACTCGTGCATAGATTCTACGCATAGACCTAGCTCTGGTACCACTGTTGGGGAACGCAGTAGTAAATCAGAAAAATTCCTACATGTCACCAAGATCAATCTATGGAGAAACCAGCAACGAGCAAAGGGGGAGTGCATCTTCATACCTTTGAAGAACGCAAAGCAGAACCGTTACAAGAACGCGGTTGGTGGAGTTGTACTCGTAGCGATTCAGATTGTGGTTGATTCTGATCTAAGCACCGAACAACGGGGCCTCCGCGCTCAACACAGGTGCAGCCCGGTGACGTCTCCTACGCCTTGATCCAACAAGGAGGAAGGAGAGGTTGAGGGAGAGCTCCGGAAGCATGATGGCATGGTGATGGTGGAGCTGCGTGGTACTCCGGCAGGGCTTGCCAAGCACTAAGAAGGACGAGGAGGACGAGGGGTAGGGCTGTGCCGAGAGGGAAAGAGACTTGTGTGTTGGCAGCCCCCAAAACCCCCACTATATATAGGAGGAGGGGAGGAGGGTGTGCAGACCCTAGAGTTCCCAACCTAGGGCCGGAGACCAACCCTAGATGGCCCTTCGGCAGCGTCCAGAGAGGGGAGAGGAGGGGCGGCGCCCTAGGTGGGCCTAGGACCCATCTATGCCTAGGGTTTGCCCCCCTCCACCTTTGTTGCGCCTTGGGATGAGGTGGGAGGCGCACCAGCTCATCTAGGGGCTGGTTCCTCCCACTCTTGACCCATCTAGCCTTCCGGGGCCCATGGCCCCTCCCGGTGGATCCTCGGAACCCTTCCCGTGGTCCCGGTACATTACCGGTGATGCCCGGAACACTTCCGGTGACCAAATCCTCACTTCCTATATATCATTCTTTACCTCTAGACCATTCCGGAACTCCTCGTGACATCCTGGATCTCATTAGGGACTCCGAACAAGCTTCGGTAACCATGTACACAATTTCCCTATAACCCTAGCGTCATCGAACCTTAAGTGTGTAGACCCTACGGGTTCGTGAGGCATGTAGACATGACCTGGACACCTCTCCGGTCAATAACCAACAACGGGATCTGGATGCCCATGTTTGTGTTGGAAATATGCCCTCGAGGCAATAATAAAATGGTTACTATTGTATTTCCTAGTTCATGATAATTGTCTATTGTTCATGCTATAATTGTGTTAACCGGAAACCGTAATACATGTGTGAATACATAGACCACAACATGTCCCTAGTGAGCCTCTAGTTGACTAGCTCGTTGATCAATAGATGGTCACGTTTTCATGACCATGGACATTGGATGTTGTTGATAATGGGATCACATCATTAGGAGAATGATGTGATGGACAAGACCCAATCCTAAGCATAGCACAAGATCGTGTAGTTCATTTGCTAAAGCTTTTCAATGTCAAGTATCGTTTCCTTAGACCATGAGATTGTGCAACCCGGATACCGTAGGAATGCTTTGGGTGTGCCAAACGTCACAATGTAATTGGGTGGCTATAAAGGTGCACTACGGGTATCTCCGAAAGTGTCTGTTGGGTTGGCACGAATTGAGACTGGGATTTCTCACTCCATGTGACGGAGAGGTATCTCTGGGCCCACTCGGTAAGACATCATCATAATGAGCTCAGTGTGACTAAGGAGTTAGCCACGGGGTGATGTATTACGGAACGAGTAAAGAGACTTTCTGGTAACGAGATTGAACAAGGTATAGGGATACCGGCAATCGAATCTCGGGCAAGTATCATACCGATAGACAAAGGGAATTGTATACGGGATTGATTGAATCCCTGACATAGTGGTTCATCTAATGAGATCATCGTGGAGCATGTAGGATCCAACATGGGTATCCATATCCCGCTGTTGGTTATTGATCAGAGAGGTGTCTCGGTCATGTCTATGTGTCTTCCGAACCCGTAGGGTCTACACACTTAAGGTTCGATGACGCTAGGGTTATAGGGAAATAGTGTGCGTGGTTACCAAATTTTGTAGGAGTCCCGGATGAGATCCCGGACATCACGAGGAGCTACGGAATGGTCCGGAGGTAAAGATTGATATATAGGAAGTGAGGATTTGGTTACCGGAAGTGTTTCGGGCGTCACCGGTAGTGTACCGGGACCACCGGAAAGGTTTCGGGGGTCCACCAAGTGGGGCCACCAGCCCCGGAGGGCTGCATGGGCCACAAGTGGGTGGGAACCAGCCCCTAGGTGGGCTAGTGCGCCCCCCACAAGGGGCCCAAGGCGCATGAGAGAAGGAGGGAAGGGAAACCCTAGGTCCAGACGGGCCTAAGGCCCACCTAGGGCCGCGCCCTCCTCTCCTCCCCCTCTGGCCGCCACACCAGATTGATCTGGTGGCTGCCGCACCACCCTAGGGTGGAAACCCTAGGGTGCATCCCTACCTCCTCCTCGTCCTCCTATAAATAGAGGTGCCCTTGGGGCTGTTTGAGACACGGTTCTCTCTTCCTCTCGGCGCATCCCTACCTCTCCCTCTCCTCGTTCTCCGTAGTGCTTAGCGAAGCTTTGCCGGAGTACCACGCAGCTCCACCGTCACCATGCCGTCGTGCTGCCGGAGCTCTCCCTCAACCTCTCCTTCCTCCTTGTTGGATCAAGGCGTAGGAGATGTCACCAGGCTGCATGTGTGTTGAACGCGGAGGTGCCGTTGTTCGGCACTGAGATCGGAGTCCACCGCGATCTGAATCGCTACGAGTAAGACTCCACCAACCGCGTTCTTGTAACGCTTCCGCTTTGCGATCTTCAAAGGTATGAAGATGCAATCTCTCCCCATTCGTTGCTGGTTTCTTCATAGATAGATCTTGGTGACACGTAGGAAAAATTTTGATTTACTACTACGTCTCCCAACAGTTGGCACCCACATGCTCCATGATGATCTCATCGGATGAACCACAATGTCGGGGATTCAATAGATGGTGCTGGATGAGATCGTTGTCGTTGCCAGTTTTGCTGTGACGATAGGGAAGAGTAATAGATTTTCTTTTTGAGCCAGTGAAAAAGTAAAAATAGTAGATCGACCGATGTCCTACTCTTTATGGACTTTACCACCAATGCATCAGTTACAGAAGACGGAAGTGGTGGGCAGAGTTGAATCAGAGATTTGTTGAAAATAAAAAACACGATAGTTGAGGTGGCACCATTGCTGAGTTGGACAGGTTTGCATGTTAAGATAAATCATGTGGTGGGGATGAAGTTCTTAAGATTGTGCTTTCACACTCTGAGATTCTAATGACAATAAAAAAATCAGGAAAGCGAGTATACCACTAGAAGTGAAGATCTTCATGTGCTAGCTGTTGGGAGACGTAGTAGTAAATCAAAAAAATGCCTACGTATCACCAAGATATATCTATGGAGAAAGCAGCAACGAGTGGGGAGAGATTGCATCTTCATACCTTTGAAGATCGCTAAGCGGAAGCGTTACAAGAACGCGGTTGGTGGAGTCATACTCGCGGCGATTCAGATCGTGGTGGATTCCGATCTCAGCGTCGAACAACGGTGCCTCCGCGTTCAACACACGTGCAGCCCGATGACGTCTCCTACGCCTTGATCCAGCAAAGAGGAAGGAGAGGTTGAAGGAGAGCTCAGGCAGCACGATAGCATGGTGACGGTGGAGCTACATGAACTCCGGCAGGGCTTGTCCAAGCGCTACGCAGAACGAGGAAGAGGAAGGGTAGGGCTGCGCCGAGAGAGAGAAGTCGTGTCTCAAATCAGCCCAAACCCTTGCATATATATATAGGAGGAGGTAGAGGGAGGGCTACCTTGGCCCCTCCTCCAAGGAGGAGAGCTTCGGCCGAACTAGGGGGAGAGTCCACCTCCCACAAGGGAGGTGGATCTCCTCCTTTTAAATCCTTTCAGCCCTATCTCTTGATCTCCAGCCGCATGGGCCTTTCTAGAAGGTCTTGGCCAGCCGAATAAGGGCTAGCACACCTCCTCTAAGGGACCACAAAGTCCTATAATCGTCACACCCCTCCCGGGGGTCCTCCAGCACCCTCCCGGCACTCCCGGTACACTACCGATGAGCCCGAAAACATTCTGGTGATCAAAACTGGACTTCCTATATATCAATCCGGTAAAGACCTCCTCGTGACGTCCGGGATCTCATCCGGGACTCTGAACAACCTTCGGTAATCACGTATACCATTTCCCTATAACCCTAGTGTCATCGAACCTTAAGTGTGTAGACCCTACGGGTTCGGGAGACATGTAGACATGACCGAGACACCTCTCCGGTCAATAACCAACAGCGGAATCTGGATACCAATGTTGGCTCCCACATGCTCCACGATGATCTCATCGGATGAACCACGATGTCGAGGATCGATCAATCCCGTATACAACTCCCTTTGTCTATCGGTATGATACTTGCCCGAGATTCGGTCGTCGGTATCTCTATACCTTGTTCAATCTCGTTATCGGCAAGTCTCTTTACTCGTTCCATAATACATCATCCCGTGACTAACTCCTTAGTCACATTGAGCTCATTATGATGATGTCTTACCGAGTGGGACCAGAGATACCTCTCCGTCACACGGAGTGACAAATCCCAGTCTCGGTTCGTACCAACCCAACAGACACTTTCGGAGATACCCGTAGTGCACCTTTATAGCCACCCAGTTACGTTGTGACGTTTGGCACACCCAAAGCATTCCTACGGTATCCGGGAGTTGCACAATCTCATGGTCTAAGGAAACGATACTTGACATTGAAAACCTTTAGCAAACGAACTACACGATCTTGTGCTATGCTTAGGATTGGGTCTTGTCCATCACATCATTCTCCTAATGATGTGATCCCGTTATCAATGACAGCCAATGTCCATGGTCATGAAACCGTGACCATGTATTGATCGACGAGCTAGTCAACTAGAGGCTCACTAGGGACATGTTGTGGTCTATGTATTCACACATGTATTACGGTTCCCGGTTAACACAATTATAGCATGAATAATAGACAATTATCATGAACTAGGAAATACAATAATAACCATTTTATTATTGCCTCTAGGGCATATTTCCAACAGTCTCCCACTTGCACTGGAGTCAATAATCTAGTTACATTGTTATGAATTGTACACCCATAGCATTCTGGTGTTGATCATGTTTTGCTCGTGAGAGAGGTTTAGTCAACGGATCTGCGACATTCAGATCCGTATGCACTTTACAAATATCTATATCTCCCTCCTGAACGTAATCACGGATGGAGTTGAAGCGGCGCTTGATGTGTCTTGTCTTCTTGTGAAACCTGGGCTCCTTCGCAAGGGCAATAGCTCTAGTGCTGTCACAGAATAGAGTCATCGGGCCCGACGCACTTGGAATTACTCCTAGGTCGGTGATGAACTCCTTCATCCAGACTCCTTCCTTTGCTGCTTCCGAAGAAGCTATGTACTCCGCTTCACATGTAGATGCCGCCACGATGCTTTGCTTGCTACTGCACCAGCTGACTGCCCCTCCGTTCAAAACATACACGTATCCGGTTTGCGACTTGGAGTCGTCCGGATCTGTGTCAAAGCTAGCATCGACGTAACCCTTTACGACGAGCTCTTCGGCACCTCCATATACGAGAAACATGTCCTTTGTCCTTTTTAGGTACTTCAGGATATTCTTGACCGCTGTCCAGTGTTCCGCTCCGGGATCACTTTGGTACCTCCCTATCAAACTTATGTCAAGGTTCACATCAGGTCTGGTACACAGCATGGCATACATATTAGAGCCTATGGCTGAAGCATAGGGGATGACACTCATATCTTCTCTATCCTTTGCCATGGTCGGGCATTGAGTCGTACTCAATCTCACAACCTGTAACACAGGCAAGAACCCCTTCTTGGACTGATCCATATTGAACTTCTTCAATATCTTTTCAAGGTATGTGCTTTGTGAAAGACCTATGAGGCGTCTCGATCTATCTCTATAGATCTTAATACCTAATATGTAAGCAGCTTCCCCAAGGTCCTTCATTGAAAAACACTTATTCAAGTAGGCCTTTACACTTTCCAAGAGTTCTATATCATTTCCCATTATCAGTATGTCATCCACATATAATATGAGAAATGCTGCAGAGCTCCCACTCACTTTCTTGTAAATACAGGGTTCTCCATAAACCTGTACAAACCCAAACGCTTTAATGACCTCATTAAAGCGAATGTTCCAACTCCGAGATGCTTGCACCAGCCCATAGATGGAGTGCTGGAGCTTGCATACTTTGTTAGCATCTTTAGGATCGACAAAACCTTCCGGTTGCATCATATACAGTTCTTCCTTAAGGAAACCATTAAGGAATGCCGTTTTGACTACCATTTGCCAGATCTCACAATCATAAAATGCGGCAATTGCTAACATGATTCGGACAGACTTCAGCATCGCTATGGGTGAGAAAGTCTCATTGTAGTCAACTCCTTGAACTTGTCGATAACCCTTAGTGACAAGCCGAGCCTTATAGACGGTCACATTACCATCTGCGTCAGTCTTCTTCTTAAAGATCCATTTATTTTCAATGGCTCGCTTATCAACAGGCAAGTCCACCAAAGTCCACACTTTGTTCTCATACATGGATCCTATCTCAGATTTCATGGCTTCAAGCCATTTGTTGGAATCCGGGCCCGCCATCGCGTCTTCATAGTTCGAAGGTTCACCGTTGTCTAACAACATGATCTCCAAGACAGGGTTGCCATACCACTCTGGTGCGGAACGTGTCCTAGTGGACCTTCGAAATTCCTAGTGGACCTCATCAAGTTCTATTTTCCTCCCACTTACTTCTTTTGAGAGAAACTCTTTCTCGAGAAAGGATCCATTCTTGGCAACAAAGACTTTGCCCTCGGATCGTAGGTAGAAGGTATACCCAATAATCTCTTTGGGATATCCTATGAAGACACACTTTTCTGCTTTGGGTTCGAGCTTCTCAGGTTGAAGTTTCTTCACATAAGCATCGCATCCCCAAATTTTTAGAAATGACAAATTAGGTTTATTTCCAAACCACAATTCATACGGTGTCGTCTCAACGGATTTTGACGGTGCCCTATTTAAAGTGAATGCGGCAATCTCTAATGCATATCCCCAAAACGATAGCGATAAGTCGGTAAGAGACATCATAGATCGTACCATATCTAATAGAGTGCGATTACGACGTTCAGACACACCATTTTGCTGAGGTGTGCCAGGCGGCGTGAGTTGTGAAACAATTCCACATTTCCTTAGGTGTGTGCCAAACTCGTGACTTAAATATTCTCCGCCACGATCAGATCGTAGGCACTTTACTTTCCTGTCACGTTGATTCTCTACCTCACTCTAAAATTCCTTGAACCTTTCAAAAGTTTCAGACTTATGTTTCATTAAGTAGACATACCCATATCTACTCAAGTCATCAGTGAGGGTGAGAACATAACGGTAGCCACCACGAGCCTCGACACTCATTGGACCGCATACATCGGTATGTATTATTTCCAACAAGTCAGTTGCTCGCTCCATTGTTCCGGAGAACGGAGTCTTGGTCATCTTGCCCATGAGGCATGGTTCGCACGTGTCAAATGATTCAAAATCAAGAGACTCCAAAAGTCCATCAGTATGGAGCTTCTTCATGCGTTTGACACCAATATGACCAAGGCGTCAGTGCCACATGTAAGTGGGACTATCGTTATCAACCTAACACTTTTTGGTACTCACACTATGGACATGTGTAACATCACGTTCGAGATTCATCAAAAATAAACCATTGACCAGCGGGGCATGACCATAAAACATTTCTCTCATATAAATAGAACAACCATTATTCTTAGAATTAAATGAGTAGCCATCTCGCATCAAGCGAGATCCAGATACAATGTTCATGCTCAAAGCTGGTACTAAATAACAATTATTAAGGTTTAACACTAATCTCGAAGGTAGATATAGAGGTAGCATGCCGACGGCGATCACATCGACCTTGGAACCATTCCCAACACGCATCGTCACCTCGTCCTTTGCCAGCCTCCGCTTATTCCGCAGCTCCTGCTTGGAGTTACAAATGTGAGCAACTACACCGGTATCAAATACCCAGGAGCTACTACGAGCACTGGTTAGGTACACATCAATAAAAAGTATATCACATATACCTTTAACGTTGTCGTCCTTCTTATCCGCTAAGTACTTGGGGCAGTTCCGCTTCCAGTGATTGGTACCCTTGCAATAAAAACACTCAGTCTCAGGCTTGGGTCCATTCTTGTTATTCTTCTTCCCGGCAACTTGCTTACCGGGCGCGGCAACAACTTTGTCGTCCTTCTTGAAGTTCTTCTTACCCTTGCCTTTCTTGAAACTAGTGGTCTTATTCACCATCAACACTTGATGCTCCTTTTTGATCTCGACCTCTGCTGATTTCAGCATCGAGTACAACTCAGGAATGGACTTCTCCATCCCTTGCATGTTGTAGTTCATCACAAAGCTCTTCTAGCTAGGTGGAAGCGACTGGAGGATTCTGTCAATGACCGAGTCATCCGGGAGATTAACTCCCAGCTGAGTCAAGCGGTTGTGTAGCCCAGACATCTGGAGGATGTGCTCACTGACAGAACTATTCTCCTCCATCTTATAGCTGAAGAACTTGTCGGAGACGTCATATCTCTTGACCTGGGCATGAGCTTGGAAACCCAGTTTCAGCTCTTGGAACATCTCATATGCTCCGTGTTGCTCAAAACACTTTTGGAGCCCCGGTTCTAAACTGTTGGAAATATGCCCTAGAGGCAATAACTAAAGTGTTTATTATTGTATTTCCTTGTTCATGATAATCGTTTATTATCCATGCTATAATTGTATTAATTGGAAACATGGATACATGTGTGGATACATAGACAAACACAATGTCCCTAGTATGCCTCTAGTGAACTAGCTCGTTGATTGAAAGATGGTTAAGGTTTCCTAGCCATGGACATGAGATGTCATTTGATAACGGGAGCACATCATTAGGAGAATGATGTGATGGACAAGACCCAAACTACAAACGTAGCTTATGATCGTGTCAGTTTATTGCTACTGTTTTCTGCATGTCAAGTATATGTTCCTATGACCATGAGATCATGCAACTCACAGATATCGGAGGAGTACCTTGTGTGTATCAAACGTCGCAACGTAACTGGGTGACTATAAAGGTGCTCTATAGGTGTCTCCGAGGGTGTTTGTTGAGTTGGCATGGATCAAGACTGGGATTTGTTACTCCGTGTGACGGAGAGGTATCTCAAAGCCCACTCGGTAATACAACATCACAATAAGCCTTGCAAGCAATGTGACTAAGTGTTGGTCACGGGATCTTGTATTACGGAACGAGTAAAGAGACTTGCCAGTAACGAGGTTGAACTAGGTATGGAGATACCGACGATCGAATCTCGGGCAAGTAACATACCGAAGAACAAAGGGAACATCATACGGGATTAACTGAATCCTTGACATAGAGGTTCGACCGATAAAGATCTTCATAGAATATGTAGGAACCAATGTGGACATCCAGGTCCTACCATTGGTTAGTGACCGTAGAGGTGTCTCGGTCATGTCTACATAGTTCTCGAACCCGCAGGGTCTGCACACTTAAGGTTTGGTGACGTTTTAGTAGTATAGAGTTATGTATGGTGGTGACCGAAGTTTGTTAGAAGTCTTGGATGAGATCCTGGACATCACGAGGAGCTCCAGAATGGTCCGGAGGTAAAGATTCATATATAGGAAGTCCTGTTTTGGTCGCCGGAAAAGTTTCGGGCTTATCGGTAGTGTACCGGCAGTGCCGGTAGTGTACAGGGAGACCTCCGGGAGGGGTATTTCGACCCAAGAGGCTTCATGGGCTGTGGGAGAGTGAATATCAGCCCTTAGTGGTCTGGTGAAAACTCCCACACAAGGCCCATGTGGCTGGAGAAGAAAACCCAAAAGGAAAAAGGTGGGAAAAGGCAAAAAGGAAAAAAATGAATCCTAATCCTACTAGGAGTGGAGGAGGTGGACTCCTCCTCTCCTAGTTCGGCCAAAGCCTAGAAGGCTTGGAGGCCAAGCTGCCTCCTCTACTCCTCTCCTCTTATATATACTGGTGGTATTGAGGGTTTTTGCACTAGATTTTCAGCCACGTGCTACCCGTTCCTCCAATGCATAGTTTCTCCTCTAGATCGGTTTTCTGCAGTGCTTAGGCAAAGCCCTGCCGGAATTGCTCCACCACCATCGCCGGAGCGCCGTCAGGCTGCCAGAGAACTCTTCTTCCTCTCCACTCCTTCTTGCTGGATCAAGACGGTGGAGATCGTCATCAAGCTGTACGTGTGCTGAACACGCAGGTGCCGTCCGTTCGGTACTAGATCGGAAGGATCGTGATCAAGTTCGTGAGACGGATCGTGATCAAGTTCGTGGGACGGATCGTGATCGGATCGCAGGACGGATCATGATTGGATCGCGGGACGGATCGTGATTGGATCGCGGGACGCACAGCGATTTGGATCGCGAAGACGTTCGACTACACCAACCGCGTTTCTTAACGCTTCCCGCTTAGCGATCTACAAGGGTATGTAGATCCACTCTCCCTCTCGTAGATGCTCATCACCATGGATAGATCTTCGTGTGTGTAGGAAAAAAATTTGTTTCCCATGCAACGTTCCCCAATAGTGGCATCATGAGCTAGGTCTATGTGTAGATGAGATCTCGAGTAGAACACAAAAGGTTTGTGGGCGTTTATGCTTAGATTGCTTCCTCCCTTGGTCGGATTTTGGTTCAGCGGTATTGTGAGATGAAGCGGCCCGGACCAACATTACTCGTACGCTTATGAGAGACTGGTTCCCTCGACGCAACTTGTTGCCTAGATGGCTTGCGGGTGGCAGTTTCTCTCACTTTAGTTGGATCGGATTCGACAAAGGCGGTCCTTGAGAAGGTTGAAAAGCAAATTATGTATCACCGTTGTGGTTTATGCGTAGGTGAGAATCGTTCTTGCTAGAAACCCGTAGCAGCCACGTAAAACATGCAACAACAATTAGAGGACGTCTAACTTGTTTTTGCAGGGTATGTTGTGATGTGATATGGCCAATTACATGATGTGATATATGTGATGTATGAGATGATCATGTGATGTATAGAATTTCACGACTTGCATGTCGATGAGTACGGCAACCGGCAGGAGCCATAGGGTTGTCTTTAATTATTGTATGACCTACGTGTCAATCATTAAGCGCTATGTAATGCTTTACTTTATCGCTAAACGGTAGCAATAGTAGTAGAAGCATGCAGGGCATGACAACCTCGATGGCGACACGTTGATGGAGATCAAGATGATGGAGATCATGGTGTCGTGCCGGTGACGATGAAGATCATGCCGGTGCTTTCAGGATGGAGATCTAAAGCACAAGTTCATAGCCATATCATGTCACTTATGAATTGCATGTGATGTTAATCCTTTTATGCACCTTGTTATGCTTAGTACGACGGTCGCATTATAAGGTGATCCCTCACTTAAATTTCAAGATAAAATTGTGTTCTCCCCGAGTGTGCACCGTTGCGAAAGTTCGTCGTATTGAGACACCACGTGATGATCGGGTGTGATAGACTCTACGTTCACATACAACGGGTGCAAGCCAGTGTTGCACGTGCAGAACACTCGGGTTAAAATTGATGAGCCTAGCATGTACAGACATGGCCTCGGAACACAAGAGACCGAAAGGTCGAACATGAGTCATATAGTAGATATGATCAACATAATGATGTTCACCATTGAAGCCACCTCAACTCACGTGATGATCGGACTTGAGTTGGTGGATTTGGATCATGTGACACTCAGATGACCTGAGGGATGTCAATTTGAGTGGGAGCTTTAGTAATTTGATTAACTAAACTCATTATCTTGAACAATAGTCTAAGTGAACTTTGCATATTTATGTTGTAGATCAATGGCTCGCGCAGTAGCACCCTTGAATTTTAATGCGTTCCTAGAGAAAGCTAAACTGAAATATGATGGAAGTAACTTTGTTGACTGGGCCCGTAATCTGAGGATTATCCTCACGGCTTCCCAGAAATCATATGTCCTTGATGCACCGCTTGGTGACCAACCAGAAGACATGACCTCCGAAGACGTTAAGAACGCTTGGGAGGCACGTACTGGAGATTACTCAATAGTTCAATGTGCAATATTGTATGGCTTAGAACCGGGACTTCGAAGACGTTTTGAATGTCATGGAGCATATGAGATGTTCCAAGAGTTGAAGTTTATCTTTCAGAAGAATGCCCGGATCGAGAGGTATGAAACCTCCGATAAGTTCTATGCTTGCAAGATGGAGGAGAACGGGTCTATTAGTGAACATATACTCAGAATGTATGGGTATTCAACTCGTCTAGCGGAGTTGGGAATTGCCCTTCCGCCAGAGGCAATCACTGACAGAGTTCTTCAATCACTGCCACCTAGTTACAAGAGCTTTGTGATGAACTATAACATGCACGGGATGAACAAGTTAGTCGCTGAGCTGTTTGCGATGCTAAAAGTCACTGAGTCTGAAATCTAGAAAGAACATCAAGTGTTGATGGTAAATAAAACCACTAGTTTCAAGAAAAATGGCAAAGTCAAGGGCAAGGGCAAGAAGGGTAAAACCAAGAAGGATGGCAAAGCAGTTGCTACTCCTGCAAAGAAGCCCAAGCATGGACCCAAGCCAGAAACTTAGTGCTTTCATTGCAAAGGAACTGGTCACTGGAAGCGGAGCTGCCCCAAGTACCTGGCTGACAAGAAGGCGGCCAACGACAAACAAGGTATATATAATATACATGTTATTGATGTGTACCTTACTAGCTCTCGTAGTAGTGCCTGGGTACTTGATACCGGTTCGGTTGCTCACATTTGCAACTCAAAGCAGGAACTACGGAATAAACGAAGGTTGGCAAAGGACGAAGTGACGATGCGCATGGGAAATGGTTCCAAGGTTGATGTGATCGCCGTCGGCATGCTCTCTCTTCGATTACCATCGGGATTAGTGATGAACCTGAATAATTGTTATTTAGTGCCTACGTTAAGCATGAACATTATATCTGGATCTTGTTTATTGCGAGACGGTTACTCATTTAAATCAGAGAATAAAGGTTGTTCTATTTATATGAGTAATATCTTTTATGGTCATGCACCCATTGTTAGGGGTTTATTCATATTGAATCTTGATAGTGATGACACACATGTTCATAACATTGATGCCAAAAGATGTAGAATTGATAATGATAGTACCACTTTCTTGTGCCACTGCCATTTAGGTCATATTGGTGTAAAACGCATGAGGAAGCTCCATGCTGATGGACTTTTGGAGTCACTTGACTTTGAATCACTTGACACATGTGAACCATGCCTCATGGGCAAGATGACTAAAACGCCGTTCTCTGGAACAATGGAACAGGCGAGTGACTTATTGGAAATCATACACACTGATGTGTACGGTCCAATGAATGTTACAGCGCGTGGTGGATATCGTTATTTTCTCACCTTCACTGATAACTTAAGTAGATATGGGTATATTTACTTAATGAAACACAAGTTTGAAATGTTTGAAAAGTTCAAGCAATTTCAGAGTGAAGTTGAGAATCATCGTAACAAGAAGATTAAGTTCCTGCGATCTGATCGAGGAGGTGAATATCTGAGTTATGAGTTTGGCAGTCACTTAAGACAGTGTGGAATTGTTTCACAGTTGACACCGCCCGGAACACCACAGCGTAATGGTGTGTCCGAACGTCGTAATCGAACCTTATTAGATATGGTGCGTTCTATGATGTCTCTTGTTAATTTGCCACTATCGTTTTGGGGTTATGCATTAGAGACAGCTGCATTCACTTTAAATAGGGCACCATCAAAATCCGTTGAGACGATGCCATATGAACTGTGGTTTGGCAAGAAGCCAAAGTTGTCGTTTCTTAAAGTTTGGGGATGTGATGCTTATGTCAAAAAGCTTCAGCCTGAAAAGCTGGAACCCAAAGCGGAGAAATGCATCTTCATAGGATACCCTAAAGAGACAGTCGGGTATACCTTCTATCTCAGATCCGAAGGCAAAGTGTTTGTCGCTAAAAACGGAACATTTCTTTAGAAAGAGTTTCTCTCGAAAGAATTTAGTGGGAGGAAAATAGAGCTTGATGAGGTTATTGAACCTTTACTTCAACCAGAAAGTAGCGCAGCGTAGAAAGATGTTTCTGTGGAACCTACGACGGTAGAAGAGGAAGTTAATGATGATGATCATGAAGCTTCGGATCAAGCAGCTATTGAACCTCGTAGGTCGACAAGGCCGCGTACTACCCCTGAGTGGTACGGCAACCCTGTCTTGGAGGTCATGTTGTTGGACAACAATGAACCTACGAGCTATGGAGGAGCAGTGATGGGCCCGGATTCCAAGAAATGGTTAGAGGCCATGAAATCCGAGATGGGATCCATGTATGAAAACAAAGTATGGACTTTGGAAGTATTACCTGAAGGGCGAAAGGCCATTCAGAACAAATGGATCTTTAAGAAGAAAACAGACACGGACGGTAATGTCACCGTCTATAAAGCTCGACTTGTGGCAAAGGGTTTTTCACAAGTTCAAGGAGTTGACTACGATGAGACTTTCTCACCCGTAGCGATGCTTAAGTTTGTCAGAATCATGTTAGCAATAGCTGCCTATTTTGACTATGAAATTTGGCAGATGGATGTAAAAACAGCGTTCCTCAACGGTTTCCTTGAGGAAGAGTTGTATATGATGCAACCCGAAGGTTTTGTCGATCCAGAGAATGCTGACAAAGTTTGCAAACTCCAGCGATCCATTTATGGACTGGTGCAAGCATCTCAGAGTTGGAATAAGCGCTTTGATGAGGTGATCAAAACGTTTGAGTTTATACAAGTTTACGAAGAAGCTTGTATTTACAAGAAAGTGAGTGGGAGCTCTATAGCGTTTCTAGTATTATATGTGGATGACATATTGCTGATTGGAAATAATATAGAAATGTTGGAAAGCATGAAGGAATATTTGAACAAGAGTTTTTTAATCAAGGACCTAGGAGAAGCTACTTTCATATTAGGCATTAAGATCTATAGAGATAGATCGAGACGCTTAATAGCACTTTCACAGAGCACATACCTTGATAAAGTTTTGAAGAAGTTCAAAATGGAACAGTCCAAGAAGGGGTTCTTGCCTATATTACAAGGTGTGAAGTTGAGTAAGACTCAATGCCCAGTAACTACAGAAGATAGAGAAAAGATGAGTGTCATCCCCTATGCTTCAGTCATAGGCTCTATCATGTATGCAATGCTGTGCACAAGACCCGATGTCAGCCTTGCCATAAGTATGGCCGGAAGGTTTCAAAGTGATCCTGGAATGGAACACTGGCAAGCGGTCAAGAATATCCTTAAGTACCTGAAAAGGACTAAGGAAATGTTTCTCGTTTATGGAGGTGATGAGGAGCTCGTCGTAAAGGGTTACGTCGATGCAAGCTTTGACACTGATCCGGACGACTCTAAGTCGCAAACCGGATACGTATTTATTCTTAACGGGGGAGCGGTAAGCTGGTGCAGTTCCAAGCAAAGCGTGGTAGCTGATTCTACGTGCGAAGCGGAATACATCGCAGCCTCGGAGGTGGTGAAGGAAGGTGTCTGGATGAAGCAGTTCATGACAGATCTTGGAGTAGTGCCCAGTGCATTGAATCCAATGAACCTGTTCTGTGACAACACTGGTGCCATTGCTCTGGCCAAGGAACCAAGGTTTCACAAGAGGACCAGACACATAAAGCGACGCTTCAACTCCATCCGCGATTACATCTTGGAGAAAGACATAAATATTTGCAAAGTGCACACGGATCTGAATGTTGCAGACCCGTTGACTAAACCTCTTCCAAGGGCTAAACATGATCAACACCAGAACTGCATGGGTGTTCGATTCATTACAATGTAAATCACATAGTGATGTGAACTAGATTATTGACTCTATTGCAAGTGGGAGACTATTGGAAATATGCCCTAGAGGCAATAAATAAAGTGTTTATTATTGTATTTCCTTGTTCATGATAATCGTTTATTATCCATGCTATAATTGTATTAATTGGAAACATGGATACATGTGTGGATACATAGACAAACACAATGTCCCTAGTATGCCTCTAGTGAACTAGCTCGTTGATTGAAAGATGGTTAAGGTTTCCTAGCCATGGACATGAGATGTCATTTGATAACGGGATCACATCATTAGGAGAATGATGTGATGGACAAGACCCAAACTACAAACGTAGCTTATGATCGTGTCAGTTTATTGCTATTGTTTTTCTGCATGTCAAGTATATGTTCCTATGACCATGAGATCATGCAACTCACAGATATCGGAGGAGTACCTTGTGTGTATCAAACGTTGCAACGTAATTGGGTGACTATAAAGGTTCTCTATAGGTGTCTCTAAGGGTGTCTGTTGAGTTGGCATGGATCAAGACTGGGATTTGTTACTCCGTGTGACGGAGAGGTATCTCAGGGCCCACTCGGTAATACAACATCACAATAAGCCTTGCAAGCAATGTGACTAAGTGTTGGTCACGGGATCTTGTATTATGGAATGAGTAAAGAGACTTGCCAGTAACGAGGTTGAACTAGGTATGGAGATACCGACGATCGAATCTCGGGCAAGTAACATACCGAAGAACAAAGGGAACATCATACGGGATTAACTGAATCCTTGACATAGAGGTTCGACCGATAAAGATCTTCGTAGAATATGTAGGAACCAATGTGGACATCCAAGTCCCGCCATTGGTTATTGACCGTAGAGGTGTCTCGGTCATGTCTACATAGTTCTCGAACCCGCAGGGTCTGCACACTTAAGGTTTGGTAACGTTTCGGTAGTATAGAGTTATGTATGGTGGTGACCAAAGTTTGTCCGGAGTCCCGGATGAGATCCTGGACGTCGCGATGAGCTCCGGAATGGTCTGGAGGTAAAGATTCATATATAGGAAGTCCTGTTTTGGTCGCCGGAAAAGTTCCGGGCTTACCGGTAGTGTACCGGGAGTGCCGGTAGTGTACCGGGAGACCTCCGGGAGGGGTATTTCGACCCAAGAGGCTTCATGGGCTGTGGGAGAGTGAATATCAGCCCTTAGTGGGCTGGTGAAAACTCCCACACAAGGCCTATGTAGCTGGAGAAGAAAACCCAAAAGGAAAAAGGTTGAAAAAGGCAAAAAGGAAAAAAAAGAATGAATCCTAATCCTACTAGGAGTGGAGGAGGTGGACTCCTCCTCTCCTAGTTCGGCCGAAGCCTAGAAGGCTTGGAGGCCAAGCTGCCTCCTCTCCTCCTCTCCTCCTATATATACTGGTGGTATTGAGGGGTTTTGCACTAGATTTTCAGCCACGTGCTACCCGTTCCTCTAGTGCATAGTTTCTCCTCTAGATCGGTTTTCTGCAGTTCTTAGGCGAAGCCCTGCCGGAATTGCTCCACCACCATCGCCGGAGCGCCGTCAGGCTGCCGGAGAACTCTTCTTCCTCTCCACTCCTTCTTGCTAGATCAAGACGGTGGAGATCGTCATCAAGTTGTACGTGTGCTGAACGCGGAGGTGCCGTCCGTTCGGTGCTAGATCGGAAGGATCGTGATCTAGTTCGTGAGACGGATCGTGATCAAGTTCATGGGACGGATCGTGATCGGATCGCGGGACGGATCGTGATTGGATAGCGGGATGGATCGTGATTGGATCGCGGGACACACGGCGATTTCAATCGCGAAGACGTTCGACTACACCAACCGCGTTTCTTAACGCTTCCCGCTTAGCGATCTATAAGGGTATGTAGATCCACTCTCCCTCTCGTAGATGCTCATCACCATGGATAGATCTTCGTGTGCGTAGGAAATTTTTTTGTTTCCCATGCAACGTTCCCCAACATAAATTGTAAAGCATGCCGCACTGAACAAGGGAGTAATCATCGCAGCATGAATGCCAAGCGTTTGCAACGTCTTGCTCTGCTGGGAGAAGGGGTGGGTCACCTAGTGGTGCATCAAGGACATACAATTTCTTGGAAGCTATGAGGATGATCCTCAAGCCATGGACCCAGTCCGCATAGTTGCTTCCATCATCTTTCAGCTTGGTTTTCTCTAGGAACGCGTTGAAGTTTAGGGTGACATTCGCGTTGGCCATTGGATCTACAATATAGATTGTAAAGACAATTTTAGACTAAGTTCATGATAATTAAGTTCACATAATCAAATTATTTAATGAACTCCCACTTAGATAGAAATCTCTCTAGTCATCTAAGTGACACATGATCCATGTTAACTAGCCCATGTCCGATCATCACGTGAGACGGACTAGTCATCCATGGTGAACATCTACATGTTGATCGTATCTTCTATACGACTCATGTTCGACCTTTCGGTCTTCCGTGTTCCGAGGTCATGTCTGTACATGCTAGGCTCGTCAAGTCAACCTAAGTGTATTGCTTGTGTAAATCTAGCTTACACCCGTTGTATGCGAACGTTAGAACCTATCACACTTGATCATCACGTGATGCTTCGGAACAACGATCCTTAGCAACGATGCACAGTTAGGGTGAACACTTTTCTTGAAATTTTATTGAGAGATCATCTTATTAAATACCGTCGTTCTAAGCAAATAAGATGTAAACATGATAAACATCACATGCAATCAATATAGTGACATGATATGGCCAATATCATCTTGCTCTTTTGATCTCCATCTTCGGGGCACCATGATCATCACTGTCACCGGCACGACACCATGATCTCCATCATCGTGTCTTCATGAAGTTGTCTCGCCAACTATTACTTCTACTACTATAGCTAATGTTTAGCAATAAAGTAAAGTAATTACATGGCGTTTATGATTGACACGCAGGTCATACAATAAAATAAGACAACTCCTATGGCTCCTGCCGATTGTCATACTCATCGACATGCAAGTCGTGAATCCTATTACAAGAACATGATCAATCTCATACATCACAATGCATCACATCACATCCTTTGGCCATATCACATCACAACGCATATGTTGCAAAAACAAGTTAGACGTTCTCTAATTTGTAGTTGCAAGTTTTTACGTGGCTGCTATAGGTTTCTAGCAAGAACGTTTCTTACCTACGCCAAAACCACAACGTGATATGCCAATTGCTATTTACCCTTCATAAGGACCCTTTTCATTGAATCCAATCCGACTAAGGTGGGAGAGACAGACACCCGCTAGCCACCTTATGCAACAAGTGCATGTCAAGCGATGGAACCAGTCTCACGTAAGAGTACGTGTAAAGTCGGTCCGGACCGCTTCATCCCACAATACCGCCGAATCAAGATAAGACTAGTAGTGGTAAGAAAATTAACAAGATCGACGTCGACAACTGCTTTGTGTTCTACTCGTGCATAGATTCTACGCATAGACCTAGCTCATGATGCCACTGTTGGGAGACGTAGTAGTAAATCAAAAAAATTCCTACGTATCACCAAGATCTATCTATGGAGAAACCAGTAACGAGTGGGGAGAGATTGCATCTTAATACCTTTGAAGATCGCTAAGCGGAAGCGTTACAAGAATGCGGTTGGTTGAGTCGGACTCGCAGCGATTCAAATCGCGGTGGATTCCGATCTCAACGCCGAACAACGGTGCCTCCGCGTTCAACACACGTGCAGCCCGATGACGTCTCCTACGCCTTGATCCAGCAAGGAGTAAGGAGAGGTTGAAGGAGAGCTCCGGCAGCACGACGGCATGGTGACAGTGGAGCTATGTGAACTCCGGCAGGGCTTCGCCAAGCGCTATGGAGAACGAGGAAGAGGAAGGGTAGGGCTGCGCCGAGAGAGAGAGAAGTCGTGTCTTAAATCAGCCCAAACCCTTGCATATATATAGGAGGAGGGAAAGGGAGGGCTGCCTTGGCCCCTCCTCCAAGGAGGAGAGCTTCGGCCGAACTAGGGGGAGAGTCCACCTCCCACAAGGGAGGTGGATCTCCTCCTTTTAAATCCTTTCAGCCCTATCTCTTGATCTCCAGTCGCATGGGCCTGTCTAGAAGGTCTTGGCCATCCCAATAAGGGCTGGCATACCTCCTCTAAGGGCCCACAAAGTCCTATGGTCGTCACACCCCTCCCGGGGGTCCTCCGGCACCCTCCCGGCACTCCCGGTACACTACCGATGAGCCCGAAAACTTTTCGATGACCAAAACTGGACTTCCTATATATCAATCTTTACCTCCGTACCATTCTGGAGCTCCTCGTGACATCCAGGATCTCATCCGGGACTCCGAACAACCTTCAGTAATCACGTATACCATTTCCCTATAACCCTAGCGTCATCGAACCTTAAGTGTGTAGACCCTACGGGTTCGGGAGACATGTAGACATGACCGAGACACCTCTCCGGTCAATAACCAACAGCGGGATCTGGATACCCATGTTGGCTCCCACATGCTCCACGATGATCTCATCGGTTGAACCACGATGTCGGGGATTCAATCAATCCCATATACAATTCCCTTTGTCTATCGGTATGATACTTGCCCGAGTTTCGATCGTCGGTATCTCTATACCTTGTTCAATCTCGTTATCGGCAAGTCTCTTTACTCGTTCCGTAATACATCATCCCGTGACTAACTCCTTAGTCACATTGAGCTCATTATGATGATGTCTTACCGAGTGGACCCAGAGATACCTCTCCGTCACACGGAGTGACAAATCCCAGTCTCGATTCGTACCAACCCAACAGACACTTTCGGAGATACCCGAGTGCACCTTTATAGCCACCCAGTTACGTTGTGACGTTTGGCACACCCAAAGCATTCCTACGGTATCCGGGAGTTGCACAATCTCATGATCTAAGGAAACAATACTTGACATTGAAAAGCTTTAGCAAACGAACTACACGATCTTGTGCTATGCTTAGGATTGGGTCTTGTCCATCACATCATTCTCCTAATGATGTGATCCCGTTATCAACGACATCCAATGTCCATGGTCATGAAACCGTGACCATCTATTGATCAACGAGCTAGTCAACTAGAGGCTCACTAGGGACATGTTGTGGTCTTTGTATTCACACATGTATTACGATTTCCGGTTAACACAATTATAGCATGAACACTAGACAATTATCATGAACTAGGAAATACAATAATAACCATTTTATTATTGCCTCTAGGGCATATTTCCAACACTAGCTGCACGAAGGTGTTGTGCTGAAAAACAACAACCTCGCTCGCCGCAACTGACAAGGAAGGAAGAAGTATAGTTTTTTGCGTTTAAGATGGGACAATTAAACGTATTTTCTTCAATGCACGTCCGCGCGTTTTATGTGACCAGTCATTGAAATAGCGTCGAATTTGTACCCGCCCATAAGTTTTGTTGATATATATGATCACTAGCTTGACAAGATACTTAAAAAAATAGTACACTAATAAGGATGGTAATCCCTTTGGCTATGTAGAAATGATTTTGATTTTAATGACAAAACTCCTTCCATCATGAAGGTTATAAACTGATGCATGCATTGGCCACATAAGTGGTCTACACTACACCGGGCAGGTTCAAACCGTTGTTCACGGTGGTGTGTATGTTGTTGAAGCACGTGGCCAAGAAGGTTTTATCCAGCATGGAAAGTGGCATAGTCTCTGAATAGGACCATCCGCTTCAACATAGGTATAGTTTCGGTCTCATAAGGCTTTATTGTTGCCTATATATGTCTTTTATTTTTTATCAGGTTATGCTTGTTGCATACTAATCATGCAGAGCCTGGATGTCACTCGTTGTGCTTTCTATCAGCTTGATGCTACGTTATGACACAATACATGCATACGAATTTACTGAATGCGTTCATTTATTCATTCATTATTTTCACCAGGCATTGCTTACAAAAAGGTAATGCCTATCTTCTCTCTCAACTCAAATACACAACACATACACACATATATGTAGTCAGAAGTGCCAATTCGCTGTTGTACTTGTAGGGTGAAAAATAAATAAAAGTTGAGTTAGTGATGTGAATCTGAGACGGTATTGCTTGATCCATGTGGTAGGATATGTGCTAGCTGGAAAGAAACAAACAGACAGACCCATTCATCAAGATGAGGAGGAGTTCAGCCACCCCTGGAATTATTGGAATTGGAGCTGAAATTGGGTCTCTTGAGCTTGACAATGAATTCTTTGTCGTCGTCATCGTCGTCAGTGCTGTACTCGACTCTTCTCTTGGCCTTGGCGACGGAATGATTGGTGCTGCTTCGGGGTGTGGAAGAAGAAGAGACCGCCGACGGTTTCTTCCAGCTCTCCGCAGGTTTGTTGCTGCTGCTGCTGTTGTTGTTGTTGTTGTTGTATTTACTGACACTGGTGGAATTGGACGACTTAATCGGGATCCCTGATTTGATCTGCTGCTGCCGTTTGAGCTTCCTGTCGTAGGCTTTCTTTGCTCTCTCGGGGGATAACAGCCCATGCTCCATCAACCTGCAAGATGTGTGTATGTTGTGTCTGTCAGGCAAGTGTCACATACATACATACATCACACTGCAATGGTGTGGTATAACATATTGCTGTAGTAAACCCCGTCCGTCAGGCCCTAATGACGTTGATCCAAAATTAGTGGTAGTAGCACTACTTGGCAGCAGTTTCAGAGTAAATTTGGAGCAGGATACATTTTGGTGAAGTGTCTGCGTGTCTGTCTGTCAGGGAGAAGTGATTCAGAGTTTCAGAGTGAAGTTGTTTCTGAATGCTAAAGTAATTAGCTAGCTAGATGTGTGAATGGAAGCTACTGTTCCTCTTCCTATTCGCTTGCAGCTTGTACTACGAGCTAGCTAGGATTTGAGTGACATTCAGAGATTTCTCAGTTGATGGATCGATCAGACTAGTAAGTGGTGAGTAACTGGTGGAGCAGAGCAGAGCAGAGTACCAGAATTCGGCCATCTCGCTGGATGGGATCTGCTTGGAGAGCGATTCGTAGAAGATCCTGAGGGGCTCCCTCTGTCAAATTCATTGCAAAAATTTCCGGATCAGATGGCTGGAAGCATACAAGTATCATGGATTGCTTCTGCTTGGTTGGGGCTGAATTGAATTACCTCCTCTGGTGTTTCGAACTTCTGGCCGGTGAGGGAGAAGACCTTCTTGGCGGCCTTGCCCTTGCCCTTGCCCCGGGCGGCCGTAGTAGCCTTCTTGGCGGTGGCGGTGGCCGCGGCGAGCTTGGCCCTGGAGGCAGCCAGCGATATGGATCTCCCGCTCCCGCCTCCTTTATTACCCTGCACGCCGTCCAAGCGAACCAAAAGAGAAGAGAAGAGAAGAGAGCGGATCAGATCGCATCACATCACATGGATAATGGATGTCTGCTGTTTGAAGCTCAACAAGTGCAAGCTTGACTCCTTTGGAAGAATCGGCAGGTGCTGGTAATTGCTAGAGTAGCTGGCATACATACATGTGAGGTGAGCAGAGGAGAGGGAGAGGTAATTATTTGGTGCCGCAGCAATTATTTGGAGTAGTAAGTAAGTAATAGCAATTGAGGTCGCACTTATCAAGCAGATGGATGCAGGCAGGCAGGCAGCCGATGGAGCTGAAATCTGAGGTGCGGTAGACCAAGGAATTGAGGTGAGGTGAGGTGAGATCGGTGGATTATCTTTATCTATATCTAGTTCTAGTATCAGATGATGAAGTAGGTAGGTACAGTAGGTAGAGGAATTGAGAGAGAGAGAGAGAAAGAGAGAGAGAGGGAGGAAGGTGATTACAGACCTCGAACCTGGAGAAGGAGGAGGAGGACATGGCTGAAGCAGCTCGAGCAGGATGAGACGCAGCAAGAAGAAGAAGAAGAAAGAAAAGGGGAATTCAGATCAGGAGATGTGGTGTGGTGTGCGGATATAATACTAGCAGGCAGCAGAGCAGAGCACATCAGACGGAGGGCAAGCGGTCGCGCATGGCGTGGATTTCAGTGCGACAAGGACAGAAACTTCCTTTGCTTTCCTTTCCTTTCCCCCACCGCAACCAACCATAAACACTTTTTTTTTCTCCTTCAATCCCTTGGGTAGGCATTGTTAGGCCCGGCCCAAACTACCCAGCCCACAAAGCCCGGCCCAAACTACCCAGCCCTGCTAATAAGCCCACCACTTTAACCCGAGATAAACTCTACACGAGCAAGATACACATCGATGTTGCGGTTCATTTTTGCGGTCCGTTTGTAGTTCCGTCGATAGTAAATGCCCAATTTTGTATTCATGTTTGGAGTTATTTTGGACGATTTTTTTTTAAATTCATCGTGCACGATCGACCATTTCAAATTTCCTTTGACCAATAGCTTGATCGGTTACGGGGACCTCACCAAAACAAGCAGATTTGGCGAGCCGAACATTCGGGAAATCCCGGGGTCCGTTTATGTGGACCTTGCCAAAACTCGAAGATTTAGTCCATTCTCATCAATTTTTTATGCTATTACTCATTATCTTTGGGTTCCTGTTACGGAAACCTCGCCAAAACAAGCATATTTGATCCTTCCGGTCAGTTTTCTATACTATTACTCACTGATTATGGGTCTCAGGACGATCCAAACATTCGGAGAACCTCGCGATCTGCTTTTGGGGACCTTGTCAAAATTCGCAAATTTGGTCCATTCTGACCAGTTTTCAATGCTATTATTCATTGATTTTGGTCGCCGTAGTCGTCCGAACGTTCGGGGCAGCCCGGGGTCCGGTTACGGACACCTCTCCAAAACTCACATGTTTGGTCCATTCTGGTCAGTTTTGTATACTAATACTCATTGACTTTTGGTCTCAGGACGATCCGAATGTTCGGGGATGTTGGAAATATGCCCTAGAGGCAATAATAAAATGGTTACTATTGTATTTCCTAGTTCATGATAATTGTCTATTGTTTATGCTATAATTGTGTTAACCGGAAACCGTAATACATGTGTGAATACATAGACCACAACATGTCCCTAGTGAGCCTCTAGTTGACTAGCTCGTTGATCAATAGATGGTCATGGTTTCATGACCATGGACATTGGATGTCGTTGATAACGGGATCACATCATTAGGAGAATGATGTGATGGACAAGACACAATCCTAAGCATAGCACAAGATCGTGTAGTTCGTTTGCTAAAGCTTTTCAATGTCAAGTATTGTTTCCTTAGACCATGAGATTGTGCAACTCCCGGATACCGTAGGAATGCTTTGGGTGTGCCAAACGTCACAACGTAACTGGGTGGCCATAAAGGTGTACTACGGGTATCTCCGAAAGTGTCTGTTGGGTTGGCACGAATCGAGACTGGGATTTGTCACTCCGTGTGACGGAGAGGTATCTCTAGGCCCACTCGGTAAGACATCATCATAATGAGCTCAATGTGACTAAGGAGTTAGTCACGGGATGATGTATTACGAAACGAGTAAAGAGACTTGCCGGTAACGAGATTGAACAAGGTATAGAGATACCGACGATCAAATCTCGGGCAAGTATCATACCAATAGACAAAGAGAATTGTATACGAGATTTATTGAATCCCCCACATCGTGGTTCATCCGATGAAATCATCATGGAGCATGTGGGAGCCAACATGGGTATCCAGATCCCGCTGTTGGTTATTGACCAGAGAAGTATCTCGGTCATGTCTAGGTGTCTTCCGAACCCGTAGGGTCTACACACTTAAGGTTCGATGACGCTAGGGTTATAGGGAAATGGTATACGTGATTATCGAAGGTTGTTCGGAGTCCCGGATGAGATCCCGGACGTCATGAGGAGCTCCGGAGTGGTCCGGAGGTAAAGATTGATATATAGGAATTCCAATTTTCGTCATCGGAAAGTTTTCGGGCTCATCCGTAGTGTACCAGGAGTGCCGGGAGGGTGTCAGAGGACCCCGGGAGGGGTGTGACGATCAAAGGACTTCGTGAGCCCTTAGACGAGGTGTGCCAGCCCTTATTGGGCTGGCCAAGACCTTCTAGAAAGGCCCATGCGACTGGAGATAAGAGATAGGGCTGAAAAGGGTTTAAAAGGAGGAGATCCACCTCCCTTGTGGGAGGTGGACTCTCCCCCTAGTTCGTCCGAACCTCTCCTCCTTGGAGGAGGGGCCAAGGCAGCCCTCCATCTCCCTCCTCCTATATATATGCAAGGGTTTGGGCTGATTTGAGACATGTTTTCTTTCTCTCTCGGTGCAGCCCTACCCTTCCTCTTCCTCGTTCTCCGTAGCGCTTGGCGAAGCCCTGCCGGAGTTCACGTAGCTCCACCGTCACCATGTCGTCGTGCTACCGGAGCTCTCCCTCAACCTCTCCTTCATCCTTGCTGGATCAAGGCATAGGAGACGTCATCGAGCTGCAGGTGTGTTGAACGCGGAGACGCCGTTGTTCGGCGTTGAGATCGGAATCCACCGCGATCTGAATCGCTGCGAGTACGACTCCACCAACCGCGTTCTTGTAACGCTTCCGCTTAGCGATCTTCAAAGGTATGAAGATGCAATCTCTCCCCACTCGCTGTTGGTTTCTCCATGGATAGATCTTGGTGATCGTAGGAAAATTTTTGATTTACTACTACGTCTCCCAACAGTGGAACCCTAGGAACCGGTAGGGGGACCTCATCAAAACTCACAAATTTGGCATATTATGGCAGGTTTTCTATGCTATTACTCACTAATTTTGGGTCTCGGGGCGAGTCAAACGTTCACGGAACCCTGGGGTTTGGTTATGGAGACCTCAGCAAAACTCGTAGATTTGGCCCATTATTGCCAGTTTTCCATGCTATTACTCACTGATTTTGGGTCCCAGAGCGAACCAAATGTTCGGGGAACTCCGGGGTCCGCTTACTGGGACCTCGCCAAAACGAGCAGATTTGATCCATTCTGACCAGTTTTCTATGGTATTACTGACTGACTTTGGTCACGGGGCGATCCGATTGTTCGCGGAACGATGGGGTTCGGTTATGAGGACCTCGCCAAAACTCACATATTGGCATATTATGGCTAGTTTTCTTTGTATTACTCATTGATTTGGGGTCCCGGGGCGATCCAAATGTTCAGGGAACCTCGGGGTCTGCTTTTGAGGACCTCGCCAAAGTTTGCAAATTTGGTCCATTCTGACCAGTTTTCTATGATATTATTCAATGATTTTGGTGTCGTGGTTGTCCGGATGTTCGAGGCAGCCCGAGGTTCGGTTACGAGGACCTCGCCAAAACTCGCAGGTTTGGTCCATTATGGTCAGTTTTCTATACTATTACTCGTTACTTTCGGTCCCAGGGCGATACGAATCTTCGGGGAACCCTAGGGACCGGTATGGGGACCTCATCAAAACTCACGGATTTGGCATATTATGACCTATTTTCTATACTATTACTCACTGATTTAGCGTCCCGAGGTGATTCAAACGTTCGTGGAACCCTGGGGGTCCACTTACGGGGACCTCGCCAAACTTATCATACTTAGTTCATTCTGACCAGTTTTCTATACTATTATTCACTGTTTTTGGTTGTTGTGGTCATCCCAACATTCGGGGAACCCTGGGTCCGGTCACGGGGACCTCGCCAAAACTTGCAGATTTGGTCCATTTTGGTCAGTTTTCTATGCAATTACTCGTTGACTTTGGGTCCTGGGGCGATCCGAATGTTCGGGGAACCCTGGAGTACGGTTATGGGGACCTCACCAAATTTCACATATTTGGCATATTATGGCCTGTTTTCTATGTTATTATCCACTGATTTTGGGTCCAAGGGCAATCCAAATGTTCGGGGAACCTCGGGGTCTGCTTATGTGGACCTCGCCAAAATTCATAGATTTGATCCATTCTGCCAGTTTTGTATGTTATTATTCACTGTTTTTGGTTGTCGTGCTCGTCGAAACGTTCGGAGAAGCCCGGGGCCCGAGGTCATCAAGGATGCGTTTGGTTGCTCGCATTAGGCCCAGCCAGACCCGTTCGGAAAGAAAATGAGGTGCTTGGTTGCCTCGGCCGCATCAGAATCTTGGCTCACACGAACCATAAAGCACTCATTGGCCAGGCCCGCTAGGAACGCCTGAATCGGCAGTTTTCAGCGAGCCAGACTCAAACGATGCAGGCGGGGGAAACGCGGCGCTAAGCTGATGTAAGCAGGGAGATGACGGAAGCTCGCGCGCGTCTTCGGAAAAACGGTGGGACGATGTCGCGTCACCACCAGTCAAATCGGTCGCCCTATATAGCCAAGGTTACCGCAATGGAAAAACTCCCGCCACCCCTCCCCCCCCCCTCGAGCTTTCCCTCCAGCGCGGTTCCACATCAACGACGAGGTAAGCGGTGTTGCTGCTCCGGTGATCGATTGATGGTGGCGGTGAATCGATAACTCCTCTTCTCCGACGTGTCCACCGCCTCCTCCGTGCCCCCTCCTACGATCTTAAAATGTATATTTTCTATTTTTGAATTTCCTACAACCTTAAAATGTATATTTTCCATTGTTGAAATTGCCATGAACATATTTTGAATTTCGCAAACATTTTGGAACCGGATTTTTTTTGATACGTGAATTTATTATGAGTGCAGCAACATTTTTAGAATTTAAGAACAGTTTTTTGAATTCATGAACACTTTTCAAATACCCGAACATTTACTGATTTCTTGAACATTTTTTGGGTTCAGCACTAATATGCTTAAAATTTGGTAACAATTTTTAATTCGATGAAAAAATTATTCCATGGACATTTTGAATATCTGAATATTTTTCTTGTTTTTTGGCTTGTTTTTTTGTTTTCCTCTTCTCTCTTTTTTATTTACTTTTAGAAATGTGTTTTTAACAAAAATTAGTGTGTATTGGTATAAGGTTCACCGTATATATTAAAAAGGAAAAATCAATGAATGTTTGAAAAGGTTCATCACGTATTAAATGTTTGTTCAATGTATATTTGAAAAAGTGTTCACTGTATACTAGGGAATTGTTCAGAGTATATTTGAAAAATATGTACACCGTATATGAAAAAATGTTGAATGCGAATTTGAAAAATGTTCAACGGTTATTAGAACAATGTTGATATATAGTACAGAAGAGTATACAAAATAAAAAACTGAAAGAAAAGAAGAATAAACACTAAACTTGAAAGAGAAAAGGGGAAAATCGTATGCTAGCCTACAGTGAGTGGGTAGCGAGCCTGGGAGGCGTGCTGTGTCGGGGTCATGTGAGCGGCGGCCAAAAAAAAGGAAAATAAAAATATCCATAAAAGGTGATGATGTCAATTTAGACGAGATATAACTGTATCACATTTAGATGAGCCCTAGACGCATCATAAAATCAATCTTTGTGCGAATGAGTCGATAAAAGTTGTGTGCACATGAGATGAGACGTCAAAAGTCAATGAAAACCTACGTTTATCAGAAGAAGAAAAATGATGATACTATAGATCAAAATTTTGACCCTACATACATACACCATCGATAGGTACCTGTCATGATAAAAAACTGAAGAAGAAAAATGACAGGCGACGTCATATCATATATGTGGCCGCCCTTGCCCTTGCGCATGATCGGGATGGTCCGATGAAGAAGAAGAAGAAGACTTTGAGCATGGAAATAAAAGAGATGGGAAGAAAAGACAAGTGGCATGACATGCACTGGTGGAGGAGGTCAGTGGCCTGGCAATGTTGATGATATAAGCAACCACGTAGACGTAGGCACAGAGACAACAAGACAAGCAACCAAACCGAACCCCACTACTCTCTGTGATAGACTTCTTTTTTTTTCTTCTTCTTCTTCTCGTGAGACGACCGAAGCAGCTACTTCTTCTTCCTCTATCCCATAGCTCCTCCAAGTCTCTCTCTCTCTCTCTTCTCTCTCTCGTCTTCTTCTTCCTCTCTCTCATAGCTCCTCCGATCCAAGTCTCTCTCTCTCTCTCTCGTCTTCTTCTTATCATCATCTATCATCGTCGTCCGGCTCGATCATTCCTTCCTTCCTTGGGTTCCACTCCCATAGGCCATAGCTCATCCATTCCATGGCGCGCTCACCCCGACAGCACTGACCTGGACGACAGACCATCCATCATCTCCTCGCCGTCCACGTACCGTACGTGGTCGTACGTGGCCATGGCGAAAACCCTGCTGCTCCTGCTGCTCTGCGCGAGGATCGTGTCCCATGCGCACGCGCAGGCGCCGGCGGCGGAGGAGACTCCGCCGGGGGCGGGCGTGAAGGTTTCGTTCCGGCCGAGCGTGGCCATCGTGGTGGGCATCTTCACCATGATCTTCTCCCTCACCTTCCTCCTCCTCATGTACGCCAAGTTCTGCCACCCCGCCAACACGCCCCTCCTGCCGGCCACCACCACCGCCAGCCCGTCCCGCGCGCCTGCAGCTGCAACGGCAGAGGCCGCGGCCGTGGTGGACGGCGTGGGCAAGGCGGTGATCGACTCGCTGCCCTTCTTCCGGTTCGCGGCGCTGCGCGGGGCGCGGCAGGGGCTGGAGTGCGCGGTGTGCCTGGCCCGCTTCGACGACGCCGACCTGCTCCGCCTGCTCCCGCGCTGCCGCCACGCCTTCCACCTCGACTGCGTCGACCGCTGGCTGCACTCCAGCGCCAGCTGCCCGCTCTGCCGCGCCCGCGTACACCCCGACGACGCCGACCTCGGCCTCAAGTACGCCGCCGCCAGCGCGCGCTTCGTCTTCGGCGCGGGCGACGACGCCCCCGCGCCGTCGTCCGGCCGCGACCTCCTCGCCGGCATCTTCGTGGAGCGCGTGCCGTCGGCGCGCTTCGGTGATGCCGCCGCGGATTCTTGTAATAAGGTGAAGAATGTGGAGGTGGAGGTGGAGGTGGAGGTGGAGCTGGACCGGCACCGGCACCGCATCGTGGTGTCGGACAGCGTGTTCAAGAGCCGGTGGAGCGACCTCAACTCGGCGGACCTCATCGCGCTCGACGCCGAGATGCTGCGCTCCCTCTCCACCGGCCGCTTCCCCTACCTGTACCCCGACGACGACATTGTCTTCCTTGGAGACGAGCCGCCGGAGGAGTGCGGCATGTCCATTGAGAAGAAGCGGCTGCTGGGGGTGGAGGGGAGCGGCGGGTCGGAGGCCGTGGAGCCGTCGTCAGTGCGCGCTCCTTCATCGGCGGCGGCGAGGCTGGTGTCGTCTGGCGTGCGGTCCATGTCGGAGATGGTGAGACTGCCGAGGGTAGCCGCAAGGACGGAGGAGGAGGAGAGGGCGCGGCAGCGGTGGGTGCCCATCGCGCGGCGGACGGCGCGGTGGTTCGCCTCCATGAGCAAGGAGGAGGAGGACGTCAACGCCGCCGCCCGTCTCCGTGTGTAATGTACTGTATATATATATATATATATATATATATATATATATATATATATATATATATATATATATATATGTATGTATATATGTAAACAAAAGAAACAAAGAGAGAAACTACGGCCGGCGCCATCAATCAATCAACCAAGAAAGAGAAGCCTTCATGTTCAAACACAACAACATATTCAAGGTTGATCACAGTGTACATGTATGTATGCTTGAATGTGTATAGGCTACTAGTTACTAGTACAATTTTATACCGATGAAGAAATGCCACGGAAATTTTAACCTTGTCAAAGAGTCGATTCATCTTCTTTCTCTATATATGGTCACGGGAAAAATTAAGCTTGAGAGTTTGAGCTTACAAAGCTAATCGAATTTTCTCTTTTATTTTTTTAAACAAGTGCGGCTAACAAAGTCCTAGTTCGTCTGATTATTGAAACTATTTCCTTTTGCCGCCAAAAGTAAATAATTTGAGTTCAACATGATGATGCAATAATTTCTAGTGCTACATGAGTAATGATTGTACCCTGACCCTGTAGAAATGAAGTAATAAGCGTGATTATCCAATTGAAGAAGAAGAAAAAAATGATGCAATAATTGGCAGCCAGGTCTGCTGCTACATGTTAGATACATACATAGATAAATGTATATTATTTGGATGCAGCTCTCACCTATGAGCCATGACTATGAAAATTATATTATTAGACCGGCCAACATGTGATGTGAGTCTGGCTGAGATGAGAATGCATGCACGCATGTGGTTGGCTGCTAGAGTTAGCATGTATGTATGCACAAACAGCAAGAATACAAATAGGATGTGTACTAGACTAGTTAATTGCTTAGACGATCAAATAATTCAACTTGCTCATTCAAACAAACAAAGAAAGAAAGAAATCAACTAGCTCAACCACCGTGGGAGTTGGAGCTTGATCAATGGCTGGCTGGACACGAATAATGCACCAGATATTACTAAGTAGATGGATATGCTGACATATACTAGAATATATACATCCCCGGCCGCCACACATATTTATCAGTTTGTACTTGAATTGGATTGCATAATGATTAGTCAGGTCAACCAAACCAAACCAATGTGGTTGCATTGTATGCATGTGCAAATACATATAGTCTAGCTACAAGAAAGAAAGAAAGAAAGAATCCATCCATCCAGCACAAGACAAAACTAAAGAAAAAAAGCTTTGAATTACTGCCGACCGAGTGAGGTCAGCGATAAGTATATACTACGTAGTAACTAACTAGGTTGAAGAAAATGGAATAATACAAGATAAAATAATTAGCTAACGAGACGTAGCACAAGTGCTCTCTCTTCTACTCCCATATGTATGTGTAAACTAAATAGTCCCAAGTAGCTGTCAGTCGTTGACGTATGCCTATTTAGTAAACAAAACAAACACAAGAGCATACCCAGTACGGATGCCCAACAGACAAGTCAGGGAAAGAAACGGGAATGCTGGCTTGGCTCATCTCCATATCCTTTGCAATCTAATGCTACCTAGCTTATAATACCAATACTAGTGCAAAAGAAGAAGGACGAGTCAAACTCAAACTAGTTGATACAACTTGTCATTGTCAATCAAAAGGATAATAGTTAAGTCTTCACATCATCCTTACCTGCTCTGCTCCCCCCCCCCCCCCCCTTACTTAACTATTCACACCCAATTACTAGCTGCTGATAAATATACTCAACTAAATTACTAACTTAATACTTACTGCTAGTTTCCATCTACTCCGATTGTGGATAATAATAACAATAATAATAAAGCTATGCAATTAGCTAAGCCATTATCCGCGCTCCACGCCTACTAAACCCTAGCTAGCTATATTTACACCCCCAGAAGCAGCAGCCAGCTTCCAAGTGGTAATTGAGGATGATCACAAGAGGAGAGTCAATTCCCGCTCCCAGCCAAGCCCGTGACCGTTCTCCAATTATCTCCCGCACGCCAAGCTGCATTCCAAAGGAAGTCAGTCATCAGCTTCCAAAATAGGATCAACCAAGTCAACTACTATCAACTATAAAAACTACATTACCATGGGCTGGTTTCTCAATCCAGGGACCGTTCATGATGTTCAAGATGCTGCACGCGTCGCTATATTCCAAATCAGGCAGCAACTTGGGTGTCAGCAGGAAGCACCTACACACAGCAGCCACATTCGATGAACAAACCGACCGACCAGGTTGGTTACAAGGAAAGCACACCCCAGCAGATCCAAGGTCAAACTGTCTGTCGCGCAAGACTTACTGTGGTGTGTTCAGTTGACTCGCGGCCCTCACAAGCTGTTGGAACATCTTCCTCTCATTTATGGGATCCATTCCTGCACATATTTTTCGGGGGTGGACAAGTAAGCTACTGCATGCATCATTCATTCATTCATGCATGCAGGTCTAACAATGTTGAAACAAAAGCACTGCACATGGTAAAAACAAAAAGCATAAGCAGGTATCCGCTTGCCTTGGTTTATCTCATCAACCACCCGAAATGGGCAGTTGGTAAGATCTTGGAGCGACACGAGATATAGGATGGTAGAAACTGACCGCTCCTACAAATCACATGAAAATAAATGGCAACTATAAGAACACACGGCAGAGAAAAAAAAAAGGTGCAAACACAATACATCTGAGATAGCGTTTATCCATACCCCTCCAGATTGGTGATGAGCACTTAGCACCTGCAGCTGACCAGTTTGCCTGACCAAAATAATACTCACACATCATTTTACAAGAAAGAAGAAAAGTAGGAGCCCTTCTTAAGTTAGGGGATATGATGGTAGCGAAGACAGATAGACAACAAGGAAATGAGTAATTAACAGAAAAATCTTATAAGACCAGGCAAATAAATAACATTGTTCTTGATAGATTGCTTATATCCTAGATGAACTAAATGTTAACAGATTAACACAAGGACCGCGCGTTAACTTGGCTAGGAACTAGAGAGTCAGAAACAAGGAAAGAGGAAATAGACTGAAAAAGTGCATGATACATCATCTATTTCAACATTTTACTTCTTACTCCCTCCGTCCCCAAATAAATGGCGTATAAATCCAGTCAAAAAATCAATTCTTTTTTATTTGACCAAATATATATGAGAAAATATCAACACCTACAACATTGAATAAATAGATTATGAAAATATACCTAATGGTGGATATACTGATATTGATTTGATATTGTTTATCTTAATATGTTTGTATATTAACTTGGTCAAACTTAGAAAGCATCTACTTTTTGACTGAATTTATATGCCCATCTATTTGGGGACGGAGGTAGTAATAAATAAAACTCAAGAGTGCTTATCACACGATTATGCTTAAACACATCCCAGAATACAATCAACTCTTCCCAATAAAAAAAAGCCTGATAATTATCTGGTACACCTAATTGTGCCTACCCCATCCCACTCCAGGTTTAAGTAAACTAGACATACGCACTAACTGGTGTGGTTGCCATCAGGCATCAAGAAACAGTACAATTTTGAGCGAAGTGAAATGGTAGCAGTTATTATTTGCCAAATTTCAAGAAAAAGTAAAACAGTGCACTCAGTTGGGAAATAGAAACTTACCTAAACTTCACCTTTATAAGAATACCGTATTGACTAAAATCAAGACCATGCTCATCTGCCATGAAATTTCAATACAGCACTTAGTGTTGCACAAAAGTGTACAAATAATGACATAAAACAGATCAGACATACATACCAAGTGAAACTTCTCCAGCAACAGCCATTTCTTGGAAGTTGCGACTAAAGGTGTCATTTATTTTTAAAACAAGACTTCGGAGAGTTGGAAGCCATTTACCCTACAAAATCAGCAAAGTCAAGTCAGGACTCGGGAGCAACAATATCGCAAAAGGTTGAGAAATGATGGCAATATAGGTCATCAGATGAAATCTTTGACCTTTGTAGTTTCTATTTCAGAGCAGCATCTCTCACATTCTGCTTTATCACCTTCCAGTTTTGTTGATATCGATTCAATCTAGACAATTGAGATAAGCAATGTCTTTGTCAGCAATAATCCATGTAGAAGTAGGCAAGTAGAAGACTGATGAGTAGCTCAAAGGAACATATTATAATTTGGCACATGAAGAGATTTTCTTTGGCATGATTCTATCAGCTCAAACTCTGAAAAGCTTCAAGGTTCCAATCTCCCTTTATCTATGCTACTTTAGTAGGTAGATTTCTGTACCTCGCGTTGCCGGTTTTGATACTCCTGCAAAACGTTTTGATTGAGAAATAGCATAGAATTTGCTTCTGATTCAGTATCTTGTATTGCAAGTTCCAACTCTTCTATTGTTGTAGGCATCTGCAATTAGAAAGGCGATGGAACCATCAAAAACTGGGGGTTAAGTGCATATGTATGCAGCTACGACAACAAGTTGTTTATCTGGTCCAAGAAAACACCAACACATAGGATATTGCAGATTCCAAGAATGAATAGAAAAAATGGATGAGCTAGATGCGAAAGCAGCATAACCAATCCAAACACGTGAACAGTAATACATCAGACACTATTATGTGCCCATTACCATATTGTGAAATTTTGGGTGTCACAGTAAGATTCAAAGAGAGTTCTGACTATTCTCTCTCAGGAAGCACAAAATCCAAAAGCAAAGATACTTCAAATAACTGACAAAACACACTCCAGTGGTTGAAGTTTTAAAGGGTGTTCGCACTTGGTGTTTCCATTTCACTTTCTAACCTTGTTGTGACACTTTTGATGCTTTTAATATAGGTAGGGATTTTCTACCTCTAGCATCAAAAAGTGCATACCTTCTAACTCACTAGGTGTCATAGTTGTGTTAGAAAATGGAACCACAACAAACATAGATACTACAATTTTGTTCTGTTCTGTTCCCAAATGTCTCATTTACACATTTGAGTTCTTATATGTTGAAGTTTCACTGCAAAAAACTGAAATACTACAATATTTTTTAAGCAGAGTTTATTAAAATAGTTTAGGGTGTACCTTCTCAAACTCTTTTGCAAGGTCGTCCGTGATAATAGATACTGACTCTGCATGCTGTTTTGCCTTATTCACCGCCTGCCTGTGCTCTTGAGTGGTTCTTTGACCTGATGGTAAATTTAAAAAACAACCATTATGAAACAACAAGACACCATGTGCTAAACTATTCGTCAAGCAATGTCAAGGATATTAAAAACTATTCAGCTGAGATCTATTTCAAAAAGATAAATTGGCCAAACAACCCTGCTTCAGCTGATAAATTGCAACAAGTGTCAAGATAAAATATTGACTGTTTCAAGGCCAAGAGGTATAAAGTTAACCGGCAAGAGAGATAAGACAACGTAAGTGTTTGTGCTTTGATAAGATATATAACAGAAGGCCCTGCTATATAGCCGGTTTAGCTAACAAGGAATACCGACAAACTTGGAAAGTGGAGTACATATCTTCTTTAAGATATTCATATTTTTGAATAATTGACTGGATAGATAATGACGTCTTCATATTTTACTTCAGTGACAAGCTCCAGGGCAGGCTAGCTGCCAGTGGGCTAGATCCACGACGTTTTTATCTGAGGCCTAGCCTTTTTAGAACATCATGGGTCTAGCCCGCTGGCAGCAAGCAATCTTGAAGATTGTTTTGTAAAACAACATTCTTTTTGTAAATAATGACTCGCTGATTCTCCCTTTTTGTGCATGTTTGCAGTGTATGGTATATAGACATATACTGATAACAGTAGAATCAATATTTCAATCAGCAAGCAGTGCAGTAGCAACATATTGCATTGGGCGGTAACACACAAAATCATGCTGAAAAATAAAATGACTCAATATAAATTATTTACTGATATTTTGTAACACAGAATTACAAAACAATGAATATGCAGCATGGATTGCATGGTGCGCATTACATAAAACATGTGCCCAGAAACTGTAGACCCAACAATATCATAGCATGGCAAAATCTTAATGCACAAAGGGAAGAAAGAACAGATACCAAGTACCAGCTAACAATATTTTCAATATACTTGTTAAAAACAGATACACAATTCAATATACTTGTTAAAAACAGATACACAATTGATTGTAACAACTCACGGATTTCATAGTCTCTGGCAGCGCTAGCAACATCCTTTTCGTGTTTCTTCACATCCTTTTCCATCTCCCATATCTATGAGATGCAAACAAAATTATGTTTGTTCAGAGCCATTTAGCTATGCCATTATTTCTGGTTTGTACACTGTTGATAGAAGTTGCACCAAACTACTAGCATGAACCATTATCTTACAGAAACATTCTACAATGGTAGTGATTAATTGGGTGTAAACTGCAAAGTTTCCAACAGTACAATTAATTTATGTGTGTGTACTGGCCTACTAGGTACAATGTATATGATGTAAAATACAGGTTTTAAGGCCATCCTATCTAAGAACCTCAATTTTGCAGATGTAACTGCTTTAATGAGAAGCATACCTTCATATCAAGCTCAATAGAAGCCATGTTCTTTTCTGTATAACTCCATTTGAGAGCAACAGCTTCAACAAGTAAATTCTAAGAGGATGAAAATCAAGTTGAAGTAAGAACATAGTCTTTGATGATGATCAAGATAAACGAAATATTGGTAGCTGGCTTACGAGGTACTAACCTTGAGTTTTAGCAATGATAGAAATCGATCATCATTTAACTTAGCTAGCTGATCAGTAAGCTTTCTTGTGCTGGATTCCACATCTTCCACTTTTGACATGTCCTCCAGAGTTCTTCTTCTCAAATCTAGATAGAAGAACAACATATTATACAAGCTATATGGAGAAGAACATGGGGAAAAAGTAACATACCAACACGCCTTTGAATGTCTTCTCGCTTCTTCTTTTCAAGCCTCACCCTATCAGTAATCGCTTCCTGATAATATGACAATCAAAGATAACCATTATCAGAAACAACTAGGATATACTTGAATATAATTTAGTGAATGGCACTAAAATATTTGAAACCTTTCTCTTGCGGAATTCTGCCTCTTCATCTTCTAATTTTCTCTGATCTTTCTGGAGCTCTTTTAAGGCTTCCTCCATGCCTTCAACATTTTTTGCATGTTTATCCTTTTCAGATCGAAGCAGTTCAATGTCACTAACATTCCCGTCTGGAAGAAAAGCTGACAAGCGTTAGGCATAGGTGAACCATATAATTGAATAACTTATCGAGCCTGAGATCATAACACATACCGCACATGAAGAGGCGCGACGGGTAGATTGAATCTACATTTGCTGACAAATGGCCACCATATCTTGATCTGCTCCATCGATAATGGTTACGTGGAGTCCAAAGGTCATTAATACCTAACTTTACCACATCATCTGCGCTTTGATCCGCTTGATTTGTACCTATATACTGCATGGACATAAAAAAGAAGCAAAATTCTTTGAAGTCATAACCAGTGCAACTTGGTGCGGATTCATGAACCGGATACAAGCAGTGTTATACCGATTGATCCACTAAAGCCTGAGTAATCAAAACATTTTTTACAGCAGGAGGAGCCTCAAATTCTTGATCAAGTCTTGATGTGATCCCAAGTTGCTTCATCTGTCAAAATGAAATTAACAGACACTGAAATTTTAACCCCTCGGTTTTATTTTTGCTGAGCACATTTTAACTGGGCACAATGATAAAGAAAGATCCAATATTGATGAAGTCAAAGACAATTACTTTACTATGATGTCCTCATATTAAGTGTGTACCTAAGATGAGAGATGACGATTTGTGTGGTGAAGTGAATTGTTCATGCATAAACAATTAGAGAAGAGGGTGAAACTGATGAAAGAGGACCTAGATTTAAGTCTTAATGCACACATTGTAACACGCGCAAAGATTTAAAAACAAAATAGCGCTCATAAAACAAATGGGAGAGAAACAATAAGTAAAAAATATCAATGCCCTAAAATGGTACTCTCTCCATCACATAACGTAAGACGTTTTTTGACACTACATTATGGGACTGAGGGAGTAATTTTGATTGGCATATAGGTGCTGACCTCCGGGGTAATGTTCAATGGCTCAGACATGATGCTATTGCCCCCTGTGTAGTTCAGAATAGGAGTACCATATTGCTTCAGTTGTCTAACCAAGAGATCACGGTCGGAAGCATTCTGTGTAATGAATGACTGGCACACACAACGAAATGGCAGTTAATTTGTTGCAGATATAATGTTTTCACATGGAAATCAATAAGATAATTGACAAGATTCGTAAAAGAAATAGACAGTAAGCAAAGGAATAATATCTAAAAAAAGTTTGCAGACATGTCATTTTGTTGGACACTAATCATCTTCAGTAACTGGACAATCAGTCTACTCTGCACATTAATCGTTCACAGAACATGTGAGAAACCTGCATCGGTTCGATCAAAGGCTGCTTGCTTTATACTATCTCCACAGTTCATAATATATGACTACCTAGGAGGCACAAAATGCAAGTAACATTCGATATCATAGGAGTACAGGACTATTCTGAGTCCTGTCGTGTCAAGTATTACTTCAATTTTGTGCCTCCTAGGTATGCTAGCCGAACATATTATGAATTGCGGGGGTATATTCAGTGGAAATGCTAAGGTAAAGGAAAACAATAAGTAGCATGCACACCAGGATTTAGCAACTAAACATGAAAGATTACTATAGTATTAGTACCCTCCATATATAGTTTGGAACGTGGCTTTCCAAGTAACCAGCGTGAGTTTTACTATGAACATTGACCTGAAATCAGCCAAAGGAAGTAGCATGATAAGAATCTTAGATGCAGAGAAAGCAGCAGTTGGTACGCATACAACTAACTAAACAAACCTCAAGGAGAACAGGCCCATAAACTTCTCCCCTGAACATATTTTTGTTGTCCTGCACCCAATAGTATGCTTCATTGATTCTTTCAGCGCCAGCTCTTTGCAATGCTTGGAGTAGCTTATTGTTCTTACTTTCCATTTGCATCAACCTGTAGTAAACGTACATTAGGTAGCCATGTCACAAATAGTGTAGATGCTAGTTGATAAGCTGGATACCTATCAGAACACTTCCTCAGATTTTCTCTCTCTTGTGATAACTGCTGCTCCTTCTCTTTCCGTCTGAATTTCACCTCGTTTATGCCACAAATTTTGTGTCCAATATCTTCCGTTAGTTGTGCCTGTGCAAAAAATAAATAACTTAGCCACAGGTGTAGATAGGATACCAGTTGGTTATGGATGCCAACAGAACTGTACATATCGAACCATGGTAAGCAAATGATTGTGGAAACTAAAGTGACAAAACTAACCATTTCAGCTCTAGGCGGTTCATATGGTTGTAGATCTTGAAGTTCCCTTTCAGCAGCAGCAAGAGCTTCCTTAGCCTTTGAGATCTTCTGTTGCAGATTTTTTTCTTGCCTTTTCACTTCTTCTATGTCATCAAACGTGGTTTTCAATCGCGCACTCTGAAGCAACGAAATGCATCAAGGATTGACACAGACCAAACTGCACTCAAGAGCTGATTTGAGCGTAGAAAAAAAAGGGGGGGTACACACCAGCTGAATCTCGTCATCTGTAGCTTCCCGACGCTTGTTTGTATTTTGATTTATTTGGTTGATTATCTTCTTCATACTTGAAGTAATGGTCGTTTTCTCTTTCTTGAACCCTCTACATAAACAGGGTAAAGAAAGAAGATGTGTATTCCATTAGAAACCAAAACCTCAAACTTGGGTATCTCAAGCAGACACACGAGGTTACATTGTGAAGTAGAAACTTTATCAAATCAGAAATGCAATGTCAAAATTAAGCATTATGCTATATATCATTGATGTAACCAGAAATTGAGTTCCAGCTAAGTTTTTTTTGTATGAAGGAATACTATTTGAATCAAAAGTGTTGAAAGGAATATTAGTTCAAAAGTGAAGGATCAACAAAACAGTGTGTGTTTGAAACTTTGAATTAAAATGGTCTTGAAAAGGGATGTCAAATACAGCACACTAGGGCAAACACCGAACGATATACTACTAGGGACTCCCAGAAACATGTATAAAGTGATTGGCAAATGAAGAAATTTAGTGCGTGAGCTGAATCCTATTGGATGTGGTACATACTCGATAGGGGCTTTTGCATCTTGCCAGATCTTGGTTGCATCATCCATTTTCTTCTTGTAGATTTTCTCCTCCTCCAGCACGTTCTTGAATTCCAACTTCTTGGCATCATATTTGAGCCATGGGAGCTTCTTCTTCATCAGCTCAGCCTATGGCAAAATCAACCGACAAACAGTATTATGAGAATGTCATGGGAAATTAAATTACTATATCAATTTCATTCATCACCGAGAAACAATACAACGGACCTTCTTGAGGAGCTTATCTCTTTGCTGGACACGTTGGACATCTTTTTCTTGTTCGGCATTGAGGGCCTTGAGGTTGTTCAAGGTCTGCTCCTTTTGCTTTACAGCCTGAAATTCAACACAAGCTCGGTGGTCAATCGTCTGGTATGTAAGAGACCGTGTGTATGATGAAGCCAGAGAAGCTTCAGATGTTGAGGAAAACATAGAAGATCGATGTTTACCACTTCAAGATTCCTGAGCTCCTTGCTCCATTCTATAAGCTGGCGATGCTGAACAGGTAAGTTGGGATCGCCCACGGCCTTCTCGGTCTCTTCTAGCAACTGGATGGGGGTGAGCTTTGCAAACTCGCACACCCGGTCTTGCGGCAAGAACTAAATCCATAGAGACAGCACAAATCGCCATCAGGTATAGCTACGCAGTGTCACCTACTCCATGAAGAAAAGAGGATGACATGACACACAGACCTGAGTGAGGTTGTTGATTTGGATGTTGAACTTCTTAATGACGTCGATGATATCCTTCTTGGGGACAGTGGCGCCTGAAAGAAACAATAGAAATAGGGTTTGGTTTTTTTCTGAATCTGTCCAAGTTGTTGTTGACCAAAAGTAACAATGGGGGAGGTTATCTTTCTCTATCTAATGGAATAGATAGGGTTTGTACCGTCAACAGTAACAGGAACAGTCAACAGTAACAATGGGGGAGGGGAGGGGAGGGATAGATAGGGTTTGTACCGTCGAGGAGCCACTCGGACTTGTTGTTGGTATCGATTTTGCGGGTGATGTCGATGTCGTGGCCCTGGGACTCGGAACGGAGGGAGAGGCGGACGTGGCCGGACTCCTCGCCGCGCTTGACGAAGGCCCCGACGCTGGAGGCCCGGCCGAGGATGGAGGGGTCGGCGGCGAGGGCGAGCGCTATGGCGCAGACGAGGGAGCTCTTGCCGGAGCCGTTGGGGCCGACGACGAGGTTGAGGCGCGGGCCGGGGCGGCAGACGAGGCGGTCGTAGGTCATGAAGTTGCAGAGCTCGATCTCGACGATGTTGCCCGGCACGTAGTCGTCGTCGCCCCGCTGATGGGGCACGCCGGCGGCGGAGGAGGTGGAGGGCTCGAGCTTGGGGCGCTTGGCGGCCCGGGCGGGCGCCATGGCCGGCGGGTCGGCGGCGGCGGCGACCGGGGGAATGGCTAGGGCTTGGGGTTTGGGGTTGTTGGGCGGGACGGGGTGGGGAATTTGGAGGGGAAAAAAATGGAAGGGAAGCCCACCGCATCGGTGAGGCCGATGGCGCAATCGCATCGTCCTCGCCAAACCTGGCCAAATGGGCCGGCCCCATAGCCCGCATGGGCCTGGCCTGGCCTGTTTATAATCGGGCAGTGTCGGCACGTGACCCGTATAGGACCGTGCCTCCTCTCAGACGCACAGGGAACACGAAACGTGCAAACGGGCGAGCATTCCACTTGGACCAAGTTGACTGGCGTGCCAAATGGGCCAACGGGTCGGTCCATGTAGAGAGGGGGTCGTGCCTGGATTAGGAAGGGCAGCACACGTGTCGGTCCGGCACTGTCCTTGTACTTAGCGTGTCTGGCATGTTTAACTCATGTCAAGCCGGGCCGACTTATTTGGTCAGGTTTGGCCCTCGCGTTCGGCGTTGGGCTTGGGTTGCTTACTCCTTTTGTGTCTCGCCATGTTTTCATTTTGGCCCACGAATATAAAAGTAACTCCAACAATGTCACCAAATTTTCATTAACCCCTAAAAGAAAACCAAAATATTATTCATTTTAGGTGCCAATATCTTTTTTCAAAAGGTTATCTTCATTAGTTCTTGTGCACTCCAACCAAGTTACGAGGTTTTGCTCGCCATCAAACGGGGTTCAAAATATATTGTCTTTTGAAAATTCATTCAACTTTGGTTGGTGCGGAAATATTTAGTGCCTCAAAAGTTCCAATTATATTCAAAGAAGAGGCGCTCAAATAGTAGGGGGCACCCCCTATGTATATCTCATAGAATTAAATTGTTTTTTGTTACTAAATTTTGATCGGATTAAAAGTTTGGATTAGATTCAAAATACAAAATTAAATTCGATGAAAATACCAATGGATGTTGAAATGTACTAGAAACGCTTTTATGCGGAGGGGGTATTATTCAATAAGAAATAAACCACACTACAAGCCTCCACGACCCCCCCCCCCTCGCACACATACGCGCGCACACACACACCCCACTAACATGAATGAGGCATTTGTCTCCTCTCTTTTTTGCTTGTGCATGTTTGCCTTTTACGCTGAAACATGTCTTGGGTATATTTTTTGTTTGCCCGGTTTTTTTGCCCTTTCGATGCAATTACTTTAACAATACAACTCACATTTTATAATTGAAAACAATAGTCATACTTAAAATATCAGGTGGCCTTGTGTACCAGACTGATGGAGTAATTTCCAGAATTCCTTAAGATAAGCACTGATCCAAAGTTAAAGTCAAATACTTGCCTCCTCAAGGTCGTATGTAGCTTGACTTTCTTGTTGGACTAGACCCAAATTTTTCCTTCCCCGTGACGAGATATTGGTTTTACTTTCATGGCACCAAGTACCCTTTGTAAAGTATTTTTTTTCTTTTACCAAATCTTCAAATTGAACTTAGGGCTTGTGAAAATGGTGTTATCTTAGTGATGCCATGTATAATAGCCACGAGAAACCAGTTGAGCGATCCAGCTCCGAGAAGCCAGCTCTTGAGAAAGAACAGCGTGCATTGCAAATTTCTGGAGCAGCAGAAACGTAGCTTCACGAATAGGAGAAGGAGAAGTTGTTGGGTATTACATGGGAATGCCCTCCCAAAGTGCCCCATCCTCGAACTGTTTTCCTCTCCTTAGTCCTTAGGACCCACCAAACTAGGCCTCAAGCTCCCTTGGGTTGTCAGCCCATGCGGACGGATAGGATCCGTTGTCGAATGAATCATGTTCCCGTTAGAAGCTGTAGGTGGATGCCTTCTCGAGAAGCTGGCTCACGGGTGAAGCTGGTGATGGTCCGAACAGGGCCTAAGTCACTCTCTTTCTATCTCTCTTTCAAAGCTTATGATCTATATTACTTCTCCTCCTTTGGCATCAAGTTGCCAAAAAGTTCAAAGAATATACATCTAAACGTCGTTGTGGGCCTGATCTCCTATGGTAGTTGTCGAAGGAGTCGAGAGAAGAGCATCCACAAATTCTTCGGCTGAAGTCCTCTCAGGTGGTGGAGTAGACACTGGAGGTTCATGAGGAACTGATGGAGCTATGGTAGGTGTTGATGAAGTAGGCCTCGACTCTGGAGCTAGCACAATAGGTGTCCTAGCATGAGTCTTGAACTGAGTGCGGGTCCTGAGAGGAGGGCTATCATCATCATCATCATCATCATCATCATCATCATCATCATTAGTGGAATGAGGGCTAGGAACTGCATCCACTTCCTTCTTGAGCTTAGTCAGAGTCTTCGTCAGCTCATCCACCTTGTTCTTCCAAGTAGTAAACCTATCTTCCATAATCCTCTCAAGGCTTCCTTGGTTCAGCAGGATGTCTTTGACGTCCTTCTCCATTTTCTCACTCTTTGTCTTTGGAATCTGAGCAATAGTGGCTCTAGCTGCGTCTGCCTCTGCCTGTGCAGTAGATGAAGTGGGATGAGTGGGGTCTATCACCACAACATTGTCTTCAAAATCTGGTTGAAGTGGCATGTGAGGACGATCAAGTGCATATACATTCTTCTGCAGCTTGGAGTTGATGATCATCTGAATGTATGGTGCATACCCACATGATCGTTTCTGATCAGTAGTTGTCCTCTTGATTGTATCTACAATCAAATCCATCACTCTGAATCTGGTGTGGGTGTCTATGTGGTGCAACATGTTAATGGAGTACGCCCTGGTCATCTTATCATCTCCATACTTGGGCATCAAGGTATACCTCAAGATAGTGTTGGTGGTGGGGTAGTCCTGCTTGCAAATGATAGACAGAGCCAAGCTTATGTGAATGCACATGAGTGGCGGGGATTTCCTTATACATGTTGGCCATTGAGTTGTGACTCATCTTGGCCTCAGTGTAAACATCAAGATCTCCTTCCTCTACCCGTAGGGCTTCTAAGACGGTAGCCCACTCATCCACTGTAGACGGATACCCAACTCCCTCTGTCATCCATATGATACGGCCATTTGGATAAAAATGAGTTGTGGAGTAGAACTGCATGATCATCTCGCCATTCCAGGTAGTGAACTCTCTTCCAACAAAGTTCTTAATGTCAATGCATCTAAAGTTGTCCTGCACACTCGCAAAGTGGTCCTCATGTTCCTTGATGTAGGCTCAGTCAACATATCTCATGTCACTGACTGTTGGGCTCTTGTCCAATAGGACAGTCTCATAGAAGTCCTATTGTTCCTTAGTGTAGAACATGTCGTCAACAACAGTCTTCCTCTTGGAGGCATAGGGGTCATTTGCTCTCCATCTCCTCGGCCATGTATATATCCTCTTCTTCATGTCCTCAGCAACTGGATGATCATCATTGTGTTCAGGCATGTGTGGCCTCAGCTTCCTCAAAATTGTCACATTTCCTCCCTCGTCATATCTAGAAGTAGAACCCTTGTGTTTTTGCAGCTGCTGGAATGTCTCTGGTGGTTCTCTTGGGCTTGGGTGTTGCAGGTTTCTTTGGAGTTGCCTACTTGCTCTTGGATGGAGCTCGACTAGGCATAGCATCTGTAAGCAACTTATTCTTCTTGGAAGGAGGAGCTTTGGCAGCTGGCTCTTCCTCCTCCTCCTCTTCCTTAGCCTCTGTTGGGTCCTCAAACATAGAAGTGGGTCTGCCAATGACACGAACAATCCTCCTCCTTCCTATCTTCTTCTCCCCTGCCTTCTTAGGCATAGAGCTCCTTGAAGGCTCAACAGATAGAGACATGTTTGCTCTAGCACTCTCAGGTACTCTCATAACCTTAGGATTGGCATACTCTTTCCTCATCGGCCTCTCATTAGAAGTGGCCTCACTGGTAGATTTCTTAGCAGCATTCTCATTTTTGTCCTGCTACTTCTTGGCAAGGACTTCCTCAGGCACAAAATATGAGTCCTCTTCATTTGAATTTAACTTCCTTCTTGCCCTAGTGATAGCCTTGGGCCCTGGTGATATCCTTGGGCAATCCATGACATCTTGGGGTGCCTAGATCCTCTGAAGATGAGGAACTAGCTTCTGGACTAGTCCCTGAACTCATGTCAACATCCCTCTCTCTGAAATCATGTTGACTGTCATCTGATCCTGACATGCTGACCCTATGAATAGAATATAGAGGAGCAGAGGGGATAAGCATCACAAAAGTTCAGAAGGTTTTTGCAAATTTGAACTCAAAGTCTTAAGTTTAACTTTCTACAAAGTGGATTTCGGTTCCACTGAGTCAATAATTTCAGAGCCACCAAGACAAACAACCTCATTAACAGAAACTTGGCAACCTTTTTGGTTTAACCGAAAAGTGCAACTCAGTTTCATCGAGATTGTTCTTTGAGCCCTAAAACACAAATCAGTAAGACCGATTTATCTTACTCGGTAACACCAAGATTCACTTGGCGGACGGTTAAACCTAATATTTTTGTTCCCTAATCTAATGAAGATTTAATATGGATAGGGGCATTGCAAAATGTGGATTGTCGATGAACTTAACCTATTGTGCGAGAATCAAATTGGGAGCGCAAAGAGGGGCCGAAACCTTACCCTAATTTGGTGAAGGTTCCGATATGGCGGCAATGGCAGTGGAGATTGCCGTCGATAGTAGAGGAATCCTACGGCGAGGACACACGAAAGGCAAGGGCGACGGCCGGAGACACAAGCTCGACAGTGAGGGCGTGCAGGATGCAACGATTAAGGAGTGAATTTCAAAAGACGGGTTTGCTGAGTATATATATCCCCTAGCTATTGGTGACACCGAGTTGAACTTTTCGGTGCCACCGAGTTTCTGAACTGTCAGGCGATGGTGAAACTCGGTGATGCCAAAATTTGCAGATCGATGGTACTGAGATACTAAAATCAGATCAACCCTAGGCCTCGATGGAACTGAATTTCTAAAGTTGGTTACACCGAGCTGCACTTGGGGGGGGGGGGTTGGAAGTCAGCTCTTGTCGAAACGAAAGTCCGAGTGCTCCTGACACAAAGGGTTCAAAAAGTGCTTGCTCAATTTTTGTGATGAAGCATGAATAGAATTTGAGACGATAAAGCATAGATAGCTAGAGGAGGGTACTTATGCATTCTTGTATATCCAATTGGGAAAATAAAAGTGAAAGCCAAGTAACAATAATTGGATATCCTCAGACGAGAAAAGATATGCATACCAGCATGCCCGCACAATAAAATGTCAAATGAAATATGGCAAACATGCAAAACCACTCTAGTATCTACCAAGCACTTTGGCGATGACAGAGTCATCTATATATGAGTATATTGACTGGGGGGCGAGTAAGAGTACTTGATCATAGGGCATACCCATCGTTTAAGCACAAGTGGGGTTACCACTTTTACATAAAGCATCTTTAAGAGATGCTTTAACTTAAGTCTTAGAGTAAAGCTCCCCCTTGATGTGACATCACCCCTAAGAGGGATAAACTAACCTTGGGTTTTGTCGTAGAAGACTTCATGTGGGTGATGTAGTCGTGGATGCTCATTGTTGACGAAGATCATATTGAGTTGGGAGCAATCCTTGTTGTTTCTTACTCTTCTCACCTACACAGGTTAGTCCCACACAAGAGACATGGAGTGCAATTGCATACATGATGATGTCCATGGATTCATCAATTACCATGTCTCTTGCTTACCTTTGAGGGAATGTGTGACTTCTTGAACTATTGCATGAAGTTGATATTGATTGAAAATAGCCCTTTCCAAAAATGAATGTGCCTGAATTTTGTTGGCGGAGTCACCTGATGACCTTTCGATCAGTAAGAGTGTCGAACCCAACGAGGAGCAGAAGGAATGACAAGCAGTTTTCAACAAGGTATGCTCTGCAAGTACTATGAGTAACAATAATAGATAGTTTTATGGCAAGATAATTTGTAACAAGTAACAAGTGACAATAGTAAGAAAGGTGCAGCAAGGTAGCCCAATCCTTTTTGTAGAAAAGGACATGCCTGAAGGTACTCTTATATTAAGCAAGTGCTCCCGAGGACACATGGGAATTTCCATCTAGTCATGTTCACCATGTTGAGTTATTTCGCGTTCGCTACTTTGAAAATATGATATGTGGGTGGACCGGTGCTAAGGTGTTGTTCGTACTTGAACTACCAACCTACTTATGATTACCCCCTCTCGCAAGCATCCGCAACTACAAAAGAAGAATTAAGATAAATCTAACCATAGCATGAAACGTGTGGATCCAAATCAGCCCCTTATGAAGCAACACATAAACTGGGGTTTAAGCTTCTGTCACTCTCGCAACCCATCATCTACTTGTTACGCCATAATGACTTCCCTTAGGCCCATATCATGGTGAAGTGTCATGTATTCTATGTTCACATGAAAGCACTAAGAGAAGTAACAACATACATATCATCAAAATATCGAACGAATACCAACTTCACAAGATTACTTATAACAAGACTTCTCCCATGTCCTTGGGAACAACAGTAACCACTCACACACCATCGACATGTTCAAGATCAGAGGTATAATAATGATGATTAAGGATCTGAACATAATCTCGTCCACCAAGTAATCCAACAAGCATCAACTACAAGATGTATTCAACATAGCTAGTAACCCACAGGTACCAATCTGAGGTTTTGGAACAAAGATTGAATACAAAAGATGAACTAGGTTGGAGACGAGCTGGTGTTGGTGAAAATGTTGATGAAGATTGGTCCTCCCACGAAGGATGAAGTGTTGGTGATGATGATGGATTCTATCTCCCCCTCCCAGAGAGGAATTTCCCCAACAAAATCTGACTGTTGGAGTGCAAAATGGCCTCTACCCAGGTTTCCGCCTTGGGACGGCGACGCTGTTGGGAGACGTAGTAGTAAATCAAAAAAATTCCTACGTATCACCAAGATCTATCTATGGAGAAACCAGCAACGAGCGGGGAGAGATTAGATCTTCATACCTTTGAAGATCGCTAAGCGGATGCGTTACAAGAACGCGGTTGGTGGAGTCGTACTCGTAGCGATTCAGATCGCGGTGGATTCCGATCTCAGCGCCGAACAACGGCGCCTCCACGTTCAACACACGTGCAGCCCGGTGACTTATCCTACGCCTTGATCCAGCAAGGAGGAAGGAGAGATTGGGGAAGAGCTCCGACAACACGACGACGTGGTGATGTTGGAACTGCGTGGTACTCCGGCAGAGCTTCGCTAAGCACTACGGAGAACGAGGAGGTGGAGAGGTAGGGCTGCACCGAGAGGAAGAGAGAACCGTGTGTTGGGCAGCCCTAAAACCTCACATATATATAGGGGGAAGGAGGAGGGAGGGATGCGCCCTAGGGTTTCTACCCTAGGGTGGTGCGGCAGCCACCAGATCAATCTGGTCGGCGGCCAGAGGGAGGGAGTGGTGCGGCTGCCCTAGGGTGGGCCTTAGGGCCCATCTGCCCTAGGGTTTGCCCCTCCTCCCACTTCAGCTGCGCCTTGGGCCTGGTGAAGGGGCGCACCAGCCCACCTAGGGGCTGGTTCCCTCCACCCTCGGCCCATGCAGCCCTCTAGAGCCGGTGGGCCCACTTGATGGACCCCCGGAACCCTTCCGGTGGTCCCGGTACGTTACCGGTGACCCCCGAAACATTTCCGGTAACCAAAACCTTGTTGGAAATATGCCCTAGAGGCAATAATAAAATGGTTATTATTGTATTTCCTAGTTCATGATAATTGTCTATTGTTCATGCTATAATTGTGTTAACCGGAAACCGTAATACATGTGTGAATACATAGACCACAACATGTCCCTAGTGAGCCTCTAGTTGACTAGATCGTTGATCAATAGATGGTCACGGTTTCATGGCCATGGACATTGGATGTCATTGATAACGGGATCACATCATTAGGAGAATGATGTGATGGACAAGACCCAATCCTAAGCATAGCACAAGATCGTGTAGTTCGTTTGCTAAAGCTTTTCAATGTCAAGTATCGTTTCCTTAGACCATGAGATTGTGCAACTCTCGGATACCGTAGGAATGCTTTGGGTGTGACAAACGTCACAACGTAACTGGGTGGCTATAAAGGTGCACTACGGGTATCTTTGAAAGTGTCTGTTGGGTTGGCACGAATCGAGACTGGGATTTGTCACTCCGTGTGACGGAGAGGTATCTCTGGGCCCACTCGGTGAGACATCATCATAATGAGCTCAATGTGACTAAGGAGTTAGTGAGGGATGATGTATTACGGAATGAGTAAAGAGACTTGTCGGTAACGAGATTGAACAAGGTATAGGGATACCGACGATCGAATCTCGGGCAAGTATCATACCAATAGACAAAGGGAATTTTGTACGGGATTGATTGAATCCCCGACATCATGGTTCATTCGATGAGATCATCGTGGAGCATGTGGGAGCCAACATGGGTATCCAGATCCCGCTGTTGGTTATTGACCGGAGAGTTGTCTCGGTCATGTCTACGTGTCTCCCGAACCCGTAGGGTCTACACACTTAAGGTTCGATGACGCTAGGGTTATAGGGAAATGGTATACGTGATTATCGAAGGTTTTTCGGAGTCCCATATGAGATCCCAGATGTCACGAGGAGCTCCGTAATGGTTCAGAGGTAAAGATTGATATATAGGAAGTCCAGTTTTGGTCACCGGAAAGTTTTCGGGCTCATCGGTAATGTATCGGGAGTGCCGGGAGGGTGCCGGAGGACCCCCGGGAGGGGTGTGACGACCATAGGACTTTGTGGGTCCTTATAGGAGGTGTGCCAGCCCTTTTTGGGCTGGCCAAGACCTCCTAGAAAGTCCCATGCGGCTGGGATCAAGAGATAAAGGGCAAAAGGATTTAAAAGGAGGAGATCCACCTCCCGTGTGGGAGGTGGACTCTTCCCCTAGTTCGGCCGAAGCCCTCCACCTTGGAGGAGGGGCCAAGGCAGCCCTCCCTCTCCCTCCTCCTATATATATGCAAGGGTTTGGGCTGATTTGAGACACGATTTCTCTCTCTCTCGGCGCAGCCCTACTCTTCCTGTTCCTCGTTCTCCGTAGCGCTTGGCGAAGCCCTGCCGGAGTCCACGTAGCTCCACCGTCACCACGCCATCATGCCGCCAGAGCTCTCCCTCAACCTCTCCCTCCTCCTTGCTGGATCAAGGTGCAGGAGACGTCATCGGGCTGCACGTGTGTTGAACGCGGAGGCGCCGTTGTTCGGCGCTGAGATCGGAATCCATCGCGATCTGAATCGCTGCGAGTACGATTCCACCAACCGTGTTCTTGTAACGCTTCCGATTAGCGATCTTCAAAGGTATGAAGATGCAATCTCTCCTCACTCATTGCTGGTTTCTCCATGGATAGATCTTGGTGATCGTAGGAATTTTTTTGATTTACTACTACGTCTCCCAACAAACCTCACTTCCTATATATCAATCTTCATCTTTGGACCATTCCGGGACTCCTCGTGACGTCTGGGATCTCATCCGGGACTCCGAACAACCTTCGGTAACCACGTACACTTTTCCCTATAACCCTAGCGTCATCGAACCTTAAGTGTGTAGACCCTATGGGTTCGGGAGACACGTAGACATGACCGAGACACCTCTCCAATCAATAACCAACAGCGGGATCTGGATACCCATGTTGGCTCCCACGTGCTCCATGGTGATCTCATCAGATGAACCACGATGTCGGGGATTCGATCAATCCCGTATACAATTCCCTTTGTCTATCGGTATGATACTTGCCCGAGATTCGATCGTCGATATCCCTATACCTTGTTCAATCTCGTTCCTAGCAAGTCTCTTTACTCGTTCCGTAATACATCATCCTGTGGCTAACTCCTTAGTCACACTGAGCTCATTATGATGATGTCTTGCTGAGTGGGCCTAGAGATACCTCTCTGTCACACGGAGTGACAAATCCCAGTCTTGATTCGTGCCAACCCAACAGACACTTTTAGAGATACCCGTAGTGCACCTTATAGCCACCCAGTTACATTGTGACGTTTGGCACACCCAAGGCATTCCTACGGTATCCGGGAGTTGCACAATCTCATGGTCTAAGGAAATGATACTTGACATTGAAAAGCTTTAGCAAACAAACTACATGATCTTGTGCTAGGCTTAGGATTGGGTCTTGTCCATCACATCATTCTCCTAATGATGTGATCCCTTTATCAACGACATCCAATGTCCATGGTCATGAAACCGTGACCATCCATTGATCAACGAGCTAGCCAACTAGAGGCTTACTAGGGACATGTTGTGGTCTATGTATTCACACATGCATTACGGTTTCCTGTTAACGCAACTATAGCATGAACAATAGACAATTATCATGAACAAGGAAATACAATAATAACCATTTTATTATTGCCTCTAGGGCATATTTCCAACATACGCTTCGTCCCTAAAGGTTGCTTATAATTTTTTCTAGGGTAAAACACACCATATAGGAGAAGAGGGGCGTCGGATGGCCAGTAGGGGCCCAGAAGCCATTAGGGCGTGCCCAGCGGGGCGTGCCTTGTTGGCTTGTGCCCTACTAGTGGCCCCCTATGGTATATTTTGGTCCTATAAATTCTTAAATAGTCCAAAAATATTCTCCGTGGAGTTTCAGGTCATTTGGAGTCTGGTGATTTTTCTGCCCTTTTCTCGGTTTTCCGATCCATAATTCCAGTTTTCCACATATTTCCTTCCTTGTGGTGTATCTTGCATATTTAGAGAGAAAAGGCATAAGAATTGTATAATAATGTGGAATGTTGGACAAGAATGAAGGAGATAGTAATAATGGTGTAAAATGGATGTATCAACTCCCCTAAGCTTAGACCTCTCTTGTCCTCAAGCGAAAGCCGAACTCTAAAATAATGAACACATAATATGAGATAGAGGTGTCGATAAAGATAGAATACGAACGAGAGAGTATCATGAATATCATCATGGCAGCAAACTTTTCATCATATAACTTCTCATAAACAAGTAACAATCTATTCACAATTGAAGAAATATGAAGCATAATCTTTATTGAGAACTGACAAGCAATGCAATTAGTCCTTGAGATAATCATAGCTATTGTAATCGAGTGAAGGGTCTATGTAAGAGCTTTGTATTTCTAGCAAGTTCACATATTCAACTATAATGTAACCTTCTATGATTATTAACACACATTGCATATTTTTGGAACAAGCGATTCCATGGGACACATAGGAAGATGGGAGCTTTATTGTTCTTGCCACCAAAGGTATTTACCTCAAGGACAATGTCAACAATAATGGAGCATGATCATCTACATCCAACTGGATATATTTGTTTGGATCTTTCCTTAACACACAATGCTTGCCACTAAAGAGTTGATAAATAGGAACAAGGGAAAAATTATTGACTCTTGCATGAAAATAAAATGTTGTAAGAATGTCAAAGATAGGCCCTTCGTAGAGGGAAGCCGAGGTTGCCATGAGCTTTTATTTGGTTGATATGTGCAATCTCTTAATGCAAAAGAACATCACTTTATATTGCCCCTTGTGATAGTGAAGTTTATTATGCACTCCGTCCCTTTTATTTCTCACCATCACAAGGTCATACAAAGCTTACTTTCCCTTACAATAAAAGATCTTACATTTTTAGAGGCAATTTTTATTGTCTTGTGCAGCAATGACAACTTACTTGAAGGATCTTATTCAATCCATAGGTAGTTATGGTGGACTCTCATGGCAAGAAACTGAATTTAAAGGGTTATGGATGCACAAGTAGTATCTCTACTTTGTGCGAATCTTTGGTCTAGCAAAAGATCTTAAGCAAGCATCACATGCTAAGGGATCCAATACCATATAACTTCTATGCAAATGTAAACAACCACGATCATTATGCTGTCTTCCATGTCCAAGTTCAACACTTGGTCATTATGTAATATTTTGATGGGAGCTCACAATCATAGAAGGTGTTCAAGATAGTACATTTATATGTAAATCTCCTCTTCTCCATCATAATTTTGCATAGATCATACCAATTACTAACATTATGTTTGTTGGTTTTCAACACTCATATTGCTTACACCTCTTTTCTATGTAAAGTCATAACTTCTCATGAGATAAGCATATGATCCTTTTCTATTCCTTTTATTGCCATGCTAAGATGATGGGTGCATGTGAGGGTAAGACACACAAACTCAACTAACTTTATTATATAACTCCCACACTCGGTAATAAGGATAGGTAGAACTCTAAATAAAACAAATATGAAATTCTAACTCTATAAATCATGAAAAACTAAAGATCGAACTAAAATAGATAATGGTGATAAAAGTGATGCTGATACGATACCAGGGCACCTCCCCCAAGCTTTGGACAAGCCAGGGGTGGTGCCCATACGCATGTAAGTGTTCTTCGGTGATGGCAGTGGTGTGCAGTGATCCTCCATCTTCCAAGGCATGGGTTCCCTATCAAAGAAATAAGCTCTTGTCTCCGGAATCCTGAAATCGGCAACAAGGCTCATCCTTTTAAACCTAGATTCATACTCTTGGAGTTGGAGTTCATAGAGTTGATCTTGGAGGTGCTCGATGTGCCCTTGAAGCTTGGAGGGAGCCTCCCCCATGCTCTTTGTGTCCATCTTGTTTTCACGGATGAAGTTAGTGATCATAGAGTGATTAGCACTCAGGCCACGTCCAACCACCCCTTGACACTTGAAAATCTCTTGCTCCACTTCTGCAAGCCTGGCCTTCTTGCTTCCCTCCTTCTTGGGACCTTGAACATCCCGGATATGGAGCACCCCCTAAGAATCTCAATGGCTTGAGGGTGCTTCATCACCTCCCGCAAGTAGGGGTTGATCACCTTCTTAAAGAACTTGTCCTTGGATGGCCTCTAGATTTGTCAAAAAAATAGATCAAAACAAGAACAGAGAAGAAACTCGTGATGCGGTGGTCAAAACGTAGGAGAGTATATATACTGATTTTTTTCTAGGTCAGAATACGTGCTCGGGAAGAAATCGGAGTCCGAAGGGCACACGAGGGCCCCACAAGCCATCAGGGCGCACCTTGTTGGCTTGTGCCTCCCTCATGGGTCCTCCTGACTGTTGGAAATATGCCCTAGAGGCAATAATAAATTAGTTATTATCATATTTCCTTGTTCATGATAATCGTTTATTATCCACGCTAGAATTTTATTGATCGGAAACTCAGATGCATGTGTGGATACATAGAAAACCCCATGTCCCTAGTATGCCTCTAATAGACTAGCTCGTTGATCAAAGATGGTTAAGGTTTCCTAGCCATGGACATGAGATGTCATTTGATAACGGGATCACATCATTAGGAGAATGATGTGATGGACAAGACCCAAACTATAAACATACCATATGATCGTGTTAGTTTATTGCTACAGTTTTCTGCATGTCAAGTATCTGTTCCTATGATCATGAGATCATGCAACTCACTGACACCGGAGGAGTACCTTGTGTGTATCAAACGTCGCAACGTTACAGGGTGACTATAAAGGTGCTCTACAGGTATCTTCGAGGGTGTCTGTTGGGTTGGCATGGATCAAGACTGGGATTTGTTACTCCGTATTACGGAGAGGTATCTCAGGGACCACTCGGTAATACAACATCACAACAAGCCTTGCAAGCAATGTGACTAAGTGTTAGCCACGGGATCTTGTATTACGAAATGTGTAAAGAGACTTGTCGGTAATGAGATTGAACTAGGTATGGAGATGCCAACGATCGAATCTCGGGCAAGTAACATATCAAAGAGCAAAGGGAACATCATACGGGATTGAATCCTTGACATAGAGGTTCAACCGATAAAGATCTTCATGGAATATGTAGGAACCAATATGGCATCTAGTTCGCGCTATTGGTTATTGACCATAGAGGTGTCTCGGTCATGTCTACATAGTTCTCGAATCCGCAGGGTCTGCACACTTAAGGTTTGGTGACGTTTCGGTAGTATAGAGTTATGTATGGTGTTGACCGAAGGTTGTTCGGAGTCCCAGATGAGATCCCGGACATCACGAGGAGCTCCGGAATGGTCTGAAGGTAAATATTGATATATAGGAAGTCCTGTTTTGGTTGCCGGAGAAGTTTCGGGCTCATCGGTAGTGTACCGTGTTGGGGAACATAGTAGTAAATCAAAAAATTTCCTACGTGTCACCAAGATCAATCTATGGAGAAACCAGCAACGAGTGGGGTGAGTGCATATTCATACCTTTGAAGATCTCAAAGCGTAAGCGTTACAAGAACGTGATTGGTGGAGTCGTACTCGCAGCGATTCAGATCGCGGTCGATTCCGATCTAAGCGCGAAACAACGACGCCTCCGTGTTGAACACATGTACAGCCCGGTGACGTCTCCTACACCTTGATCCAGCAAGGAGGAAGGAGAGGTTGAGGGAGAGCTCCGGCAGCATGACGGCATGGTGATGGTGGAGCTGCGTGGTCTCCGGCAGGGCTTCGCCAAGCATTACAGAGAACGAGGAGTAGGAGGAGTAGGGCTGCGCCGAGAGGAAGAGAGAGTCGTGTCTCAAACACCCCCAAAGGCTCCACTATATATAGGAGGAGAGGGAGGAGGGTGCCTACCCCTAGGGTTCCTAGACTAGGTGGTGCGACAGCCCCTAGATGGGATCTGGCCGACGGACAAAAGGGAGGGGAGAGGGGTGCGGCTGCCCTAGCCGCCCTAGGGTGGGCCTAGGGCCCATCTGGGCTAGGGTTTGCCACCCTCTCTCCTTTGCTGCGCCTTGGGCCAGGTGGGAGGGGCGCACCAGCCCACCTAGGGGCTAGTTCCCTCCACCTTAGGCCCATGCAGCCCTCCGGGGCCTGTGGCCCCTCCTGGTGGACCCCCGGAACCCCTTCCGGTGGTCCCAATACGTTACCGGTGACGCCCGAAACATTTCCGGTAACCAAAAACGTCCCTTCCTATATATTAATCTTTGTCTCCGGACCATTTCGGAACCCCTCGTGACGTGTGGGATCTCATCCGGGACTGCGAACAACCTTCGGTAACCACGTACACTATTTCCCTATAATCCTAGTGTCATCGAACCTTAAGTGTGTAGACCCTACGGGTTCGGGAGACACGTAGACATGACCGAGACATCTCTCCGGTCAATAACCAACAGCGGGCTCTAGATACCCATGTTGGCTCCCACATGCTCCGATCTCATCGGATGAACCACGATGTCGGGGATTCAATCAATCCCGTATGCAATTCCCTTTGTCTACCGGTATGATACTTGACATTGGAAAAGCTTTAGCAAACGAACTACACGATCTTGTGCTATGCTTAGGATTGGGTCTTGTCCATCACATAATTATCCTAATTATGTGATCCCATTATCAACGACATCCAATGTCCATGGTCATGAAACCGTAACCATCTATTGATCAACGAGCTAGCCAACTAGAGGCTCACTAGGGACATGTTGTGGTCTATGTATTCACACATGCATTACGGTTTCCGGTTAATACAATATAGCATGAACAATAGACAATTATCATGAACAAGGAAATACAATAATAACCATTTTATTATTGCCTCTAGGGCATATTTCCAACAGTCTCCCACTTGCACTAGAGTCAATAATCTAGTTACATTGTGATGAATCGAACACCCATAGCATTCTGGTGTTGATCATGTTTCGCTCGTGAGAGAGGTTTAGTCAACAGATCTGCGACATTCAGATCTGTATGTACTTTACAAATATCTATATATCCCTCCTGAATGTAATCACAGATGGAGTTGAAGCAGCGCTTGATGTGTCTTGTCTTCTTGTGAAGCCTGGGCTCCTTCGCAAGGAATTGTTTCTCCTCTAGATCGTTTCAGCGATGCTTAGGCGAAGCCCTGCTGGAATTGTTCCACCACCATCACCGCCACGCCATCGCACTGTCGGAGAACTCATCTACCTCTCCGCTCCCTCTTTCTAGATCAAGAAGGCGGAGATCGTCATTGAGCTGTACGTGTGCTGAACGCGGAGGTGTCGTCCGTTCGGCGCTAGATCGGAAGGACCGTGATCAAGATCGCAAGACGATTCATGATTTGATCACGGGACGGATCGTGATGGGATCGCGGGACGGATCATGATCGGATCGCAAGATGGTTCGTGATGGGATCGTGGGACGCTCGGCGATTTGGATAGCGAAGACGTTCGACTACATCAACCGCGTTTCTTAACGCTTCCCGCTTAGCGATCTACAAGGGTATGTAGATCCACTCTCCCTCTCGTAGATGCTCATCACCATGGATAGATCTTTTGTGTGTGTAGGAAAATTTGTGTTTCCCATGCAACGTTCCCCAACACTGACTCCATTTTATTTTTGTTTTTTTCTAAAATACCAAAACCGACAAAAAATATTTTTTTGGATTTTTTTGAGTCTGTTTACTTACCGTACCACATACCTACCCCTTTTTCAGGTTTCTGGAGTGTCCCGAAAGGTCTCCTAGATGTGTTCTTTCAGTGCCATAACTTGGATGACATGTGTTTCTTCATTAATTGGTGCACCTGAAGTGTAATGCTTGATTCTTTGCCCATTCACCACTCTCAGGTTCTTGCCTTCAAAGTTATTGAATTTTTATAGCACCAGAGCAATAAAACTCCTCAACAACGTATGGGCTCTCCCATTTGGAGAGAAGTTTTCCTGCAAAAATCTGAAACGAGCGTTGTACAAAAGCACCAAGTCTCCTACATTGAATTCTCGTTTTTGAATCCTCTTGTCATGCCATCTTTTAACCTTTTATTTAAACAACTTAGCATTTTTATAGGATTGTGTTCCCCATTCATCAAGTGAGCTAATGTCAAATAACCTCTTTTCACCGGCAAGTTTAAAATCATAGTTAAGTTCTTCAATTGCCCAATAAGCTTTATGTTCTAGCTTGAGAGGTAAATGACAAGCCTTTCCATAGACCATTTTGCACGGGGACATACCCATAGGATTCTTATAAACAGTTCTATAATCCCATAGCGCATCATCTAGTTTCTTAGACCAATTCTTCCTAGATCTGTTAACAGTCTTTTGTAAGATTAATTTTATTTCTCGATTACTCAATTCAACTTGACCACTAGACCGAGGATGATAAGGGGATGCAATCCTATGGTTAACATCATATTTAGCTAGAAGTTTATGGAAAGCACCATGAATAAAATGTGAACCACCATCAGTCATTAAGTATCTAGGGACTCCAAACCTCGGGAAAATGATGTCTTTAAGCATTTTAATAGAGGTGTTATGATCAACGCTACTAGTTGGAATAGCCTCTACCCACTTAGTAACATAATCAACCACAACTAAAATATGAGTATACCCATCTGAGGAAGGAAAAGGTCCCATAAAGTGAAAACCCCAAACATCAAATGGTTCAATAACAAGTGAATAGTTCATAGGCATTTCCTAATGCTTACCGATGTTACCAACTCTTTGGCATTCATTGCATGAACGGACATACTTACGAGCATCTTTGGAAAGAGTCGACCAATAGAAACCGGATTGTAATACCTTGTGTGTAGTTCTGTCACCATCATGGTGTCCTCCGTAAGCTTCGGAATGGCACTTCCGAAGAATAGGTTACTATTCATGCTCAGATATACATCATCTAATAATACCGTCTACTCCCTCTTTGTAAAGATGTGGGTCATCCCAAAAGTAATGTTGTAAATCATAAAAGAATTTTTTCTTTTGTTGATAGGTGAAGCTAGGTGGAATATACTTGGCAACGATATAATTAGCATAGTGAGCATACCACAAAGCGCTACGTGAAGTATTTATAGCAGCAAGTTGCTCATTGGAAAAACTATCATCGATAGGAAGTGGGTCATCAAGAACATTTTCCATCATAGACAAGTTATCTGCTACGGGGTTTTCAACTCCCTTTATATCAATGATATGCAATCAAACTCTTGAATTAAAGTACCCACCTAATGAGTCTGGGTTTAACTTCTTTCTTTTCCATAAGGTATTTAATAGCAGCATGATCAGTGTGAACAGTTACTTTGGAATCGACAATGTAAGGTCTAAACTTATCACATGCGAAAACAACTGCTAAAAATTCCTTTTCCGTGGTAGCATAATGAATAACATTTAATGTTTTGTCTACTCTTTGCCCTAGAACAACACCAACATCATAATCACTAGCATCACACATGATTTCAAAGGGTAGGTTCCAATCAAGTGGTTTAAGAATGGGTGCATAAATTAAAGCCTTCTTAAGTATTTCAAAAGCTTCTACACAATCATCATCAAAAACAAAAGGAACATCTTTTGAAGAAGATTAGTTAATGACCTAGAAATCGTTGAGAAATCTGTAATGAAACGCCTATAAAAACCAACATGACCAAGGAAACTTCTTATACCTTTGATATCTCTCGGGCATGGCATTTTCTCTATTGCATCAACTTTAGCTTTGTCCACCTCAATGCCTTGTTCAGAAAATTTATGCCCAAGCACTATACCTTCATTTACCATAAAGTGGTACTTCTCCTAGTTCCAGACAATACTAGTTTCTTCGCATATCTGCAAAACTCGATCAAGGTTGCTCGAGCAATCATCAAAAGAAGTCCCATAAACGGAAAAATCATCCATGAACACCTCAACAATCTTTTCACAAAAGTTAGAAAATATAGTAGTCATACATCTTTGAAATGTAGCAGGTGCATTGCATAAACCAAAAGGCATATGCCTATAAGCATAAGTTTCGAAAGGACATGTAAAGGTAGTTTTCTCTTGATCTTCTTTTGACACGGGTATTTGAGAAAATCTAGAATATCTATCAAGAAATCAAAAGTGTGTGTGCTTAGATAATCTTTCTAACATTTGATCAATAATAAGCAAGGGTTAATGATCTTTCTTAGTAGCTTTATTTCATTTCCTGAAATCAATCGCCATCCTATAGCCAGTTATGGTTCTTTGTGAAATAATCTCATTTTTTATCATTAGGGATGACAGTAATACCAACCTTCTTATGAACACAATGAACGGGACTTACCCACCTACTATCAGCAATAGGATAGATTATACATGCCTCCAGAAGCTTTAGTATTTTAGTTCTTACCACTTCCTTCATCTCGGGATTTAAGCGTCGTTGGTGATCAACAACGGGTTTAGCATCTGGTTCCATATTAATCTTGTGCTGACATAGAGTGGGGCTTATGCCCTTTAGATCATCGAGAGTATATCCAATAACAACCCTGTGCTTCCTCAGATTTTTAAGTATTCTCCTTTCTTCATGCTCTGAAAGGTTAGCAATGCTAATAACATGATATATCTTCTTTTCATCAAGATAAGCATATTTCAAAGTATCAGGTAAAGTCTTTAGTTCGAACATGGGATCTCCCTTGGGTGGAGGACAATCCCCTAAGATATCAACTGGTAAGTTGTGTTTAAGAATAGGTGTTTGTTTAAGAAATATGGCATCTATTTCATTCCTTTCATTCATATGCATATCATTCTCATGGTCTAGCAAATATTGTTCTAGAGGATGAGTAGGAGACACGACAACAGAAGCAAGACCAATTATTTCATCCTTACTAGGTAACTCCTTCTCATGTGGTTGATTAGTAAACTTGGAGAAATTAAATTCATGAGACACATCACCAAAGCTTAGTCTAACATTCTTAGAAACATAATTAATTTCAACATTAACGATGTTCAAGAAAGGTACACCAAATATAATGGGGCAAAAGTTATCTCGTTTTGAACCAAGTACTAAGAAATCAAAGGGGTACTTGAATTCTCCACACAAGAACTCAACATATTTAACGATCCCAAGTGGCGTAATAGTATCTCTGTTTGCAAGTTTAATAGTGACATCAATATCTTCAATAGTAGAGGGTGCTATGTCATTCATAATTTCTTGATATAAGGTAAAAGGTATAGTGTTGACACTATCACCAAGGTCACACGAGCCGTGATAACAATGATCAACAATTTTAACCGAAACAGCACGCATGCCAACCACTAGTTTATTTTTTGTCTAATTCATCATGTTTGTTTCTAGTGGGTTTTGGAATCCTAGCAGCTTCTCCACAAAATTAAATAACCGGACTCTCAACATTATTAACTAAAATATCTTTAACCATGGAAACGTTAGGTTCAACATTTATTTGTTCAGAAGGTATAGGTGTCCTGACATGACTTTTATGAACCACAATTGTAGCCTTAGCATGTTCCCTAATTCTAAGAGGAAAAGGAGGTTTCTCTATGTAAGCAGTGGGTAGAATTGGATCAACATGACTAAGAATTATTTCTTCCTTCTTAAATTTACTAGGTTCCTCTAATGGTTTTTCAATGGGAGGATGATATTTAAACCACTTCTCTTTGGAAAGATCAACATGAGTAGCAAATGATTCACAAAAAGTAGCTACTATTTTAGAGTTAAGGCCATATTTATTGCTAAACACATGGAAGACATTAGTTTCCATAAAAGATCTAACACACTCAAAATTAAGTTTTATACCTGACTCTTTACCTTCGTTGATTTCCCAATCTTTAGAGTTGCGCTTACTTCTTTCTAGAAGATCCCATTTGAATTCAATAGTTTCATTCATATATGAGCCATAAGAAGAAGAATCCAGTAGTAATCGATCATCATGAGAAAGCCGAGCATAATTTTTTTGTACAATCATTTCTATTGAGAGCTCATGGTTGGGGCAGGTGTGCATCATATATTTAAGCCTCCCCAAGCTTGAGCGATCCTTTGTCCTTCACAAGGCCAGAGATTATATATATATATATATATATATATATATATATATATATATAGTTCCGATCACGGTGGACTAGATGCATTGGATAAAACTTCTGATGAAATTCCATCTTCAAGCGATTCCAGTTCCATGATTCAATATTGTCCAATAGCATATACCACATAATGATTTTCCCTCCAAAGACAAAGGGAAAACTTTCTTCTTAACTTTGTACCTAGGCAAACTTGTAAGCTGAAATAATCCACAAACCTCATCGACGAATATCAAATGGTAATTAGGATGAGTCGTGCCATCACATGGATTAGATAATAGTTTTTCAAGCATACCCAAAGGAATATCATAAGAAATATTTCCAATAGGTTCAGTAGGTTGAGGAACAAATTCCTCATCTTTCGTTCGGGGCGAAGATGCCACGAACAAGCCACTCAAAGGATGACCGTTCATAGTGACAAGCAACAGTAAATTTCAGCCCATATAGAGAATGTTCCCTCACCAATTTCCACTTACCAAAGGCGCTTCACGCCCTGGCAATGATGCCAGAAAAGATTCTTGATGACCCACAAGTATAGGGGGTCAATTGCAGTCCTTTCGATAAGTAAGAATGTCGAACCCAACGAGGAGCAGAAGGAAATGTCAAGCGGTATTCAACAAGTTATTCTCTGCAAGTGCTGTGAGTAACAATAATAGATAGTTTTGTGGCAAGATAATTTGTAACAAGTAACAAGTTACAATAGTAACAAAGGTGCATCAAGGTAGCCCAATCCTTTTTGTAGCAAAGGAAAGGCCTGAAAGTACTCTTATATTAAGCAAGTGCTCCCGAGTACACATGGGAATTTTCGTCTAGTCATGTTCATCATGTTGAGTTAGTTCGCGTTCGCTACTTTGATAATTTGATATGTGGGTGGACCGGTGCTAAGGTGTTGTTCTTACTTGAACTAACAACCTACTCATGATTACCCCCTCTCTCAAGCATCCGCAACTATGAAAGAAGATTTAATATAAATCTAACTATAGCATGAAACGTGGATCCAAATCAGCCCCTTATGAAGCAACACATAAACTGGAGTTTAGGCTTCTGTCACTCTCGCAACCCATCATCTACTTGTTACTCCATAATGACTTCCCTTAGGCCCATTTCATGGTGAAGTGTCATGTAGTCGACGTTCACATGACACCACTAAGAGAAGTAACAACATACATATCATCAAAATATCAAACGAATACCAACTTCACAAGATTACTTATAACAAGACTTCTCCCATGTCGTTAGGAACAATAGTAACTACTCACAAATCATCAACATGTTCAAGATCAAAGGTATAATAATGATGATTAAGGATCTGAACATAATCTCTTCCACCAAGTAATACAGCAAGCACCAACTACAAGATGTAATCAACACAACTAGTAACCCACAGGTACCAATCTGAGGTTTTGGGACAAAGATTGAATACAAGAGATGAACTAGGGTTGGATATTAGATGGTGCTGGTGAAGATGTTGATGAAGATTGGTGCTCCACGAAGGAGGAAGCATTGGTGATGATGATGGCTTCGATCGCCGCCTCCCGGAGAGGAATTTCCCCAGCAGAATCTAACTGTCGGAGTGCAAAAGGGCCTCTACCCAGGTTTCTGCCTTGAGACGGCAGCGCTTCATCCCGAAAGGTTGCTGATAATGTTTTCTAGGGTAAAACACACCATATAGGAGAATAGGGGCGTCAGAGGGCCAACAGGGGGCCAATAATACATCTGGGCGCGCCCTAGGGGGCTCCCTATTGGCTTGTGCCCTGCTGGTGGCCCCCATTTGGTGTATTTTGGTCCCAAAAAATCTTAAATATTCTAAAAATATTCTCCGTGAAGTTTCAGGTCATTTGGAGTCTAGTGATTTTGCTGCCTTTTTCTCGGATTTCCGATCCAGAATTCTAGTTTCCAAATATTTCCCTCCTTGTGGTGTACTTTGTATATTCAAAGATAAAGGGCATAATAATTATATAATAATGTGGAATATTGGACAAGAATGAAGTAGATAGTAATAAGAATTCATGATGCAAAATGGACGTATCATCACCCCTCAAAGAACTTCTCTAGTTCTTCTTCTTGGGGACCCACATCAAGTTGATGGGGATCCTTGGAGTTGAGCTAGCATTTGATGTTGTAGAGATAGAAGTAGCCTTGGGAACCCACTTGACCATGACTTGGGACTCATCTTAATATGTGTCAATCTCTCCTTGAAGCTTGTCCCTTCCGCTTGAGCTTGTGGTGGAAGGTCATCTTGATCTTTTATTCCCTTAGGGAGAGTATGTTCGTACTTCTCCCTTTGAGGAACAAACTTTGGCTTGGGATATTAACCTTCTTCCCATTAAAATCCATTGGCTTTGAAGTACCTGGTATCCTCCATGCTTGCGTACAATTTCCTCGAATTGCTTACATCCGACAAGACTTTTGTAGACACCTTTCTCTAAAATCCCTTTCGATAGACCATTTTCTTGCTCAAGTGTAACTTGGTTAAGAGAATCATTACTGGAATCAATAGAACCTATAGACACAATGTCATTGGATTTATCATTTTTATTGCTACTCGTTGAAGAACCTTTCTTGCCTTTGATACTAGTTTGCTTAGTTTTAACTTGTGGAATGAATGTAGACAAGAGTAGTCGTTTGGCTAGATAAGAGGAAGTCTTGTTTCGAAGATCGTCATTGATAGCTTTAAGAAATTCATGTTATTGGTCCAAATTGAGATTCTGGAAGCATAGCTTCTCATGAGTTCTTACAAGCTCTCTATGATCTTCTAGAGTAGATTCATGGGCTAACTTAAGAGTGTTCAATTCTTTAGTTAGTCGCTCTATTTCCTTCTTGTCATCATCACATGACTTATCTTGACTGGCATAATTATTATCAAGTTCATTTTGACTAATATCACTAGTTTTGTCAAATGGAAAGTCATCATCTCCAAGTAAGTCATCCTCATCGCTATTAAAGTCAATGTACTCGGGGTGTGATACCTTGGGGCCTTTAGACATGAAGCAACTTCCACTTCCTTCATTTGGTGATGTTGGAAGACGTAGTAGTAAATCAAAAAAATTCCTACATGTCAACAAGATCTATCTATGGAGAGACCAGCAAACAGCAAAGGGGGAGTGCATCTTCATCCTTTGAAGATCGCAAAGCGGAAGCGTTACAAGAACGCGGTTGGCGGAGTCGTACTCACAGCGATTCAGATTGCGATGGATTCTAATCTGAGCGCCGAACAACAGCGCCTCCGCGTTCAACACACGTGCAACTCGATGACGTATCCTACGCCTTGCTCCAGCAAGGAGGAAGGGGAGGTTGAGGGAGAGCTCCGGCAGCACGACGGCATGGTGACGGTGGAGCTGCATGGAACCCTAGGGGCTGCGCCCGGCCCTAGATGGTGTTGGAAATATGCCCTAGAGGCAATAATAAAATGGTTATTATTTTATTTCCTTGTTCATGATAATTTTCTATTGTTCATGCTATAATTGTGTTAACCGGAAACCATAATACATGTGGGAATACATAGACCATAACATGTCCCTAGTGAGCCTCTAGTTGACTAGCTCGTTGATCAATAGATGGTCACGGTTTCATGACCATGGACATTGTATGTCGTTGATAACGGGATCACATCATTAGGAGAATGATGTGATGGACAAGACCCAATCCTAAGCATAGCACAAGATCGTATAGTTCGTTTGCTGAAGCTTTTCAATGTCAAGTATCGTTTCCTTAGACCATGAGATTGTGCAACTCCCGGATAACGTAGGAATGCTTTGGGTGTGCCAAACGCCACAACGTAACAAGGTGGCTATAAAGGTGCACTACGGATATCTCCGAAAGTGTCTGTTGGGTTGGCACGAATCGAGACTGGGATTTGTCACTCTGTGTGACGGAGAGGTATCTCTGGGCCCACTCGGTAAGACATCATCATAATGAGCTCAATGTGACTAAGGATTTAGCCACGGGATGATGTATTACGGAACGAGTAAAGAGACTTGCCGGTAACGAGATTGAACAAGGTATAGAGATACCGACGATCGAATCTCGGGCAAGTATCATACCGATAGACAAAGGGAATTGTATACGGGATTGATTGAATCCCTGACATCATGGTTCATCCGATGAGATCATCGTGGAGCATGTGGGAGCGAACATGGGTATTCAGATCTCGCTGTTGGTTATTGGCCGGAGAAGTGTCTCGGTCATGTCCACGTGTCTCCCGAATCCGTAGGGTCTACACACTTAAGGTTCGATGACGCTAGGGTTATAGGGAAATGGTATACGTGATTACCGAAAGTTGTTCGGAGTCCCAGATGAGATCCCATAACGTCACGAGGAGCTCCGGAATGGTCCGGAGGTAAAGATTGATATATAGGAAGTCCAGTTTTGGTCACCGGAAAGTTTTCGGGCTCATCGGTATTGTACCGGGAGTGCCGGGAGGGTGCCGGAGGACCCCCGGGAGGGGTGTGACGACCATAGGACTTTGTGGGCCCTTAGAGGAGGTGTGCCAGCCCTTATTGGGCTGGCCAAGACCTTCTAGAAAGGCCCATGTGTTGGGAGACGTAGTAGTAAATCAAAATTTTCCTACGTGTCACCAAGATCTATCTATGGAGAAACCAACAACGAGTGGGGAGAGATTGCATCTTCATACCTTTGAAGATCGCTAAGCGGAAGCATTACAAGAATGCGGTTGATGGAGTCATACTCGCAGCGATTCAGATCGCGGTGGATTCCAATCTAAGCACCGAACAACGGCGCCTCCGCGTTCAACACACGTGCAGCCCGGTGACGTCTCCTACCCCTTGATCTAGCAAGGAGGAAGGAGAGGTTAGGTAAGGGATCCAACAGCGGCACGACGGCGCGGTGGTGGTGGAGTAGCAAGGTATTCCGGCAGGGCTTCGCCTAAGCGCTGCGGAGGAGGAAGAAGAGAGGTAGGGCTTTGCTGTGTGAGAGAGAGTTCAAATCTGTTCTCAAAAGGCCAAAACCTCAAGTATATATAGGAGGAGGGAGAGGGAGGGCTTCCTTGGCCCCTCCTCCAAAGAGGAGGGCTACGGCCGAAGTGGGGATAGAGTCCACCTCCCAGAAGGGAGGTGGATCTCCTCTTTTAAAACCCTTTGCCCTTTATCTCTAGATCTCCAGCTGCATGGGCCTTTCTAGAAGGTCTTGGCCAGCCCAATAAGGGCTAGAACACCTCCTCTAAGGGCCCAAAAAGTCCTATGGTCGTCACACCCCTCCTGGGGGTCCTCTGGCACCCTCCCGGCACTCCCGATACACTACCGACGAGCCCGAAAACTTTCCGGTGACCAAAACTGGACTTCCTGTATATCAATCTTTACCTCTGGACCATTCCGGAGCTCCTTGTGACGTCCGGGATCTCATCCGGGACTCTGAACAACTTTCAGTAATCACGTATACCATTTCCCTATAACCCTAGCGTCATCGAACCTTAAGTGTGTAGACCCTACGGATTCGGGAGACACGTGGACATGACCGAGACACTTCTCCGGCCAATAACCAACAGCGAGATTTGAATACCCATGTTCGCTCCCACATGCTCCACGATGATCTCATCGGATGAACCATGATGTCAGGGATTCAATCAATCCCGTATACAATTCCCTTTGTCTATCGGTATGATACTTGCCCGAGATTCGATCGTCGGTATCTCTATACCTTGTTCAATCTCGTTACCGGCAAGTCTCTTTACTCGTTCCGTAACACATGATCCCGTGGCTAACTCCTTAGTCACATTGAGCTCATTATGATGATGTCTTACCGAGTGGGCCCAGAGATACCTCTCCATCACACGGAGTGACAAATCCCAGTCTCGATTCGTGCCAACCCAACAGACACTTTCGGAGATACCCGTAGTGCACCTTTATAGCCACCCAGTTACGTTGTGGCGTTTGGCGCACCCAAAGTATTCCTATGGTATCCGGGAGTTGCACAATCTCATGGTCTAAGGAAACGATACTTGACATTGAAAAGCTTTAGCAAACAAACTACACAATCTTGTGCTACGCTTAGGATTGGGTCTTGTCCATCACATCATTCTCCTAATGATGTGATATCGTTATCAATGACATCCAATGTCCATGGTCATGAAACCGTGACCATCTATTGATCAACGAGCTAGTCAACTAGAGGCTCACTAGGGACATGTTATGGTCTATGTATTCACACATGTATTATGGTTTCCGGTTAACACAATTATAGCATGAACAATAGACAATTATCATGAACAAGGAAATACAATAATAACCATTTTATTATTGCCTCTAGGGCATATTTCCAATAGTCTCCCACTTGCACTAGAGTCAATAATCTAGTTACATTGTGATGAATCGTACACCCATAACATTCTGGTGTTGATCATGTTTTGCTCGTGAAAGAGGTTTAGTCAACGGACCTGCGACATTCAGATCCGTATGCACTTTACAAATATCTATATCTCCCTCCTGAATGTAATCACGGATGGAGTTGAAGCGACGCTTGATGTGTCTTGTCTTCTCGTGAAACCTGGGCTCCTTCGCAAGGGCAATAGCTCCAGTGTTGTCACAGAATAGAGTCATCGGGACCGACGCACTTGGAATTACTCCTAGGTCGGTGATGAAATCCTTCATCCAGACTCCTTCCTTTGCTGCTTCCGAAGCAGCTATGTACTCCACTTCACATGTAGATGCCGCCACGAGGCTTTGCTTGCTGCTGCACTAGCTGACTGCCCCTCCGTTCAAAATATACACGTATCCGGTTTGAGACTTGGAGTCGTCCGGATCTGTGTTGAAGCTAGCATCGACGTAACCCTTTACGACGAGCTCTTCGGCACCTCCATATACGAGAAACATGTCCTTTGTCCTTTTCAGGTACTTCAGGATGTTCTTGACCGCTATCCAGTGTTCCGCTCCGGGATCACTTTGATACCTCCCTACCAAACTTATGGCAAGGTTCACATCAGGTCTGGTACACAGCATGGCATACATAATAGAGCCTATGGATGAAGCATAGGGGATGACACTCATATCTTATCTATCCTTTGCCGTGGTCGGGCATTGAGTCGTACTCAATCTCACACCTTGTAACACAAGGAAGAATCCCTTATTGGACTGATCCATATTGAACTTCTTCAATATCTTTTCAAGGTATGTGCTTTGTGAAATACCTATGAGGCATCTCGATCTATCTCTATAGATCTTAATACCTAATATGTAAGCAGCTTCTCCAAGGTCCTTCACTGAAAAACACTTATTCAAGTAGGCCTTTACACTTTCCAAGAGTTCTATATCATTTCCCATTATCAGTATGTCATCCACATATAATACGAGAAATGCTACAGAGCTCCCACTCACTTTCTGGTAAATACAGGGTTCTCCATAAACCTGTACAAACCCAAACGCTTTAATCACTTCATTAAAGCAAATGTTCCAACACCGAGATGCTTGCACCAGCCCATAGATGGAGCGCTGGAGCTTGCATACCTTGTTAGCATCTTTAGGATCGACAAAACCTTCCGGCTGCATCATATACAGTTCTTCCTTGAGGAAGCCATTAAGGAATGCCGTTTTGACGTCCATTTGCTAGATCTCATAATCATAAAATGCGGCAATTGCTAACATGATTCGGACAGACTTCAGCATCGCTACGGGTGAGAAAGTCTCATCGTAGTCAACTCCTTGAACTTGTCAATAACCCTTAGCGACAAGCCAAGCCTTATAGACGGTCACATTACCATCCTCATCAGTCTTCTTCTTAAAGATCCATTTATTTTCAATGGCTCGCTTATCATCAGGCAAGTCCACCAAAGTCCATACTTTGTTCTCATACATGGATCCTATCTCGGATTTCATGGCTTCAAGCCATTTGTTGGAATCCGGGCCCGCCATCGCTTCTTCATAGTTCGAAGGTTCACCGTTGTCTAACAACATGATCTCTAGGATAGGGTTGCCGTACCACTCTGTTGTGGAATGTGTCCTAGTGGACCTTCAACGTTCAATAGTAACTTGATCTGAAGTTTCACGATAATCATCATTTACTTCCTCTCCAGCCGGTGTAGGCTCCACAGAAACAACTTCCTGTGCTGCGCTACTCTTCGGTTCGAGTGGAGGTACAATTACCTCATCAAGTTCTATTTTCCTCCCACTTACTTCTTTCGAGAGAAACTCTTTCTTGAGAAAGGATCCATTCTTGGCAACAAAGACTTTGCCCTCGGATTGTAGGTAGAAGGTATACCCAATAGTCTCTTTGGGATATCCTATGAAGACGCACTTTTCCGCTTTGGGTTCGAGCTTCTCAGGTTGAAGTTTCTTCACATAAGCATCGCATCCCCAAACTTTTAGAAACGACAGCTTAGGTTTCTTTCCAAACCATAATTCATACGGTGTCGTCTCAACGGATTTTGACGGTGCCCTATTTAAAGTGAATGCGGCAGTCTCTAATGCATATCCCCAAAATGATAGCGATAAGTCGGTAAGAGACATCATAGATCATACCATATCTAACAGAGTGCGATTACGACGTTCAGACACACCATTTCGCTGAGGTGTGCCAGGCGGCGTGAGTTGTGAAACAATTCCACATTTCCTTAGGTGCGTGCCAAACTCGTGACTTAAATATTCTCCGCCATGATCAGATTTTAGGCACTTTATTTTCCTGTCACGTTGATTCTCTACCTCACTCTGAAATTCCTTGAACCTTACAAAAGTTTCAGACTTATGTTTCATTAAGTAGACATACCCATATCTACTCAAGTCACCAGTGAGGGTGAGAACATAACGGTAGCCACCACGAGCCTCGATACTCATTGGACCGCATACATCGGTATGTATTATTTCCAACAAGTCAGTTGCTCGCTCCATTGTTTCGGAGAACGGAGTCTTGGTCATCTTGCCCATGAGGCATGGTTAGCATGTGTCAAATGATTCGAAATCAAGAGACTCCAAAAGTCCATCAGTATGGAGCTTCTTCATACGTTTGACACCAATATGACCAAGGCGGCAGTGCCACATGTAAGTGGGACTATCGTTATCAACCTTACACTTTTTGGTACTCACACTATGGACATGTGTAACATCACGTTCGAGATTCATCAAAAATAAACCATTGACCAGTGGGGCATGACCATAAAACATTTCTCTCATATAAATAGAACAACCATTATTCTCAGATTTAAATGAGTAGCCATCTCGCATCAAGCGAGATCCAGATACAATGTTCATGCTCAAAGCTAGTACTAAATAACAATTATTAAGGTTTAACACTAATCCCGAAGGTAGATGTAGAGGTAGCGTGCCGACGGCGATCACATCGACCTTGGAACCATTCCCGACGCGCATCGTCACCTCGTCCTTTGCCAGCCTCCGCTTATTCCGCAGCTCCTGCTTGGAGTTACAAATGTGAGCAACTGCACCGGTATCAAATACCCAGGAGCTACTACGAGCGCTGGTTAGGTACACATCAATAACAAGTATATCACATATACCTTTAATGTTGCCGTCCTTCTTATCCGCTAAGTACTTGGGGCAGTTTCGCTTCCAGTGACCGGTACCCTTGCAGTAAAAGCACTCAGTCTCAGGCTTGGGTCCATGCTTGTTCTTCTTCTTCCCGACAACTTGCTTACCAGGCATGGCAACAACTTTGCCGTCCTTCTTGAAGTTCTTATTACCCTTGCCTTTCTTGAAACTAGTGGTCTTATTTACCATCAACACTTGATGCTCCTTTCTGATCTCGACCTCTGCTGATTTCAGCATCGCGTACAACTCAGGAATGGACTTCTCCATCCCTTGCATGTTGTAGTTCATCAAAAAGCTCTTGTAGCTAGGTGGAAGCGACTGGAGGATTCTGTCAATGACCGAGTCATCCGGGAGATTAACTCCCGGCTGAGTCAAGCGGTTGTGTAGCCCAGACATCTTGAGGATGTGCTCACTGAGAGAACTATTCTCCTCCATCTTACAGCTGAAGAACTTGTCGGAGATGTCATATCTCTCGACCCGGGCATGAGCTTGGAAAACCAGTTTTGGCTCTTGGAACATCTCACATGCTCCGTGTTGCTCAAAACGCTTTTGGAGCCCCGGTTCTAAACTATAAAGCATGCCACACTGAACATGGAGTAATCATCGCAGCGAGAATGCCAAGCATTCGCAACGTCTTGCTCCGTTGGGAGAAGGGGTGGGTCACCTAGTGGTGCATCAAGGACATACAATTTCTTGGAAGCTATGAGGATGATCCTCAAGACACGGACCCTATCTGCATAGTTGCTTCCATCATCTTTCAGCTTGGTTTTCTCTAGGAACGCGTTGAAATTGAGGGTGACATTCGCGTTGGCCATTAGATCTACAATATAGATTGTAAAGATAATTTTAGACTAAGTTCATGATAATTAAGTTCACATAATCAAATTATTTAATGAACCTCCACTTAGATAGACATCTCTCTAGTCATCCAAGTGACACATGATCCATGTCAACTAGCCCGTATCTGATCATCACGTGAGACGGACTAGTCATCCATGGTGAACATCTCCATGTTGATCGTATCTTCCATACGACTCATGTTCGACCTTTCGGTCTTTCGTGTTCCGAGGCCATGTCTGTACATGCTAGGCTCGTCAAGTCAACCTAAGTGTTTTGCGTGTGTAAATCGGGCTTACACCCGTTATATGCGAATGTTAGAACCTATCACACCCGATCACCATGTGGTGCTTCGGAACAACGATCCTTAGCAATGGTGCATAGTTAGGGTGAACACTTTTCTTGAAATTTTAATGAGAGATCATCTTATTTACTACCGTCATTCTAGGCAAATAAGATGTAAACATGATAAACATCACATGCAATCAATATAGTGACATGATATGGCCATTATCATCTTGCTCCTTTGATCTCCATCTTCGGGGCACCATGATCATCACTATCACCGGCACGACACCATGATCTCCATCATCATGATCTCCATCACTGTGTCTTCATGAAGTTGTCTCGCCAACTATTACTTCTACTACTATGGCCAACGCTTAGCAATAAAGTAAAGTAATTACATGGCGTTTATGATTGACACGCAGGTCATACAATAAAATAAGACAACTCCTATGGCTCCTGCCGGTTGTCATACTCATCGACATGCAAGTCGTGAATCCTATTACAAGAACATGATCAATCTCATACATCATAATTCATCACATCACATCCTTTGGCCATATCACATCACAAGGCATATGCTGCAAAAACAAGTTAGACGTCCTCTAATTTGTAGTTGCAAGTTTTTACATGGCTGCTATAGGTTACTAGCAAGAACGTTTCTTACCTACGTCAAAACCACAACGTGATATGCCAATTTCTATTTACCCTTCATACAGACCCTTTTCATCAAATCCAATCCGACTAAGGTGGGAGAGACATACACCCGCTAGCCACCTTATGCAACAAGTGCATGTCAGGCGGTGGAACTAGTCTCACGTAAGCGTACGTGTAAAGTCGGTCCGGGCCACTTCATCCCACAATACCGCCGAATCAAGATAAGACTAGTAGTGGTAAGCAAATTAACAAAATCGACGCCCACAACTGCTTTGTGTTCTACTCGTGCATAGATTCTACGCATAGACCTAGCTCATGATGCCACTGTTGGGAGACGTAGTAGTAAATGAAAATTTTCCTATGTGTCACCAAGATCTATCTATGGAGAAACCAGCAACGAGTGGGGAGAGATTGCATCTTCATACCTTTGAAGATCGCTAAGCGGAAGCGTTACAAGAACGTGGTTGATGGAGTCGTACTCACAGCGAGTCAGATCGCGGTGGATTCCGATCTAAGCACCGAACAACGACGCCTCCGCGTTCAACACACGTGCAGCCCGGTGACGTCTCCTACGCCTTGATCTAGCAAGGAGGAAGGAGAGGTTAGGGAAGGGCTCCAACAGCGGCAAGACGACATGGTGGTGGTGGAGTAGCAAGGTATTCCGGCAGGGCTTCGCCTAAGCGCTGCGGAGGAGGAAGAAGAGAGGTAGGGCTTTGCCGTGAGAGAGAGAGAGTTCAGATCTGTTCTCAAAAGGCCAAAACCTCAAGTATATATAGGAGGAGGGAGAGGGAGGGATGCCTTGGCCCCTCCTCCAAAGAGGAGGGCTTCGGCCGAAGTGGGGATAGAGTCCACCTCCCACAAGGGAGGTGGATCTCCTCTTTTAAAACCCTTTTCCCTTTATCTCCAGATCTCCAGTCGCATGGGCCTTTCTAGAAGGTCTTGGCCAGACCAATAAGGGTTGTCACACCTCCTCTAAGGGCCCACAAAGTACTATGGTCGTCACACCCCTCCCGGGGGTCCTCCGGCACCCTCCCGGCACTCCCGGTACACTACCGATGAGCCCGAAAACTTTCTGGTGACCAAAACTGGACTTCCTATATATCAATCTTTACCTCCGGACCATTCCGGAGCTCCTCGTGACGTCCGAGATCTCATACGGGACTCCGAACAACTTTTGGTAATCACGTATACCATTTCCCTATAACTCTAGCGTCATCGAACCTTAAGTGTGTAGACCCTACGGGTTCGGGAGACACGTGGACATGACTGAGACACTTCTCTGGCCAATAACCAACAACAGGATCTGGATACCCATGTTGGCTCCCACATGCTCCATGATGATCTCATCGGATGAACCACGATGTCGGGGATTCAATCAATCCCGTATACAATTCCCTTTGTCTATCGGTATGACACTTGCCCGAGATTCGATCGTCGGTATCTCTATACCTTGTTCAATCTCGTTACCGGAAAGTCTCTTTACTTGTTCTGTAACACATCATACCATGTCTAACTCCTTAGTCACATTGAGCTCATTATGATGATTTCTTAGCGAGTGGGCCCAGAGATACCTCTCCGTCACACGGAGTGACAAATCCCAGTCTCGATTCGTGCCAACCCAACAGACACTTTCGGAGATACCCGTAGTGCACCTTTATAGCCACCCAGTTACGTTGTGGCATTTGGCACACCCAAAGCATTCCTAAGGTATCCGGGAGTTGCACAATCTCATGGTCTAAGCAAACGATACTTGACATTGAAAAGCTTTAGCAAACGAACTACACGATCTTGTGCTACGCTTAGGATTGGGTCTTGTCCATCACATCATTCTCCTAATGATGTGATCCCATTATCAATGACATCCAATGTCCATGGTCATGAAATCGTGACCATCTATTGATCAACGAGCTAGTCAACTAGAGGCTCACTAGGGACATGTTATGGTCTATTTATTCACACATGTATTATGGTTTCCGGTTAACACAATTATAGCATGAACAATCGACAATTATCATGAACAAGGAAATACAATAATAACCATTTTATTATTGCCTCTAGGGCATATTTCCAACACCATGCGATTGGAGGAGTAGAGATAAGGGCATAGGAGTTTGAAAAGGAGGAGATCCACCTCCCTTGTGTGAGGTGGACTCTCCCTTTGATTCGGCCGAAGCTCTCCTCCTTGGAGGAGAGTCCAAGCCAGCCCTCCCTCTCCCTCCTCCTGTATATACTTGAGGCTTTGGCCTTTTGAGAACAGTTCTGAACTCTCTCTCTCTCTCTCACGACATAGCCCTACCTCTCTTCTTCCTCCTCCACAGCGCTTAGGCGAAGCCCTGCCGGAATACCTTGCTACTCCACCACCACCACGCCGTCGTGCTGCTGTTGGAGACCTTCCCCTACCTATCCTTCCTCCTTGCTAGATCAAGGCATAGGAGACGTCACCAGGCTGCACGTCTGTTGAACGCGGAGGCGCCGTTGTTCGGCACTTAGATCGGAATCCACCGCGATCTGAATCGCTGCGAGTATGACTCCATCAACCGCGGTCTTGTAACGCTTCAGCTTAGCGATCTTCAAAGGTACGAAGATGCAATCTCTCCCCACTGGTTGCTGGTTTCTCCATAGATAGATCTTGGTGACACGTAGGAAAATTTTGATTTACTACTACGTCTCCCAACAGATGGCCCTTGGGGCGGCGGCCAGGAGAGGGGAGAGGAGGGGCGCCGCCCTAGTGTTGGAAATGTGCCCTAGAGGCAATAATAAATTAGTTATTATCATATTTCCTTGTTCATGATAATCTTTTATTATCCATGCTATAATTGTATTGAATGGAAACACATTACATGTGTGGGTAAATAGACAACACTCTGTCCCTAGTATGCCTCTAGTGAACTAGCTCGTTGATCAAAGATGGTCAAGGTTTCCTTGCCATTGACATGAGATGTCATTTGATAACGGGATCACATCATTAGGAGAATGATGTGATGGACAAGACCCAAACTACAAACGTAGCATATGATCGTGTCAGTTTATTGCTACTGTTTTCTTCATGTCAAGTATGTGTTCCTATGACCATGAGATCATGCAACTCATGAACATCGGAGGAGTGCCTTGTGTGTATCAAACGTCACAACATAACTGGGTGACTATAAAGGTGCTCTACAGGTATCTCCGAGGGTATCTGTTGAGTTGGCATGGATCAAGACTGGGATTTGTTACTCCGTGTGACGGAGAGGTATCAGGGCCCACTCGGTAATACAACATCACAATGAGCCTTGCAAGCAATGTGACTAAGTGTTTGTTGTGGGATCTTGTATTACGAAACGAGTAAAGAGAATTGCCGGTAACGAGGTTGAACTAGGTATGGAGATACCGACGATCGAATCTCGGGCAAGTAACATACCGAAGAACAAAGGGAACATCATACGGGATTAACTGAATCCTTGACACAGAGGTTCGACCGATAAAGATCTTCGTAGAATATGTAGGAACCAATGTGGACATCCAGGTCCCACCATTGGTTATTGACCGTAGAGGTGTCTCGATCATGCCTACATAGTTCTCGAACCCACAGGGTCTGCACACTTAAGGTTTGGTGACGTTTCGGTAGTGTAGAGTTATGTATGGTGGTAACCGAAGGTTGTTTGGAGTCCTGGATGAGATCCCAGACGTCACGAGGAGTTCCAGAATGGTCCGGAGACAAATATTTATATATAGGAAGGTGGTGTTTGGACTCTGGAAAGTTTCAGGCACTTTCGGTAGTGTACCGGGAGTGACAAATGGGTCCCGAGGGCCCACCAGTGGGGCCAATCCACCCCATGGGCCTATGTGGCAACCCACCAGCCCATAGTGGGCCAGTTGGGTCGGCCAAGGAGGCCTATGCGTAGGAGGAAAGGGAGGCAAACCGAATTGGGGTGGAAACCTCCCCAAACTCCACCTCTCTTGTGGGAGGAGTCCTACTAGGAGGAGGACTCCTCCCCACTAGGTTCGACCGAACCAAAGGAGAGCCCTCCTTTTGGGCGTAGCCTCCTCTCCCCTCCTCCTATATATATGAGTGGTTTTAGGGTTTTTTGGACAAGGATTTTCAGCCATGTCTAAACCCTACTTCTGGATCAAGTTCCTCTAGACTAGAACTAGTTCGGCGGTACTTAGGCGAAGCCCTCCCGGAATAGCTCCACCACAATCTCCGGAGCGTCGTCATGCTGTCGGAGAACTCTTCTACCTCTCCACTCTCTCTTGATGGATCAACACGGTGGAGATCGTCATCAAGCTGCACGTGTGCTGAACGCGGAGCTACCGCCCGTTCGGCGCTAGATCGGAAGGACCGTGATCAAGATCGCGAGACGGTTCGTGACGAGTTCGCGGGACGGATCATGATGAGATCGTGGGACGGATCATGATGAGTTCGCGGGACCGATCATGATTGGATCGCAGGATGGATCGTGATGTCATCGCAGGACGCTCGGCGATTTGGATCGTGAAGATGTTCGACTACACCAACCGCGTTTCTTAACGCTTCCCGCTTAGCGATCTACAAGGTACGTAGATCCACTCTCCCTCTCGTAGATGCTCATCACCATGGATAGATCTTGCGTGTGCGTAGGAAATTTTTTGTTTCCCATGCAACGTTCCCGAACACCTAGGTTGGCCTAGGGCCCATCTGACCCTAGGGTTAGCTCCCCTCCCACCTTGCTGCACCTTGGGCCCTTGTGGGAGGCGCACCAGCCCACCTAGGGGCTGGTTCTCTCCCACCTTCGGCCCATGCAGCCCTCTGGTGCCGGTGGCCCCACATGGTGGACCCCCGGAACCCTTCTGATGGTCCCGGTACGTTACAAGTGATGCCCGAAACACTTCATGTGACCAAAACCTTACTTCCTATATATGAATCTTTACCTCCGGACCATTCCGGAACTCCTCATGACGTATGGATCTCATCCGGGACTCCGAACAACCTTCGGTAACCACGTACACAATTTCCCTATAACCCTAGCGTCATCGAACCTTAAGTGTGTAGACCCTACGGGTTTGGGAGGCATGTAGACATGACCGAGACACCTCTCTGATCAATAACCAACAGAGGGATCTGGATACCCATGTTGGCTCCCACATGCTCCACGATGATCTCATCGGATGAGCCACGATGTCGGGGATTCAATCAATCCTGTATGCAATTCCCTTTGTCTACCGGTATGACACTTGCTCGAGATTCGATCGTCGGTATCCCTATACCTTGTTCAATCTCGTTACTGGCAAGTCTCTTTACTCGTTCCGTAACACATCATCCCATGTCTAAATCCTTAGTCACATTGAGCTCATTATCATGATGTCTTACCGAGTGGGCCCAGAGATACCTCTCCATCACATGGAGTGACAAATCCCAGTCTCGATTCGTGCCAAGCCAACAGATACTTTCGGGGATACCCGTAGTGTACCTTTATAGCCACCCAGTTATGTTGTGACGTTTGGCACACCCAAAGTATTCCTATAGTATCTGGGAGTTGCACAATATCATGGTCTAAGGAAACCATACTTGACATTAGAAAAGCTTTAGCAGACGAACTACGTGATCTTGTGCTATGCTTAGGATTGGGTCTTGTCCATCACATCATTCTCCTAATGATGTGATCCCGTTATCAACCACATCCAATGTCCATGGTCATGAAACTGTGACCATCTATTGATCAACGAGCTGGCCAACTAGGGGCTCACTAGGGACATGTTGTGGTCTATGTATTCACACATGCATTACGGTTTCCGGTTAATACAATTATAGCATGAACAATAGACAATTATCATGAACAAGGAAATATAATAATAACCATTTTATTATTACCTCTAGGGCATATTTCCAACAGGTGAATCAAATATGTCGTAGTAGTTGGAGGAAATTAGTGCAAGTCTGGCAACACCTTCATCTTTATTATAGTCGGAGTCAAAGTGATAGCTTCCGTCGGAGTGGTTGTCAGATTCGGAACCGGAAACATTCACCAACATGATCTTGATGTCTTCTTCTTGTGTAGCTCTTGGTGTACTTGTCCTTCTTCTCCAAGTCTTTACTTCTCCAGGAGGGTCTTCGTTCATAACGATCATCTCTACTCCTTCTCTCTCTTCGAGGTGACTCATATCTTGAGCTCTTTCTCCTAGGTGACTCTTCTCTTCTTTTGTGTGGGGCCATGCACTCATTGGAGAAGTGTATGGGCCTTCCACAATTGTAACAATTCCGGTCACGACTAGATGAACGCTCTCTTCATATCTTGAACTGTAGCTTCTCTCTTTGCCTCTACTCTTGTACAACTTGTTGAATTTCTTGACCATGAGGCTTATCTCTTCATTGGTTACAAGGTTGTCACTTGATGTAGCGGGAGTGTCACTTGAAGCTTTGTAAGCACCGCTTGACTTGTTGTGAAGCTCTTACTTATCTTTGAGGGACATCTCATGAACAACAATCCTTCCAATGACTTCCGTGGGCTTGAGATCTTTGTAGTTTGGTATCATTTGGATGAATGTGCACATGGTGTCATACTTCCCATCCAAGGCTCTAAGTATCTTCTTGAGGATGAATTTTCCACTCATATCTTTGCTTCCTAAGCCGACAATCTCATTGGTGATGAGAGCAAGCCTAGAGTACATTTACGCGACTCGTTCACCATCTTTCATCTTGAACTTGTCAAGTTGACTTTGTAGCACATCCAACTTAGATTCCATGACGGGTTCGGTACCTTCATGCATATCAACCAAAGTATCCCAAATTTCCTTTGCATTCTCAAGACGGATAATCTTGTTGAATTCTTTGGGGCATAGGCATTTGAATAGAATGTCACATGCTTGAGCATCATATTGGAACATCTTCATTTCTTTCGCGGTCGCTTCATGATCCGCTTCCTTTCCATCACCAAAGAATTCACCTTGCAAGACAGCACGAACAACGACCCATACAGCGGGGTTATGACTAAGAATATGCATTTTTCATCTTATGCTTCCAACAAGCAAAGTTTGTACCATCAAAATATGGACCTCTACTATGATAATTTTCCTCACTAGACGCCATACTCTCCTAGATTGTGAGGCGAATGCATTGGAGACCAAGGCTTTGATATCACTTGTAGGATCGAAAGTAGGTCTAGAGGGGTGTGTGGTGTGATTAGACTACTTGACAAATAAAAACCTAACCTTTTCCCAATTTTAGTTCTAGACAAGTTTTAGCAATTGTTGCAAATCAAGTTGACCCTACACATGCATGTCTACAAGTATACCCACGGAAAGTAAAGACAAGCATATGTAATTAGAGGATAGGGATAGGAATATCAAACACAAGATTGACATGGAGATTTTTGGCGTGGTTCCGATAGGTGGTGCTATCGTACGTCCATGTTGATGGATACTTCAACCCACAGAGGGTAGAATCCGCGAGATTCCATGAAGGGCTCCACCCACAAATTTTCCATGGAAAAGTAACCTTGTCTATGCAATCATGGCCTTCGTGCACGTAGGACTAGCCTTACTCGGGGTAGAACTTCATGAAGTAGGTGATCTCCTTGCCCTTACAAACTTCTTGGTTCAACTCCACAACATGAAGTAGGAGGCTCGCAAGCAACACATAACCAATCTAGGAGGCACCACCCTCCAAAAGGTAATAAATGTGGTAAGTATGATGAACTCCTTGCTCTTGTGCTTCAAAAGATAGTCTCCTCAACACTCAATCACTCTCTCACAAATTTGGCATGGGTAGAAGAGATTGATTGGATGGAAAGCAACTTGGGAGGCTAGAAATCAAGATCCACATGGTTGGAGTGGATGATCTTGATCTCAACATATGAGTAGGTGGCTCTCTCTCAGAAAAATGGATATGGCAAGTGGTTGTATGTTTGAAGCCACATTAACTCATGTGATGATCGGACTTGAGTTGGTGAATTTGGATCATGTGACACTCAGATGACCTGAGGGATGTCAATTTGAGTGGGAGCTTTAGTAATTTGATTAACTAAACTCATTATCTTGAACAATAGTCTAAGTAACCTTTGCATATTTATGTTGTAGATCAATGGCTCGCGCAGTAGCACCCCTGGATTCTAATGCGTTCCTAGAGAAAGCTAAGTTGAAATATGATGGAAGTAACTTTGTTGACTGGGCCCGTAATCTGAGGATTATCCTCACGGCTTCCCAGAAGTCATATGTCCTTGATGCACCACTTGGTGACCAACCAGAAGACATGACCTCCAAACACGTTAAGAACACTTGGGAGGCTCATGCTGGAGACTACTCAATAGTTCAATGTGCAATATTGTATGGCTTAGAACCGGGACTTCAAAGATGTTTTTGAACATCATGGAGCATATGAGATGTTCCAGGACTTGAAGTTTATCTTTTAGAAGAATGCCCGGATCGAGAGGTATGAGACCTCGGATAAATTCTATGCTTGCAAGATGGAGGAGAATGGGTCTATCAGTGAGCACATACTCGGAATGTCTGGGTATTCAAACCGTCTAGCTGAGTCGGGAATTACCCTTCCGCCAGAGGCGATTACTGATAGAGTTCTTCAATCACTGCCACCTAGTTACAAGAGCTTTGTAATGAACTATAACATGCATGGGATGAACAAGTCAGTCGTCGAGCTGTTTGCGATGCTGAAAGTCGCTGAGTCTGAAATCCAGAAAGAACACCAAGTGTTGATGGTCAATAAAACCACTAGTTTCAAGAAAAATGGCAAGGGCAAAGGCAAGAAGGGTAAAACCAAGAAGGATGGCAAAGCAGTTGCTACTCCTACGAAGAAGCCTAAGCATGGACCTAAGCCAGAAACTGAGTGCTTTCATTGCAAAGGAACTGGTCACTGGAAGCAAAACTGCCCCAAGTACCTGGCTGACAAGAAGGCGGCCAACGACAAACAAGGTATATATGATATACATGTTATTGATGTGTACCTTACTAGCTCTCATAGTAGTGCCTGGGTATTTGATACCGGTTCGGTTGCTCACATTTGCAACTCAAAGCAGGAACTACGGAATAAACGAAGGCTGGCAAAGGACGAAGTGACGATGCGCGTGGGAAATGGTTCCAAGGTTGATGTGATCGCCGTCGGCACGCTCTCTCTTCGATTACCATCAAGATTAGTGATCAACCTGAATAATTGTTATTTAGTGCCTGCGTTGAGCATGAACATTATATCTGGATCTTGTTTATTGCGAGATGGTTACTCATTTAAATCAGAGAGTAAAGGTTGTTCTATTTATATGAGTAATATCTTTTATGGTCATGCACCCAATGTTAGGGGTTTATTCATATTGAATCTTGATAGTGATGACACACATGTTCATAACATTGATGCCAAAAGATGTAGAGTTGATAATGATAGTACTACTTTCTTGTGGCACTGCCGTTTAGGTCATGTTGGTGTAAAACGCATGAGGAAGCTCCATGCTGATGGACTTTTGGAGTCACTTGATTTTGAATCACTTGATACATGTGAACCATGCCTCATGGGCAAGATGACTAAAACGCCATTCTCTGGAACAATAGAACGGGCAAGTGACTTGTTGGAAATCATACATACTGATGTGTGAGGTCCAATGAATGTTACAGCACGCGGTGGATATCGTTATTTTCTCACCTTCACTGATAACATAAGTAGATATGGGTATATTTACTTAATCAAACACAAGTCTGAAACATTTGAAAAGTTTAAGCAATTTCAGAGTGAAGTTGAGAATCATCGTAACAAGAAGATTAAATTGCTACGATTTGATCGAGGAGGTGAATATCTGAGTTATGAGTTTGGCAGTCACTTAAGACAGTGTGGAATTGTTTCATAGTTGACACCGCCTAGAACACCACAACGTAATGGTGTGTCTGAACATCGTAATCAAACCTTATTAGATATGGTGCGTTCTATGATGTCTCTTGCTGATTTGCCACTATCGTTTTGGGGTTATGCATTAGAGACAGCTGCATTCACTTTAAATAGGGCACCATCGAAATCCGTTGAGACGACGCCATATGAACTGTGGTTTGGCAAAAGGCCAAAGTTGTCATTTCTTAAAGTTTGGGGATGTGATGCTTATGTCAAAAAGCTTCAGCCTGAAAAGCTGGAACCCAGAGCGGAGAAATGCGTCTTCATAGGATACCCGAAAGAGACAGTTGGGTATTCCTTCTATCTCAGATCTGAAGGCAAAGTGTTTGTCGCTAAGAACGGAACATTTCTTGAGAAAGAGTTTCTCTCGAAAGAATTGAGTGGGAGGAAAATAGAGCTTGATGAGGTTATTGAACCTTTACTTCAACTAGAAAGTAGCGCAGCGCAGAAAGATGTTTCTGTGGAACCTACTACGGTAGAAGAGGAAGTTAATGATGATGATCATGAAGCTTCGGATCAAGCTACTATTGAACCTCGTAGGTCGACAAGGGCGCGTACTTCTCCTGAGTGGTACGACAACCCTGTCTTGGAGGTCATGTTGTTAGACAACAATGAACCTACAAGCTATGAAGGAGCAGTGATGGGCCCGGATTCCGAGAAATGGTTAGAGGCCATGAAATCCAAGATGGGATCCATGTATGAAAACAAAGTATGGACTTTGGAAGTATTACCTGAAGGGCGAAAGGACATTCAGAACAAATGGATCTTTAAGAAGAAGACGGACGCGGACGGTAATATCACCGTCTATAAAGCTCGACTTGTGGCAAAGCGTTTTTCACAAGTTCAAGGAGTTGACTACGATGAGACTTTCTCACGTGTAGCGATGCTTAAGTCAGTCAGAATCATGTTGGCAATAGCTGCTTATTTTGACTATGAAATTTGGCAGATGGATGTCAAAACGGCGTTCCTCAACGGTTTCCTTGAGGAAGAGTTGTATATGATGCAACCCGAAGGTTTTGTCGATCCAAAGAATGCTGACAAAGTTTGCAAACTCCAACGATCCATTTATGGACTGGTGCAAGCATCTCAGAGTTGGAATAAGCGCTTTGATGAGTTGATCAAAGCGTTTGAGTTTATACAAGTTTATGGAGAAGCTTGTATTTCCTATCAAGTGAGTGGGAGCTCTATAGCGTTTCTAGTATTATATGTGGATGACATATTGCTGATTGGAAACAATATAGAAATGCTGGAAAGTGTGAAGGAATATTTGAATAAGAGTTTTTCAATGAAGGACCTAGGAGAAGCTGCTTTCATATTAGGCATTAAGATCTATAGAGATAGATCGAGACGCTTAATAGCACTTCCACAGAGCACATACCTTGATAAAGTTTTGAAGAAGTTCAAAATGGATCAGTCCAAGAAGGTGTTCTTGCCTGTGTGACAAGGTGTGAAGTTGAGTAAGACTCAATGCCTAGTGACTGCAAAAGATAAAGAAAAGATGAGTGTCATCCCCTATGCTTCAGCCATAGGCTCTATCATGTATGCAATGGTGTGCACAAGACCCGATGTCAGCCTTGCCATAAGTATGGCCGGAAGGTTTCAAAGTGATCCTGGAATGGAGCACTGGCAAGCGGTCAAGAATATCCTTAAGTACCTGAAAAGGACTAAGGAAATGTTTCTCATTTATGGAGGTGATGAAGAGCTCGTCATAAAGGGTTACGTCGATGCAAGCTTTGACACTGATCCGGACGACTCTAAGTCGCAAACCGGATACGTATTTATTCTTAACGGGGGAGCGGTAAGCTGGTGCAGTTCCAAGCAAGGCGTGGTAGCTGATTCTACGTGCGAAGCGGAGTACATCGCAGCCTTGGAGGTAGCGAAGAAAGGTGTCTGGATCAACACCAGACCCGTTGACTAAACCTCTTCCAAGGGCTAAACATGATCAACCCCAGAACTGCATGGGTGTTCGATTCATTACCATGTAAATCACATAGTGATATGAACTAGATTATTGACTCTAGTGCAAGTGGGAGACTGTTGGAAATATGCCTAGAGGCAATAAATAAAGTGTTTATTATTATATTTCCTTGTTCATGATAATCGTTTATTATCCATGCTATAATTGTATTGACTGGAAACACATTGCATGTGTGGATAAATAGACAACACTGTGTCCCTAGTATGCCTCTAGTGAACTAGCTCGTTAATCAAAGATGGTCAAGGTTTCCTGGCCATTGACATGTGATGTCATTTGATAACGGGATCGCATCATTAGGAGAATGATGTGATGGACAAGACCCAAACTACAAACGTAGCATATGATCGTGTTAGTTTATTGCTACTGTTTTCTGCATGTCAAGTATATGTTCCTATGACCATGAGATCATGCAACTCACGGATATCGTAGGAGTGCCCGGTGTGTATCAAACGTCGCAACGTAACTGGGTGACTATAAAGGTGCTCTACAGGTATCTCCGATGGTGTCTGTTGAGTTGGCATGGATCGAGACTGGGATTTGTTACTCCGTGTGACGGAGAAGTATCTCGGGGCCCACTCGGTAATACAACATCACAATGAGCCTTGTAAACAATGTGACTAATTTTTAGTTGTGGGATCTTGTATTACGGAATGAGTAAAGAGACTTGCCAGTAACGAGGTTAAACAAGGTATGGAGATACTGACGATCGAATCTCGGGCAAGTAACATACCGAAGAACAAACGGAACATCATACGGGATTAACTGAATCCTTGACATAGAGGTTCGACCGATAAAGATCTTCGTAGAATATGTAGGAACCAATGTGGACATCCAGGTCCCGCCATTGGTTATTGACCGCAGAGGTGTCTCGGTCATGTCTACATAGTTCTCGAACCCGCAGGGTCTGCACACTTAAGGTTTGGTGACGTTTCGGTAGTATAGAGTTATGTATGGTGGTGACCGAAGTTTGTTCGGAGTCCCGGATGAGATCCTAGACATCACGAGGAGCTCCGGAATGGTCCTGAAGTAAAGATTCATATATAGGAAGTCCTGTTTTGGTCGCCGGAAAAGTTCCGGGCTTATCGGTAGTGTACCGGGAGTGCCGGTAGTGTATCGGGAGACCTCCGGGAGGGGTATTTTGACCCAAGAGGCTTCATGGGCTGTGGAAGAGTGAATATTAGCCCTTAGTGGGCTGGCAGAAACTCCCATACAAGGCCCATGTGGCTGGAGAAGAAAACCCAAAAGGAAAAAGGTGGAAAAAGGCAAAAAAGGAAAAAAAGGATGAATCCTAATCCTACTAGGAGTGGAGGAGGTGGACTCCTCCTCTCCTAGTTCGGCCGAAGCCTAGAGGGCTTGGAGGCCAAGTTGCCTCCTCTCCTCCTCTCCTCCTATATATACTAGTGGATTTCTAGGGTTTTGCACTAGTTTTTTCAGCCACGTGCAAACCCTAATCTCTAGTGCATAGTTTCTCCTCTAGATCGGATTTCTGCAGTGCTTAGGCGAAGCCCTGCCGGAATTGCTCCACCACCAATGCCAGAGCACCGTCATGTTGCCGGCGAACTCTTCTACCTCTCCGCTCTCTCTTGCTGGATCAAGACGACGGAGATCGTCATCAAGCTGTACGTGTGCTGAACGCGGAGGTGCCGTCCGTTCGGCGCTAGATCGGAAGGATCGTGATCAAGTTCGTGGGACGGATTGTGATCAAGTTCACGGGACGGATCGTGATTAGATCGCGGGACGGATCGTGATTGGATCGTGAGATGCATCACGATTTGGATCGCGAAGACGTTCGACTACACCAACCACGTTACTTAACGCTTCCCGCTTAGCGATCTGCAAGGGTACGTAGATCCACTCTCCCTCTCATAGATGCTCATCACCATGGATAGATCTGCCTGTGCGTAGGAATTTTTTTGTTTCCCATACAACGTTCCCAACACCCGCAGGGGCCCGGGCCCCCTTAATGTCACATATTTAAGTCTAGAACTAATGTAAACACTGAATTTTGTACTGCTAAAATGATGTATTTTGATGGAATGGCCCTCGCTAAGGAGACTTAAGAGAACTCAGCCCTCCTCGTCCAGATTTCCTGGCTCCGCCACTATCGATCACTAAGCATCAACCAATGTGGTTCTGTCTGGACAGCGCGTGGCTGTGTTGACCTTGCTACGAGCTCGGCATGGCTAGGTGGTCACTCTTGGTTTTTGTCCCTTGGCGGCCTTCTTGTCTAATTCCATTGGAGATATAGGTTGAGCGACTCTGCATGCTGACAATGCGGTGTCCTTGGACCTAGGGAGAGAAGGTAGGGGAGATGGACGTCAGAACAACTTAATTAGTTCGACCACCCCATGCTAGACAAGGGCGTGCTCCCACCTCCTTTGCTCTGCTCGTTTCATGTTTCTCACTCATCGCTGCCCCATTGGTGTGGCGACTAGGTGGATGAGGACCTTAACAATCAAGATGCGACTATTTTTCTTATTTTTTTCGAGTGTCTTTGTTAGCTGATCATACAGTTGTTGAAACGATAAGTTGCTGCTATATCTTCTTGGTAGATCTTCTATTATGGTAGTTAGCTAGATATAGAGTTGTATCTAAGTTAAATGGTGTAATCTCTATCTCCCTCTACCTTGATCTCCAAGTTGTATGCTATCATGAGATAAGCCCCATCTCTTAATAAATACCGCGGCTCTCCCCCCTTGGGAGAGTAGGAACGCTTCCACAATTTCCACATGGTCATCAGAGCCACCTCTTCCACTATGATATAAAACCCATCTACCAAAACCTACCACCCATCCCGATGGTGTCCTCCTCCTCCAACCCACCCTCCGGACTGTGCCAAGTCACGGGGAATCTGACTAGGGAGAACTAACTCCTCAGGAGGGCACAAATTGTGCCACGGTTCCTTACTGCTGGCCTATATCACTAGTAAAAAACAAACCTTTTGTCCATAGCATTAGTCCCGGTTAGGTTTTGAATCGGAACTAATGTGACCATTAGACCCGGTTCAGGACGGGCATCATTAGTCCCGATTCGTTCTGGACCTTTATTCCCGATTTGTAACACAAACCGGGACTAAAGGGGTGGTGGCAGGCTGGTGTCAGCCTAGGGGCGCACGTTAACCTTTAGTCCCGGTTCGTGGCACGAACCGGGACTATAGGCTCACCTTTAGTACCGGTTTGTGGCTCGAACCGGGACTAAAGGTCCCCTATACGAACCCTTCGGCTAGCCTGAGCACACTCCTCCCTGTTTTCCCCCTTCTTCCTCTCCTTTGCTCTTCCCCTTGTTCGACCTCACCTCCATTTTTTGCCAAAATTTGTCAAGATTTGGAGGCACCCCATCCATCCAAGTGTTCACAAGGGTTAGCAACTTTGTCCTTTCATCTCTCATTACTATATTAGCTTTTGCAATGCTCTATAAGTATAGTGATTTGTTGGTTTTAGTTTGGGAGTATTTATATGTGGTAGCTTATTTGATTTATATGCAATATGAGCTCAAATTAACTTCTTACTTTGCATGTGCAGGTGTGGTTTACTTAGTGCCTTCCTGTCCCCGTCCTAACCACCTTCGATCGCCCTCACCGTCCCGTCGCCGGCACCACCTTGGTGAGCCTCTTGTTCTTATCCTTTTTATAAAAAAATCATGTTTGTAAGATTTAGATAGTTACTTGTATAGTTTTCTTACCTATATGGCAGTTTTTTATACATAGTGGCATGGTTTTGATATTCGTCCCCGTCAGCCCTCGTCCGGTTTATGATTCAGATGTGGTATATACTCTCTTTTATAACTATTTGTTGCATTTCGTGTTTATGACAATTATGCCCATCAAATTGACATAGATATTTTTATATAGGAGGTATGTGAACCGGAAATGCCAACCGAGATAGATATTCTTGTCAAGAAGTTAAATTTAGTTGAAAAAGAAAACAAGTATTTGAAAGAAAAATTGAAAATAGTTGAAGAAGGGAAGATGAAACTAGAGTTGTATGTTGTCGATGTCGTCGATGATCACAAGATCAAGATGGATGCAAAGCGCTTGAAGATTAGAAAAATTAAAAAATATGCCTTTGATAGTGAGGCTTGGTATCACTATGTTGTTGGATCAATTGTTACCTTAGTTGCGATGTTGATCGCATTTGTTATTGCATTTAAATTCTTTAGATAGAGAGTTTGTATGTTGTTTTATTAGAACAAGTGTGTGTGAATTTTATGTATGAAATTGTATTAATTTGGTAGTGTTGTGTAATGAATATGAGCCATCAATGGATGTATGATGATCGATGCTATCCCCAGTTCATTAATGGCGTGCATACTTTTCTGGTTGCGGCTGAGGCAAACAAGCGGGCGGATGTTTTTATGTATTGTCCATGTGCTGGTTGTAAGAATGATCGAAATTACTCTAACTCAAGAACCATTCACATCCACCTGTTTGAGTCGGGTTTCATGTCCGGCTATAACTGTTGGACCAAGCACGGAGAAAGAGGGGTCCTAATGGAAGAGGATGAAGAAGAAGAGGATGATGACAGCTATCCTGGCCATGGGTTCCATGAATATGATGGTACAGCAATGGGGGAAGAAGCTGAGCCGGCAATGCCGGAAGGAGCTGAAGAAGAGGCATCACATGAGCCCGATGATGATCTTGGTCAGGCCATTGCCGATGCAAAGATAAAGCGTGCAAGTGAAAAGGAGAAGCTGAAGTTACAGCGCATGTTAGAGGATCACAAAAAAGGTTTGTACCCAAGTTGCAAAGATGACAAGAAAAAGCTGGGTAGCACACTGGAATTGCTGCAATGGAAGGTAGATAATGGTGTATCTGACAATGCATTTGAAAATTTGCTGATAATCTTAAAGATGAAGCTATCAAAGGACAATTAATTGCCCGACAGTACGTACGAAGGAAAGAGGGCTGTCTTCCCTCTAGGATTAGAGGTTGAGAAGATACATGCATGCCCTAATCACTGCATCCTCTACCGCGGTGAGTACGAGGATTTGAATGCATGCCCGGTGAGGGAGTCCTGGATTAGGGGGTCCTTGGCTAGCCGACAAGTTGTTATGGGCCGGACTATGAGGGCTATTTACCGAACACCGAAGGATTTGAAGGCCCAGTCTCTAAGATGGAAGCTTCGAGAAGCACGTATTGCGCTCCAAGTGTGATGTATTAGTTAGGCATGTTTATCTTTTCGGCATGTAACCGACCATGTGTAAACCCTAGGCCTCCTCGGCATCTATATAAGCCGAAGGGTTTTAGGGTATAGGGAAAAGACAACTCATCTAGGGTTAGCTATACGATATCGAGGTAGATCAACTCTGTAACCGATCACACCATTAATACAACCAAGCAGGACGTAGGGTATTACATCCATCGGAGGGCCCGAACCTGGGTAAACTCGTGTCCCCTTTGTCTGCTGTTACCGTCGACTCCAATCTCACAGTTCGGGATCCCCTACCCGAGATCCGCTGGTTTTGACACTGACATTGGTGCTTTCATTGGGAGTTCCTCTATGAGCGGGATGGAATCGACGCCTCGCCTTGTGATCAAAGAAGAGGTCCGTGACATGGACATTTTTGTCCCCGGACAGATCTTCGCCTTTGGCAGAGTTGTGCTACATGCTGATTCCGCCAGCCACCTAGGCCGCATTGAGAGCTTCGCCCTAGATCAAGAGGTCAGATTTGGAAACTTAGAGTTCTCCATCGAGCCCCCGGATGACTTGTCACTAATCAGGCTCACAGCTTCACCGGTAGCCCCCAAGGACTCGGAGGCTTTAACATCGAGGCCCTTCTTCTGACATGCCAATGGGGTCATCCAGGGCGTCGAGCCGATCTCTCATCCCGGTCCGGCTATTGAGCTAGATGACCGGACAAATTTTCTTTCCGAGCAGTACTCCCCAAGTCCAGATGCCATGGAGGTAAACTCCACGAATTCCGAAGAGCTGGATCCGATCGGGCCCTCAGCGTTCTGCGAGGCCCTGGAGTGATTTTCGTCGATGAAGATCACCAATGATCCAGCCCCGATCTATGCTCAGCTCGGTTATGGTACGGGCAAGGGCAGATTTTCCGACCCACCCACGAACCACTTGATAGCCATCGTCGAAGATTTAACCGATGTATTGGACTATGCCTCCGAGGAGGCAGAATATATGGATGAAGAGGACCATGTTCCCACCCCTTTTAACACCGGGAGTTGGATCTCCACTTCCACATACGACGTCTACATGGTGGATACTCCTGCGACCAATGGGAACGACACGCCTCCTAGCAACGGCGACAAATCAGGCGATGCGCCATCAAGGCGCCAAAAATCGCATAAGCGGTCCAAAAGCAAAAAAGGGAAGAAAAGCTATTATTAGCAACGAGGACGGTAATATCCGTGCTGATCATGGTAATCCTGATTTACCCGAGCACCCATTGGAGGGTCCGGATCGGCCTGAGGACCAAAAAATCTCGATAATGCCAATGACCCTGAAGGAGATGATTACCTTCCCCCCGTTGAGGAGGAAGGCACACCGGAAGCCGAGGACATGCACATTTTAGATAACCTTGAAGATCAAGAAGAAATCAGGCTGCGGCTCATAGCAACGGCATGTAGCCTAAAGGCCAAAGAATGGAAACTTAAAGCCGAACAGGCCGACCTCAATGATCGATGGACGAAAGTCCTTTCAGCAAAGGAAGTATAGAGCACTAGTTTGTCAAACCAGCCTAAAAGCTACCCTCAGAGAAGGTTGTTGCCGTAGTTCGCTGACGAACTCACGAATACACCGTCTGTTGGAAATATGCCCTAGAGGCAATAATAAATTAGTTATTATCATATTTCCTTGTTCATGATAATCGTTTATTATCCATGCTATAATTGTATTGATCGGAGACTTAAATGCATGTGTGGATACATAGACAAAACCATGTCCCTAGTATGCCTCTAATGGACTAGCTCGTTGATCAAAGGATGGTTAAGGTTTCCTAGCCATGGACATGAGATGTCATTTGATAACGGGATCACATCATTAGGAGAATGATGTGATGGATAAGACCCAAACTACAAACATAGCATATGATCGTGTCAGTTTATTGCTACTGTTTTCTGCATGTCAAGTATATGTTCCTATGACCATGAGATCATGCAACTCAAGGATATCGGAGGAGTGCCTTGTGTGTATCAAACGTCGCAACGTAAATGGGTGACTATAAAGGTGCTCTACAGGTATCTCCGATGGTTTCTGTTGAGTTGGCATGGATCGATACTGGGGTTTGTTACTCCGTGTGACGGAGAGGTATCTCAGGGCCCACTCGGTAATACAACATCACAACAAGCCTTGCAAGCAATGTGGCTAAGTGTTAGCCACGGGATCTTGTATTACGAAACAAGTAAAGAGACTTGCCAGTAACGAGGTTGAACTAGGTATGGAGATACCGACGATCGAATCTCGGGCAAGTAACATACCGAAGAACAAAGGGAACGTTATACGGGATTAACTGAATCCTTGACATAGAGGTTCGACCGATAAAGATCTTCGTAGCATATGTAGGAACCAATGTGGACGTCCAGGTCCCGCCATTGGTTATTGACTGTAGAGGTGTCTCGGTCATGTCTACATAGTTCTCGAACCCGCAGGGTCTGCACACTTAAGGTTCGGTGACGTTTCGGTAGTGTAGAGTTATGTATGGTGGTGACCGAAGGTTGTTCGGAGTCCCGGATGAGATCCCGGACGTCACGAGGAGCTCCGGAATGGTCCAGAGGTAAAGATTCATATATAGGAAGTCCCAGTTTGGTTTCCGGAAAAGTTTCGGGCTCATCGGTAGTGTACCGGGAGTATCGGTAGTGTACCGGGAGTGCCGGTAGTGTACCGGGGGACCTCCGGGAGGGGTATTTCGACCCCAATAGGTCCATGGGCTGTGGGAGAATAATAACCAGCCCTTAGTGGGCTGGGAAAACAGCCACAAAGGCCCATGGCGCAGGAGAGAAAGTCCTAAAGCAAAAAGTGGAAAATCAGCCAATAGGAGGCAATCCTACTCCAACTAGGATTGGAGGTGAAGTAGGATTGCTCCCACCTCCTATTTCGGCCGACCCAAAGGCCTTGGCTGCCTCTCCTCTCCTCTCCTCCTATATATACTAGTGGATTGGGTGGTTTTTGGACAGAATTTCCGGCCACGTGCTACCCGTTTCACCGGTGCACAGTTTCTCCTCTAGATCGGTTTTCCGCAGCGCTTAGGCGAAGCCCTGCCGGAATCACTCCACCACCATCACCGGAGTGCCGTCACGCTGCCGGTGAACTCTCTCTCCTCTCCACCTCCTCTTGCTGGATCGAGACGGTGGAGATCGTCATCAAGCTGCACGTGTGCTGAACGCGGAGGTGCCGTCCGTTCGGCGCTAGATCGGAAGGACCGTGATCGAGATTGCGAGACAGTTCGTGATGAGATCGCGAAACGGATCGTGATGAGTTCGCGGGACAGATCGTGATCAAGATCGTGAGACGGATCGTGATGAGATTGCGGGACGGATCGTGATGAGTTCACAGGACGGATCGTGATTGGATCGCGGGACGGATCGTGATGAGATCGCGGGACGCTCGGCGATTTGGATCGCGAAGATGTTCGACTACACCAACCGCGTTTCTTAACGCTTCCCGCTTAGAGATCTACAAGGGTATGTAGATCCACTCTCCCTCTCGTAGATGCTCATCACCATGGATAGGTTTGCGTGTGCGTAGGAAAATTTTTGTTTCCCATGCGACGTTCCCCAACAGTGGCATCATGAGCTAGGTTGATGGTTCGATGAGATCTCGAGTAGAACACAAAAGGTTTGTGGGCGTTGATGCTTAGATTGCTTCCTCCCTTGGTCGTATTTTGGTTCAGCGGGATTGTGAGATGAAGCGGCCCGGACCAACATTACTCGTACGCTTACGAGAGACCGGTTCCCTCGACGCAACTTGTTGCCTAGATGGCTTGCGGGTGACAGTTTCTCTCACTTTAGTTGGATCGGATTCGACAAAGGTGGTCCTTGAGAAGGTTGAAAAGCAAACTAGTGTATCACCGTTGTGGTTTATGCGTAGGTGAGAATTGTTCTTGCTAGATACCCGTAGCAGCCACGTAAAACATGCAACAACAATTAGAGGACGTCTAACTTGTTTTTGCAGGGTATGTTGTGATATGATATGGCCAATTACATGTTGTGATATATGTGATGTATGAGATGATCATGTGATGTATAGATTATCACGACTTGCATGTCGATGAATACGGCAACCGGCAGGAGCCATAGGGTTGTCTTTAATTATTGTATGACCTGCGTGTCAATCATTAAGCGCTATGTAATGCTTTACTTTATCGCTACGGTAGCAATAGTAGTAGAAGCATGCAGTGCGTGACAACCCCTATGGCGACACGTTGATGGAGATCAAGATGATGGAGATCATGGTGTCATGCCGGTGACGATGGAGATCATGCCGGTGCTTTCATGATGGAGATCAAAAGCACAAGATCATGGCCATATCATGTCACTTATGATTTGCATGTGATGTTAATCCTTTTATGCACCTTGTTTTGCTTAGGACGACGGTAGCATTATAAGGTGATCCCTCACTTAATTTCAAGATAAATTGTGTTCTCCCCGAGTGTGCACCGTTGCGAAAGTTCGTCGTGTTGAGACACCACGTGATGATCGGGTGTGATAGACTCTACGTTCACATACAACGGGTGCAAGCCAGATTTGCACGCGCAGAACACTCGGGTTAAACTTGACGAGCCTAGCATGTACAGACATGGCCTCGGAACACAAGAGACCGAAAGGTCAAACATGAGTCATATAGTAGATATGATCAACATGATGATGTTCACCATTGCAGCAACCTCAACTCACGTGATGATCGGACTTGAGTTGGTGAATTTGGATCATGTATCACTCGAATGATCGGAGGGATGTCAATTTGAGTGGGAGTTCTTAAGTAATATGATTAATTGAACTCATTATCATGAACATAGTCAAAGTGTCTTTGCAAATTATGTTGTAGATTACTAGCTCGCGCTGTAGCTCCCTTGTATTTTTATATGTTCCTAGAGAAATAGAATTGAAAGATGTTGGTAGCAAAATTGCGGACTGGGTCCGTGATCTGAGGATTGTCCTCATTGCTGCACAGAAGGCTTATGTCCTTAATGCACCGCTCGGTGCGCCACCCCATCTAGCATCGTCTTTAGATGTTGTGAACATCTGACAGGCACGCTTCAATGACTACTTGATAGTTTAGTGCGTCATGCATTACGGCTTAGAATTGAGGCTCGAAAACGTTTTGAACGTCACGGAACATATGAGATGTTCTAGGAGCTGAGATTGTGATCTCAGGCTCGTGCCCGTGTTGCGAGATATGAGATCTCCAACAAGATTCTTTGCCTGTAAGATGAAGGAGAATAGCTCAACCGTTGAGCATGTACTCAGATTGTCTGGGTACTACAATCGCTTGAATCAAGTGGGAGTTGATCTTCCAGATAAGATAGTGATTGATATAGTTCTCCAAGTCACTGTCACTGAGCTACTAGAACTTGGTGATTAACTATAAAATGCCAGGGAAAGAAATGTTGATCCCTGAGCTGTTCGCGATGTTTGACACCGCGAAGGTAGAAATCAAGAAGGAGCGGCAAGTGTTGATGGTTAATCAAACCACTAGTTTCGAGAAGGGCAAGAGAAAGGAGGGAAACTTCATGGATAGCAAGTCAGTTGCTGCTCCAGTGAAGCAACCCAAAGTTGAACTCAAACCCGAGACTAAGTGCTTCTATTATGAGGTGAGCGGTCGCTGAAGCGGAACAACCCTAGATACTTGGTAGATAAGAAGGCTAGCAATGTCGACACAAGTAGATTTGATATATGTGTTATTGATGTGTACCTTGCTAGTACTCCTAATAGCACCTGGGTATTGGATACCGGTTTGGTTGCTAAATGTTAGTAACTCGAAATAAAAGCTATGGAATAAACGGACAACTAACTCAGGGTGAGGTGACCATGTGTGTTGGAAATGTTTCCAAGTTTGATGTGATCAACATCGCACGCTCTCTCTACCTTCGGGATTAGTGACAAACCTAAATAAATGTTATTTGGTGTTTTGCATTGAGCATGAACATGATCAGATCCTGTTTATTGCAACACGACTATTCATTTAAGTTAGAGAATAATGGTTATTCTGTTTACATGAATAATACCTTCAATGGTCATGCACCCAGTGAGAATGGTTTGTTGAAATCTTGATCGTAGTAATACACATGTTCATAACATTGATGTCAAAAGATACAAAGTTAAATAATGATAGTACCACATACTTGTGGCACTGCCGCAAAATGTCATATTGGTATAAAGCGCATGAAGAAACTCCATGGTGATGGATATTTGGACTCATTAGATTTCGAATCGGTTGAGACATGCGAACCATGCCTCTTGGGCAAGATGACTAAAGGACCCCATTGGATGGAGCGGGGAAGTGATTCATTGGAAATGATACATGTTGATGTATGCAATCTAGTGAGTCTTGTAGCGTGCAGTGGATATCGTTATTTTCTTACCTTCATTGATGATTTGAGTAGATATAGTGTATATTTACTTAATGAAACACAAGTCTGAATCGTTTGAAAGGTTCAAGCAAATTCAGAGTGAAGTTTAAAGATCATCGTGACAAGAAGATAAAAATGACTGCGATATGATTGTGGAGGTGAATATCTGAGTCACGAGTTTGGCATACAACTTAAGACAATGTGAAAGTTGTTTCACAACTAAACACCACCTGGAACACCATAGTGTGATGGTGTGTCCGAACATCATAGTTATGCTCTATTGGACATGGTGCGTGCTATGATGTCTCTTATCGTTTTACTACTATAATTTTGGGGTTATGCATTAGAGACAACTACATTCACTTTAAATAGGGCATCATCTAAATCCGTTGAGATGACACCGTGTGAATTATGGTTTGGTAGAAACCTAAGCTGTCATTTCTTAATACTTGGGGCTGCGACACTTGTGTGGAAAATGTTTTCACCTAATGAGGTCGAACCCAAGGCGGACAAATGCATCTTCATAGAATACCCTAAGATCAGTTGGGTGAACCTTCAATCTCAGATCCTAGTGCAAAGTGTTTGTTGCTTAAACAGATCCTTTCTCGAGGAAATGTTTCTCTCGAAAGAATTGAGTGGGAGGAAGATAGAACTTGATGAGGTTGTTAAACCTTTGTTCAACCAGAGAGTAGCGCAGCGCAGAAAGATGTTTCTATGAAGCCTACGTTAGTTGAAGAGGAAGTTAATGATGATGATCATGAAGCTTCAGGATCAAGTTACTATCGAACTTCGTAGGTCGACAAGGATGTGTACTGCTCCTAAGCGGTACGACAACTCTGTCTTGGAGGTCATGTTGTCGGACAACAATGAACCTACGAGCTATGGAGAAGCGATGATGGGCCCGGATTCCGACAAATGGTTGGTGGCCTGGAAATCCGAGAAAGGATCCATGTATGAAAACCAAGTGTAGACTTTGGTAGACTTGCTCGTTGGACGGCAGGTCGTTGAGTACAAATGGATATTTAAAATGAAGACAGACACTGATGGTGAATGTCACTATTTGTAAAGCTCGACTTGTTGCAAAGATGTTTGTGACAAGTTCAAGGAGTTGACTACGATGAGACTTTCTCACTCGTAGTGGTGCTAAAGTCTGTTGGAATTATGTTAGCAGTTGTTGTGTTTTCAATTATGAAATCTGGCAGATGGATGTCAAAACATCTTTTCCTTAATGGTTTACTTGAGGAAAGGTTGTATGTGATACAACCAGAAGGTTTTGTCAGTCCTAAGGATGCTAAAAGGTGTGCAAGCTTCGGTGATCCTTCCATGGACTGAAGCAAGCATCTCGGAGTTGGAATATACGCTTTGATGAGTTGATCAAAGTTTTTGAGTTTATACAAAGTTTACGAGAAACTTGTATTTGCAACAAAGTGAGTGGGAGCACTATAGAATTTCTGATAAGTATATGTGGATGACATATTGTTGATCGGAAATAATGTAGGATTTCTGGAAAGCATAAATGGTTGTTTGGAAAGTGATTTTCAAAGGAAGACCTGGATAAAGCTACCAAATTGTTGAGCATCAAGATCTATAGAGATAGATCAAGATGACTTGATGAGACTTTCAATGAGTGCATACCTTGATAAGATTTTGAAAGAGTTCAAAATGGATCAGCCAGAGAAATAGTTCTCGTCTGATTTGTAAGGTGTGAAGTTGAGTGAGACTCAAAGCTCGACAACGGCAGAAGAAAGAGAAAGGACGAACGTCGTCCCCTATGCCTTAGCCATAGGCTCTATATTAGGCCATGCTGTGTACCGCACCTGTGTGTGCCTTGCCATGAGTTTGTCAAGGGGTACAAGAGTGGTCCAGGAGTGGATCACTGGACAGCGGTCAGAATTATCCTTAGTAACCAGAGGACTAAGGAAATGTTTCTTGATTATGGAGGTGATAAAGAGTTCGTCGTAAAGAGTTACGTTGATGCAAGCTTTAACACCTATCCGGATGACTAGTAGTAGCAATCTGGATACGTATAGTGGAGCAGCCACTTGGAAATAGTACCAAGTGGAGTGTGGTAGCAGTGTTTACGGTTTGACATAGAGATTTGCAAAGTACACACGGATCTAAATATCGCAGACCCGTTGACTATAAGACCTCTCTCACATGCAAAGCATGATCGAGCCCCAGAACTCATTGGGTGTTAGATTCATAACAATGCGAATCACATGGTGATGTGAACTAGATTATTGACTCTAGTGCAAGTGGGAGACTGTTGGAAATATGCCCTAGAGGCAATAATAAATTAGTTATTATCATATTTCCTTGTTCATGATAATCGTTTATTATCCATGCTATAATTGTATTGATCGGAGACTTAAATGCATGTGTGGATACATAGACAAAACCATGTCCCTAGTATGCCTCTAATGGACTAGCTCGTTGATCAAAGGATGGTTAAGGTTTCCTAGCCATGGACATGAGATGTCATTTGATAACGGGATCACATCATTAGGAGAATGATGTGATGGATAAGACCCAAACTACAAACATAGCATATGATCGTGTCAGTTTATTGCTACTGTTTTCTGCATGTCAAGTATATGTTCCTATGACCATGAGATCATGCAACTCAAGGATATCGGAGGAGTGCCTTGTGTGTATCAAACGTCGCAACGTAAATGGGTGACTATAAAGGTGCTCTACAGGTATCTCCGATGGTGTCTGTTGAGTTGGCATGGATCGAGACTGGGGTTTGTTACTCCGTGTGACGGAGAGGTATCTCAGGGCCCACTCGGTAATACAACATCACAACAAGCCTTGCAAGCAATGTGGCTAAGTGTTAGTCACGGGATCTTGTATTACGAAACAAGTAAAGAGACTTGCCAGTAACGAGGTTGAACTAGGTATGGAGATACCGACGATCGAATCTCGGGCAAGTAACATACCGAAGAACAAAGGGAACGTTATACGGGATTAACTGAATCCTTGACATAGAGGTTCGACCGATAAAGATCTTCGTAGAATATGTAGGAACCAATGTGGACGTCCAGGTCCCGCCATTGGTTATTGACTGTAGAGGTGTCTCGGTCATGTCTACATAGTTCTCGAACCCGCAGGGTCTGCACACTTAAGGTTCGGTGACGTTTCGGTAGTGTAGAGTTATGTATGGTGGTGACCGAAGGTTGTTCGGAGTCCCGGATGAGATCCCGGACGTCACGAGGAGCTCCAGAATGGTCCGGAGGTAAAGATTCATATATAGGAAGTCCTAGTTTGGTTTCCGGAAAAGTTTCGGGCTCATCGGTAGTGTACCGGGAGTATCGGTAGTGTACCGGGAGTGCCGGTAGTGTACCGGGGGACCTCCGGGAGGGGTATTTCGACCCCAAGAGGTCCATGGGCTGTGGGAGAATAATAACCAGCCCTTAGTGGGCTGGGAAAACAGCCACAAATGCCCATGGCGCAGGAGAGAAAGTCCTAAAGCAAAAAGTGGAAAATCAGCCAATAGGAGGCAATCCTACTCCAACTAGGATTGGAGGTGAAGTAGGATTGCTCCCACCTCCTATTTCGGCCGACCCAAAGGCCTTGGCTGCCTCTCCTCTCCTCTCCTCCTATATATACTAGTGGATTGGGTGGTTTTTGGACAGAATTTCCGGCCACGTGCTACCCGTTTCACCGGTGCACAGTTTCTCATCTAGATCGGTTTTCCGCAGCGCTTAGGCGAAGCCCTGCCGGAATCACTCCACCACCATCACCGGAGCGCCGTCACGCTGCCGGTGAACTCTATCTCCTCTCCACCTCCTCTTGCTGGATTGAGACGGTGGAGATCTTCATCAAGCTGCACATGTGCTGAACGCGGAGGTGCCGTCCGTTCGGCGCTAGATCGGAAGGACCGTGATCGAGATTGCGAGACAGTTCGTGATGAGATCGCGAAACGGATCGTGATGAGTTCGCGGGACAGATCGTGATCAAGATCGTGAGACGGATCGTGATGAGATCGCGGGACGGATCGTGATGAGTTCACGGGACGGATCGTGATTGGATCGCGGGACGGATCGTGATGAGATGTCGGGACGCTCGGCGAGTTGGATCGCGAAGATGTTCGACTACACCAACCGCGTTTCTTAACGCTTCCCGCTTAGCGATCTACAAGGGTATGTAGATCCACTCTCCCTCTCGTAGATGCTCATCACCATGGATAGGTTTGCGTGTGCGTAGGAAATTTTTTGTTTCCCATGCGACGTTCCCCAACACCGTCCCCGGACCATACTCCATATGACAAACCGGACCGCCTCCTCGCGGGCGGGACAGGACGGCTGGTGACAACGGTTATATACTGGCAATGCCACAAAGACGGGGTAAGGAGACATTAGAGCACAATGACATGTTCGACCTGCGAGCTAACCTGGATCACAGAGCAGGCCATACAAGGTCAATTTACGGACACAAAGAGTACTCCCTCGATAGACATGGCGGGTACAGGCCATGGTTCGACCAAAATAACAGAGTCCGGGAACGTAACCAGGCCCATATAGACGCCAAATACAGGCACGACATAGCACGGGTCAGAGGCACCGCTAACCCACTGTGTTTTATAGATAAGGTAATGCGGCATCAGTTCCCCGAAGGGTTTAAACCAGTGAACATAGAACAGTATGATGGGACCATTGACCCAACCGTATGGATTGAGGACTTCCTCCTCCATATCCACATGGCGCGAGGACATGATCTCCATGCCATCAGATATCTCTCTCTCTTAATCTTAAGGGGCAGCTCGCCACTAGTTAAACAACCTCCCCAAGAACTCCATTGAATGCTTGGAAGACCTGGAGGGTGCATTCTGCTCTAACTTCTAGGGAACCTATGTCCGCCCTCCGGACTCCTCCGATCTCAGTAACGTTGTACAGAAGCCCGGTAAGTCCACCCGGCAATTCTAGAATCGGTTCTTGACTAAGAAGAACCAAATCATCAACTGTTTGGATGCTGAATCTATAGCCTCCTTTCGGCAAAACATTCGGGACGATTGGATGGCCCGCCAGCTTGGTCAGGATAAACCTCGGACCATGTCCGCCCTCACTACCCTCATGACCCGCTTCTGCATTGGGCGAAGACAATTGGCTGGCAAAATGCAGCCATAATGCCGAGGACCCCGTAGCACCTAAAGCCCGGGATGGCAACTTGAAATCAAAGTGCAATAAAAATAAGCGCCGGCACAATAATAGCGATGTCAATGACACGACCGTAAACGCCGGATTCCGCGACTCCCGGCCAGGGCAATGGAAGAAGCCTCCTAAAGGCAATCGTGGCGGACCCACTCAGCTCGAGAAAATTGTTGGAAATATGGCCTATAGGAAATAATAAATTAGTTATTATCATATTTCCTTGTTCATGATAATCGTTTATTATCCATGCTATAATTGTATTGGTCGGAGACTTAGATGCATGTGTGGATACATAGACAAAATCATATCCCTAGTATGCCTCTAATAGACTAGCTCGTTGATCAAAAGATGGTTAAGGTTTCCTAGCCATGGACATGAGATGTCATTTGATAACGGGATCACATCATTAGGAGAATGATGTGATGGACAAGACCCAAACTACAAACGTAGCATATGATCGTGTCAGTTTACTGCTACTGTTTTCTGCATGTCAAGTATATGTTCCTGTGACCATGAGATCATGCAACTCACAGACATCGGAGGAGTGCCTTGTGTGTATCAAACATCGCAACGTAACTGGGTGACTATAAAGGTGGTCTACAGGTATCTCCAATGGTGTCTGCTGAGTTGGCATGGATCGAGACTGGGATTTGTTACTCCGTGTGACGGAGAGGTATCTTAGGGCCCACTCGGTAATACAACATCACAATGAGCCTTGCAAGCAATGTGACTAATTGTTAGTTGCGGGATCTTGTATTACGGAACGAGTAAAGAGACTTGTCGGTAACGAGGTTGAACTATGTATGGAGATACCGATGATCGAATCTCGGGCAAGTAACATACCGAAGAACCAAGGGAACGTTATACGGGATTAACTGAATCCTTGACATAGAGGTTCAACCGATAAAGATCTTCGTAGAATATGTAGGAACCAATGTGGACGTCCAGGTCCCGCCATTGGTTATTGGCCGTAGAGGTGTCTCGGTCATGTCTACATAGTTCTCGAACCCGCAGGGTCTACACACTTAAGTTTTGGTGACGTTTCGGTAGTGTCGAGTTATGTATGGTGGTGACCGAAGGTTGTTCAAAGTCCCGGAAGAGATCCCGGACGTCACGAGGAGCTCCGGAATGGTCCAGAGGTAAATATTCAGATATAGGAAGTCCCAGTTTGGTCTCCGGAAAAGTTTCGGGCTCATCGGTAGTGTACCGGGAGTGCCGGTAGTGTACCGGGAGACCTCCGGGAGGGGTATTTCGACCCTAGAGGGTCCATGGGCTGTGGGAGAATAATAACCAGCCCTTAGTGGTCTGGTGGAACAGCCATAAGAGGACCATGGCGCCAGGAGGAAAAAGGCCTAAAGAAAAAGGTGGAAAAAGGCAAAAAGGAAGAGTCCTACTCCTACTAGGAGTGGAGGAGGAGTAGGACTCCTCCACTCTTGCTTCGGCCGACTCCAAGATGGGCTGAGCCCTGCGCCAGCCCTCCTCCTCCTCTCCTCCTATATATACTGGTGGAATAGAAGGGTTTTGCATAGATTTTACGGCCACGTGCTACCTGTTTCACTGGTGCTCCTCTAGATCGGATTTCTACAGCGCTTAGGCGAAGCCGTGCCGGAATTGCTCCACCACCATCACCATAGCGCCATCACGCTGCCGGTGAACTCTCTCTCCTCTCCACCTCCTCTTGCTAGATCAAGACGGTGGAGATTGTCATCAAGCTGCACATGTGCTGAACGCGGAGGTGTCGTCCGTTCGGTGCTAGATCGGAAGGACCGTGATCGAGATCGCGAGACAGTTCGTGATGAGATCGCGGAACAGATCGTGATGAGTTCACGGGACAGATCGTGATCAAGATCGTGATGAGATCGCGGGACGGATCATGATGTGTTCACGAGACGGATTGTGATTGGATCGTGGGACGGATCGTGATGAGATCGCGGGACGCTCGGCAATTTGGATCGTGAAGATGTTCGACTACACCAACCGCATTTCTAAACGCTTCCCGCTTAGCGATCTACAAGGGTATGTAGATCCACTCTCCCTCTCGTAGATGCTCATCACCATGGATAGATCTGCGTGCACGTAGGAAATTTTTGTTTCCCATGCGACGTTCCCCAACAGTGCCATCATGAGCTAAGTCTATGTGTAGATGAGATCACGAGTAGAACACAAAAGGTTTGTGGGCGTTGATGCTTAGATTGCTTCCTCCCTTGGTCAGATTTTGGTTCAGTGGTATTGTGAGATGAAGCGGCCCGGACCAACATTACTCGTACGCTTACGAGAGACCGGTTCCCTCAATCGCAACTTGTTGCATAAATGGCTTGCGGGTGCCAGTTTCTCTCACTTTAGTTGGATTGGATTCGACAAAGGCGGTCCTTGAGAAGGTTGAAAAGCAACTAGTGTATCACCGTTGTGGTTTTTGCATAGGTGAGAATTGTTCTTGCTAGATACCCGTAGCAGCCACGTAAAACATGCAACAACAATTAGAGGACGTCTAACTTGTTTTTGCAGTGTATGTTGTGATATGATATGGCCAATTACATGATGTGATATATGTGATGTATGAGATGATCATGTGATGTATAGATTATCACGACTTGCATGTCGATGAATACGGCAACCGGCAGGAGCCATAGGGTTGTCTTTAATTATGGTATGACCTGAATGTCAATCATTAAGCGCTATGTAATGCTTTACTTTATCGCTAAATGGTAGCAATAGTAGTAGAAGCATTCAAGGCGTGACAACCCCGATGGCGACACGTTGATGGAGATCAGGATGATGGAGATCATGGTGTCATGCCGGTGACGATGGAGATCATGCCGATGCTTTCTAGATGGAGATCAAATGCACAAGTTCATGGCCATATCATGTCACTTATGATTTGCATGTGATGTTAATCATTTTTATGCACCTTGTTTTGCTTAGGACGACGGTAGCATTATAAGGTGATCCTTCACTTAATTTCAAGATAAATTGTGTTCTCCCCAAGTGTGCACCGTTGCGAAAGTTCGTCGTGTGGAGACACCACGTGATGACCGGGTGTGATAGACTCTACGTTCACATACAACGGGTGCAAGCCAGTGTTGCACATGCAGAACACTCGGGTTAAAATTGACGAGCCTAGCATGTACAGACATGGCCTCGGAACACAAGAGACCGAAAGGTTGAACATGAATCATATAGTAGATATGATCAACATAATGATGTTCACCATTGCAGCCACCTCAAATCACGTGATGATCGGACTTGAGTTGGTGAATTTGGATCATGAATCACTCGAATGATCGAAGGGATGTCAATTTGAGTGGGAGTTCTTAGGTAATATGATTAATTGAACTCATTATCATGAACATAGTCAAAGTGTCTTTGCAAATTATGTTGTAGATTACTAGCTCACGCTGTAGCTCCCTTGTATTTTTATATGTTCCTAGAGAAATATTGTTGAAATATGATGGTAGCAATATTGCGGACTGGGTCCGTGATCTGAGAATTGTCCTCATGGCTGCACAGAAGGCTTATGTCCTTAATGCACCGCTCGGTGCGCCAACCCCTCTAGCGTCGTCTGTAGATGTTGTGAACATCTGAGGGGCACGTTCTGATGACTACTTGATAGTTTAGTGCGTCATGCATTACGGCTTAGAATTGAGGCTCCAAAACGTTTTGAACGTCATGGAACATATGACATGTTTCTAAGAGCTGAAATTAGGATCTCAGGCTCGTGCCCGTGTTGCGAGATGTGAGATCTCCGACAAGATTCTTTGCCTACAAGATGAAAGAGGATAGCTCAATCGTTGAGCATGTGCTCAGATTGTCTGGGTGCTACAATCGCTTGAATCAAGTGGGAGTTGATCTTCCAGATAATATAGTGATTGATAGAGTTCTCCAAGTCACTGTCACTAAAGCTACTAGAACTTAGTGATGAACTATAAAACACCAGATATAGAAATATTGATCCCTGAGCTGTTCGCGATGCTTGATACCGCGAAGGTAGAAATCAAGAAGGAGCGCCAAGTGTTGATGGTTAATCAAACCACTAGTTTCGATACGGGCAAGAGCAAGGAGGGAAACTTCATGGATAGCAAGTCATTTGCTACTCCAGTTAAGCAACCCAAAGTTGAACTCAAACCCGAGACTAACTGCTTCTGTTATGATGTGAGCGGTCGCTGAAGCGGAACAACCCTAGATACTTAATAGATAAGAAGGCTGGCAACATCGACAGAAGTATATTTGATATATGAGTTATTGATGTCTACCTTGCTAGTACTCCTAGTAGCACCTGGGTATTGAATACTGGTTCGGTTGGTAAATGTTAGTAACTCGAAATAAAAGCTACGGAATAAACATGAGAACTAGCTAAGGGTGAGGTGACTATATGTGTTGGAAATGTTTCGAAGGTTGATGTGATCAACATCGCACGCGCTCTCTACCTTCAGGATTAGTGATGAACCTAAATAAATGTTATTTGGTGTTTTGCGTTAAGCATGGACATGATTAGATCATGTTTATTGGAATACTGTTATTCAATTAAGTTAGAGAATAATGGTTATTCTGTTTACATGAATAATGCCTTCAATGGTCATGCACCCAGTGCGAATGGTTTGTTGAAATCTTGATCGTAGTAATACACATGTTCATACCATGGATGTCAAAAGATACAAAGTTAATAATGATAGTACCACATACTTGTGGCAGTGCCGCAAAATGTCATATTGGTATAAAGCGCATGAAGAAACTCCATGCTGATGGATCTTTGGACTCATTCGATTTCGAATCAATTGAGACATGCGAACCATGCCTCTTGGGCAAGATGATAAAGGACCCCGTGGATGGAGCGGGCAAGTGATTCATTGGAAATGATACGTGTTGATGTATGCAATCCAGTGAGTCTTGTAGCGTGAAGTGGATATCGTTATTTTCTTACCTTCACTGATGATTTGAGCAGATATAGTGTATATTTACTTAATGAAACACAAGTCTGAATCGTTTGAAAGGTTCAAGCAAATTCAGAGTGAAAGTTTAAGATCATCGTGACAAGAAGATAAAAATGACTGCGATATGATCGTGGAGGTGAATATCTGAGTTACGAGTTTGGCATACAACTTAAGACAATGTGAAAGTTGTTTCACAACTAACGCCACTTGGAACACCATAGTGTGATGGTGTGTCCGAACGTCATAGTCATGCTCTATTTGGTATAGTGCGTGCTATGATGTCTCTTATCGCTTTACTACTATAATTTTGGGGTTATGCATTAGAGACAACTACATTCACTTTAAATAGGGCACCATCTAAATCCGTTGAGATGACACCATGTGAATTATGGTTTGATAGAAACCTAAGCTGTCATTTCTTGACGTTTGGTTCTGCGACACATGTGTGGAAAATGTTTACACCTGATGAGGTCGAACCCAAGGCGGACAAATGCATCTTCATAGAAGACCCTAAGATCAGTTGGGTGAACCTTCTATCTCAGATCCAAGTGCAAAGTGTTTGTTACTTAAACGGATCCTTTCTCAAGGAAATGTTTCTCTTGAAAGAATTGAGTGGGAGGAAGATAGAACTTGATGAGGTTGTTAAACCTTTGTTCAACCAGAGAGTAGCGCAGCGCAGAAAGATGTTTCTATGAAGCGTACGTTAGTTGAAGAGGAAGTTAATGATGATGATCATGAAGCTTCAGGATCAAGTTACTATCGAACTTCGTAGGTCGGCAAGGATGTGTACTGCTCCTAAGCGGTACGACAACCCTGTCTTTGAGGTCATGTTGTTGGACAACGATGAACCAACGAGCCATGGAGAAGCGATGATGGGCTCGGATTCTGACAAATGGTTGGAGGCCATGAAATCCGAGAAAGGATCCATGTATGAAAACCCAGTATAGACTGTGGTAGACTTGCCCGTTGGATGACAGGTCATTGAGTACAAATGGATTTTTAAAATGAAGACAGACGCTGATGGTAAATGTCACCATTTATAAAGCTCGACTTGTTGCAAAGTAGTTTGTGACAAGTTCAAGGAGTTGACTATGATGAGACTTTCTCGCTCGTAGAGGTGCTAAAGTCTGTTGGAATTGTGTTAGCAGTTGCTGCATTTTTCAAATTATGAAATCTGGCAGATGGATGTCAAAACATCATTTCCTTAATGGTTTACTTGAGGAAAGGTTGTATGTGATACAACCAGGAGGTTTTGTCAGTCCTAAGGATGCTAAAAGGTGTGCAAGCTTTAGTGATCCTTTTATAGACTAAAGCAAGCATCTCGGAGTTGGAATATATGCTTTGATGAGGCGATCGAAGTTTTGAAGTTTATACAAAGTTTATGAGAAACTTGTATTTACAATAAAGTGAGTGGGAGCACTATAGAATTTCTGATAAGTATATGTGGATGACATATTGTTGGTCAGAAGTAATGTAGACTTTCTGGAAAGCATAAACAGTTGTTTGGAAAGTGATTTTCAAAGGAAGACCTAGATAAAGCTACCTAATTGTTGAGCATCAAGATCTATAGAGATAGATCAAGATGCTTGATGAGACTTTCAATGAGTACATACCTTGACAAGATTTTGAAAGAGTTCAAAATGGATCAGTCAGAGAAAGAGTTCTTGCCTGAATTGTAAGGTGTGAAGTTGAGTGAGACTCAAAGCTCGACCACGGTAGAAGAAAGAGAAAGGACGAACGTCGTCCCCTATGCCTTAGTCATAGGCTCTGTACAGTATGCCATGCTGTGTACCGCACCTGTGTGTGCCTTCCCATGAGTCTGTCAAGGGGTACAAAAGTGATCCAGGAGTGGATCACTGGACAACAGTCATGATTATCCTTAGTAACTGAAAGACTAAGGAGATGTTTCTCGGTTATGGAGCTGATAAAGAGTTCATCGTAAAGAGTTACGTTGATGCAAGCTTTAACACCAATCCGGATGACTCGTAGTAGCAATCTGGATACATATAGTGGAGTAGCCATTTGGAATAGTACCAAGTGGAGTGTGGTAGCAGTGTTTACGGTTTGACATAGAGATTTGCAAAGTACACACGGATCTGAATGTTACAGACCCATTGACTATAAGACCTCTCTCACATGCAAAGCATGATCGAACCCCAGAACTCATTGGGTGTTAGATTCCTAACAATGCGAATCACATGGTGATGTGAACTAGATTATTGACTCTAGTGCAAGTGGGAGACTGTTGGAAATATGCCTTAGAGGCAATAATAAATTAGTTATTATAATATTTCCTTGTTCATGATAATCGTTTATTATCCATGCTATAATTGTATAGATCGAAGACTTAGATGCATGTGTGGATACATAGACAAAATCATATCCCTAGTATGCCTCTAATAGACTAGCTCATTGATCAATAGATGGTTAAGGTTTCCTAGCCATGGACATGAGATGTCATTTGATAATGGGATCACATCATTAGGAGAATGATGTGATGGACAGACCCAAACTACAAACGTAGCATATGATCGTGTCAGTTTACTGCTACTGTTTTCTGCATGTCAAGTATATGTTCCTATGACCATGAGATCATACAACTCATGGACATCGGAGGAGTGCCTTGTGTGTATCAAACGTTGCAACGTAACTGGGTGAATATAATGGTGCTCTACAGGTATCTCCGATGGTGTCTGTTGAGTTGGCATGGATCGAGACTGGGATTTGTTACTCCGTGTGACGGAGAGGTATCTCAAGGCCCACTCGGTAATACAACATAACAATTAGCCTTGCAAGCAACGTGATTAATTGTTAGTTGCGGGATCTTGTATTACGGAACGAGTAAATAGACTTGCCGGTAAAAAGGTTGAACTAGGTATGGAGATACCGACGATCGAATCTCGGTCAAGTAACATACCGAAGAACAAAGGGAACGTTATACGGGATTAACTGAATCCTTGACATAGAGGTTCAGCCGATAAAGATCTTCGTAGAATATGTAGGAACCAATGTGGACATCCAGGTACCGCCATTGGTTATTGACCGTAGAGGTGTCTCGGTCATGTCTACATAGTTCTCGAACCCGCAATGTCTGCACACTTAAGGTTTGGTGACGTTTCGGTAGTATAGAGTTATGTATGGTGGTACCGAAGTTGGTTCGGAGTCCCGGATGAGATCCTAGACATCACGAGGAGCTCCGGAATGGTCCGGAAGTAAAGATTCACGAGGAGCTCCTAAACATCACGAGGAGCTCCTAGACATCACGAGGAGCTCCGCCGGTGCTCCTCTAGATTGGATTTCTGCAGTGCTTAGGCGAAGCCCTGCCGGAATTGCTCCACCACCATCACCGAAGTGCCGTCACGCTGCCGGTGAACTCTCTTTCCTCTCCACCTCCTCTTGCTGGATCAAGACGGTGGAGATCGGTATCAAGCTGCACGTGTGCTGAACGCGGAGGTGTCGTCCGTTCGGTGCTAGATCGGAAGGACCGTGATCGAGATCGCGAGACAGTTCGTGATGAGATTGCAGAACGGATTGTGATGAGTTCGCGGGACAGATCATGATCAAGATCGTGAGACGGATCATGATGAGATCGCGGGACGGACCGTGATGTGTTCACGAGACGGATCATGATTGGATCGCGGGACGGATCGTGATGAGATCGCTGGACGCTTGGCGATTTGGATCACGAAGATGTTCGACTAGACCAACCGCGTTTCTAAATGCTTCCCGCTTAGCGATCTACAAGGGTATGTAGATCCACTCTCCCTCTCGTAGATGCTCATCACCATGGATAGACTGAGTGCGCATAGGAAATTTTTTGTTTCCCATGTGACGTTCCCCAACAGCTCGAGAAAATCATGGAAAGGCCTTGCTGAATCCATGGGAATTCAGACCAGACTACCAACTGCACACACCGCAATTGCTGGGTGTTCAAGCAGGCCAGCAAGATAGCATCCGAAGACCAGGGCAAAATCTCTCGTAGCGAGGACGAAGATGAACCTCGGGGTCCAATTGGTGGTAGGCAGAAGAAGTTCCCTCCTGAAGTCAAACGGTGAACATGATATATGCCACTCATATATGCAAGAAGGAATGGAAGCACGCCCTTCGGGAAGTCTACACGGTGGAACCCGTAGCCTCGAAGTACAACCCATGGTCGGCATTCCCGATCAACTTTGATCGGCATGATCATCTGACCAGTATCCGTCACCGGGTTTCGGCGGCCCTCATCCTAGACCCCATTATAGATGGGTATCACCTCACAAAGGTCGTAATGGACGGAGGAAGTAGCCTTAACCTGATTTACTTAGATACGGTGAAAAAGATGGGCATCGATCCGTCAAGGATCAAACCAGCAACACTAGCTTCAAAGGAGTGATCCCGGGCGTTGAGGTCCCATGCATGGGCTCAGTAACTCTAGAGGTCATGTTTGGCTCACCCGATAACTTTCGTAGCAAAGACCTGATCTTTGACATTGTGCCCTTCCACACCGGCTATCACGCACCGCTTGGTCGGACTGTATTCCCTTGTTTCAACATGGTCCCACATTACGCATACCTCAAGCTTAAGATGTGCTACTTCTCGAGCTTGCGTTGGTTTTTCCCTTGAAGAGGAAAGGGTGATGCAGCAAAGTAGAGATAAGTATTTCCCTTAGTTTGAGAACCAAGGTATCAATCCAGTAGGATTGTCAAGATGAGGCACTAAGGAAACTGCACAAACATAAAAAAACTTGCACCCAACGCGTTAAAGGGGTTGTCAATCCCTTTACGATTACTTGCAAGGTGAGATATGATAGCAATAATAGATGAATATGAATAAGTAAATAAAATTGCAGCAAGGTATTTTTTGTGTTTTTATATTTAGATCTGAATATATAATATGTAAAATAGACCCGGGGGCCATAGTGTTCACTAGATGCTTCTCTCATGATAGCAAGTATTACGGTGGGAGAACAAATTACTGTTGATCAATTGATAGAATCACGCAAAGTCATGACGACGTCTAAGGCAATGATCATACATATAGGCATCAAGTCCGAAACAAGTAGACCGATACTGTCTGCATCTACTACTATTACTCCACACATCGACCGCTATCCAGCATGCATCTAGTGTATTAAGTTCATAACAAACGAAGTAACGCTTTAAGCAAGATGACATGATGTAGAGGGATAGATTCATGCAATATGATATAAACCCCATCTTTTTACCCTTGATGGCAACAATACGATGCGTGCCTCGCTACCCCTTCTGTCACAAGGTGAGGACACTGCACGGTATGAACCCAAAACCAAGCACTTCTCCCATTGCAAGAACTATAGATCAAGTTGGCCAAACAAAACCCATAACTCGAAGAGACATACAAGGATATGAAATCATGCATATAAGAAATCAGAGGAGACTCAAATAGGATTCATAGATAATCTGATCACAAATCCACAATTCATCGGATCTCAACAAACACACCACAAAAGAGAATTACATCAGATAGATCTCCATGAAGATCATGGATAACTTTGTATTGAGAATCAAAGAGAGAGAGAAGCCATCTAGCTACTACCTATGGACCCGAAGGTCTGTGGTGAACTACTCACGCATCATTGGAGAGGCAATGGTGTTGATGAAGATGGCCACCGGAGATGGATTCCCCTTCGGCAGGATCCCAGAACGGTCTCCCGATTGGTTTTTGGTGGCTACGGAGGCTTGCGGCGGAGGAACTTGCGATCTAGGTTTAGTTCTGATGGTTTCTCTATTTATAAGACAGTATGACGTCGAGAACAAGTCAGGAGGGGCCACGAGGAGGTCACGAGCCTCCTAGGCGCAGCCAGGGGGGGCTACGACTCCCAGGCTCGTGACTCCCTCGGGCCTCCTCTCCGGTATCTTTTCCTTCTGGTATATTTGATATTTTCCATAAAAATCACGGCGAAAATTTTATTCTGTTTGGACTCCGTTTGATATTCCTATCTGAAAAAGGTCAAAAACACGGAAAAAACAGAAATTTGCACTGGGCACTGAGTTAATAAGTTAGTCCCAAAAATAATATAAAATAGCATATTCATGCATATACAACATCCAAAGTTGATAATATAATAGCATGGAACAATCAAAAATTAGAGATACTTTGTAGACGTATCAAGCATCCCCAAGTATAACTCCTGCTCGTCCTCGAGTAGGGAAGTGATAAAGACCAAGTTTTTGATGTGGAATGCTACCTAACATATTTGTTCTATGTAATCTCTTTATTGTGGCATGAATGTTCAGATCTATAAGATTCAAAACAATAGTTTAATATTGACATGAAAACAATAATACTTCAAGTATAATAGCAAAGTAATCATGAACTTTTGAAATAACAAGGCCAAAGAAAGTTATCCCTACAAAATCATATAGTCCGGCTATGCTCCATCATCCCCACACAACGAATTTAAATCATGCGCAACCCCAGTATTGGCCAAGTAATTGTTTTCGCACTCTTACTTTCTCAAACTTTTTTCAATTCTCACGCAATATATGAGCGTGAGCCATGGATATAACACTATAGGTGGAATAGAGTGTGGTGGAGGTTGTGAGGCAAAAAGGAGGAGATGGTCACATCGATGCGGCGTATCAATGGGCTATGGAGATGCCCATCAATAGATATCAATGTGAATGAGTAGGGATTGCCATGGAATGGATGCACTAGAGCTATAAGTGTATGAAAGCGCAAAAATGAAAAGTAGTGGGTGTGCACCCAACCTGCTTGCTCACGAAGACCTAGGGCAATTAGAGGAAGCCCGTCATTGGAATATACAAGCCAAGTTATATAATGAAAATTTCCAATAGCATATGAAAGTGACAAAACAAGAGACTCTCTATCATGAAGAACATGGTGCTATTTTGAAGCACACGTGTGGAAAAAGATAGTAGCATTGTCCCTTCTCTCTTTTTCTCTCATTTTTTTGTTTGGGCTCTTTGGCCTCTTTTGTTTGTTTGGGCTCTTTGGCCTATTTTTTATATCCTCACATGAGACAATGCTATAATAATGATGATCATCACACTTTTATTTACTTACAACTCGATACTTAGAACAATAATGACTCTATATGAATGAAAGTGATGGCACATGTCATGAGACGGAACGTTGGAAGTTGCATGGCAATATGTCTCGAAATGGCTATGAAAATGCCATAATAGGTAGGTATGGTGGCTGTTTTGAGGAAGGTATATGGTGGGTTTGTGCACCAGGGAAAGTTGCGCGACACTAGAGAGGGTAGCAATGGTGGAAGGGTGAAAGTGCATCTATACCATGGACTCACATTAGTCATGAAGAACTCATATACTTATTGCGAAAGTTTTATTAGTAATCGAAACAAAGTGCTAAACGCATACTCCTAGGGGAAGGGTTGGTAGGAGTTAACCATCGCGTGATCCCAACCTCCACCCAAAGGATGACAATCAACAAATCAATTATGCTCCGACTTCCTAACATAGCGGTTCACCATACGTGCATGCTACGGGAATCACTAACCTCAACACAAGTATTTCTGGATTCATAACACTCTACTAACATAACTCTAATATTATCACCTCCATATCTCAAAACCTATCATGAGGAATCAAACTTCTCTTACTAATCAATGCACTTGAATATGAATGTTTTTATTATATCCTCTTTGGATGCCAATCATATTTAGGACTAATTTCATAACACACGCCAATTACCAAGTTACTTAGAGAGAGAGCAGTCTAAAAATGATATAAGTGAAGATCAAGAGTTTTTATTTCTACAAAATATGACACCGCCGTGCTCTACAAAAGATTTAAGTGAAGCACTAGAGCAAAAGTTATCTAGCTCAAAAGATATAAGTGAAGTTCATGGGAGCAAAATTACCAATCTCAAAAGATATAAGTGAAGCACATGGGAGCAAAATGATGAATCTCAAAAGATATAAGTGAAGCACATGTGAGTAAAATCATCAATCTCAAAATATATAAGTGAGGCACATGCGAGCTAAATTACCAAGCTCACAAGATATAAGTGAAGCACACGTGACCTAATTTGCCTAACTCAAAAGATATAAGTGAAGCTCATTGAGTATTCTAATAAATTCAAGATGAGTGCATGTCCCTCTCAAAAGGTGTGCAGAAAGGATGATTGTGATAAAACCAAAAGCAAAGACTCCTATAACACACGATGCTCCAAGCAAAACACATATCAAGTGGTGAATAAAAATATAGCTCCAAGTAATGTTACCGATGGATTGAAGACAAAAGAGGGGATGCCTTCCTGAGGCATCCCCAAGCTTAGGCTTTTTGGTATCCTTGAATTTGGCTTGGGATGCCTTGGGAATCCCGAAGCTTAGGCTCTTTCCACTGTTTATTCCATTGTCCATAAGAACATCACCCAAAACTTGAAAACTTCACAACACAAAAGTTAAACAGAAACTCGTGATAGCATTAGCATAAGAAAACAAACCACCAAGTTTTAGGTACTGTAGTAAACTTAATTTCATTTAGATTGATGTTATATTACTGTATTCTCACTTTTCCATGACTCTTACCCCCCGATACTAACCATAGTTTCATCAAAATAAGCAATCAACACAACAAAAACAGAATCTGTCAAAAACAGAACAGTCTGTAGCAATCTGTATATTTTGTACACCTCTGCTAACTCAAAAATTCTGAAAAACTTATGAAAATTAGAGAAATTTGTATATAAATCAGCATAAAGAAGAATCAACTCAAAATCTCTTTCTAGATAGGAATGAAAAATAATTTCGTGAGCACAAAGTTTCTGTCTTTTTCCAGCATGATTAAACAACTATCACCAAAACTAATCATAAAGGTTCTACTTGGCAAAAACACTAATTAAAACAGAAAAAAATCATAAAATATTCATGATGGTGTGGACTCAACAAAACATAAAGTAAAAAGCAATAATGAATCTATTCATTGGGTTGCCTCCCAACAAGCGCTATCGTTTAACGCCGTTAGCTAGGCATAATGATTTCAATGATGCTCACATAAAAAATAGTAATTGAGATATGAAAAAGAGCATCATGAATAGCATAAAACAGACATTTAAGACTAACCCACTTCCTATGCATAGGGATTTTATGAGCAAACAATTTATGGGAACAAGAATCAACTAGCATAGGAAGGCAAAACAAGCATAACTTCATAACTTTAAACACATAGAGAGGCAACTTGATATTATTCTAATTCCTACAAACATATGTTCCTCCCTCATAATAAATTGCAGTAGAATCATGAAGGAATTCAACAATGTAACTATCACATAAATCATTTTTTACATGATACATTATAGCATACGTGTCATCACCAAAACTCGGGGAACAAAAAATGTCATCTTCATCAAGCATAGCATCCCCAAGCTTGCGGTTTTGAATATCATTAGCATCATGGATATTCATAGAATTCATACTAACAACCTCTAAATCATGCTTTCATTCAAGTAACTATCATGAATCACCTTATAAATTTCTTCTTTCAACACTTCATCAAAATTTTCAGATTCATGATTTCCAAACAAAACTTCATAGAGATAATCAACTACACTCAACTCACTAGCAATTGGTTCATCATAATTTGGTCTTTTTAAAAGATTAGCAAGCGGATGAGGATCCATATCAATAGATTTTTAGCAAGCGAAGATGCAAGCAAATAGAAGGCACATGGCAACACAAGCAAACATAGCAACGAAAAGGCGAACGAAAAAGGGTGAATAAAAAGGCAAATCTTTTTGTAAATTTTGTTTTAGAAGTGGGGGAGAGGAAAAGGAGAGGCAAGTGGCAAATAATGTAAATGCAAGAGATGAGTTTGCGATAGGTACTTGGTACATATGTTTCACTTGAATACTCACCAGCAACGGCGCCAGAAATTCTTCCTCCTACTTCTCGAGCATGCGTTGGTTTTTCCCATGAAGAGGAAAGGGTGATGCAGCAACATAGAGATAAGTATTTACCTCAGTTTGAGAACCAAGGTATCAATCTAGTAGGAGTATCAAGATGAGGCACCAAGGAACCTGCACAAACACAAACAAACTTGCACCCAACGCGATAAAGGGGTTGTCAATCCCTTTACGATTACTTGCTAGGTGAGATCTGAGAGTGATAATAGATGAATATGAATAAGTAAATAAAATTGCAGCAAGGTATTTTTGGTGTTTTTATATTTAGATATGAATATATAATATGTAAAATAGACCCGGGGGCCATAGTGTTCACTAGAGGCTTCTCTCATGGTAGCAAGTATTACAGTGGGTGAACAAATTACTGTTGAACAATTGATAGAATCGCGCAAAGTCATGACGATATCTAAGGCAATGCTCATACATATAGGAATCACGTCCGAAACAAGTAGACCGATACTGTCTGCATCTACTACTATTACTCCACACATCGACCGCTATCCAGCATGCATCTAGTGTATTAAGTTCAGAACAAATGGAGTAACGCTTTAAGCAAGATGACATGATGTAGAGGGATAGATTCATGCAGTATGATAGAAACCCCATCTTTTTACCCTTGATGGCAACAACATGATGCGTGCCTTGCTACCCCTTCTGTCACTAGGTGAGGACACCACACGGTATCAACCAAAAACCAAGCACTTCTACCATTGCAAGAACTATAGATCAAGTTGGCCAAACAAAACCCATAACTCCAAGAGACTTACAATGATATGAAATCATAAATATAAGAAATCAGAGGAGACTCAAATAATATTCATAGATAATCTTATCATAAATATATGATTCATCGGATCTCAACAAACACATGGCAAAAGAGTATCACATCGGATAGATCTCCATGAAGATCATGGAGAACTTTGTATTGAGAATCAAAGAGAGAGAACAAGCCATCTAGCTACTAGCTATCGACCCGAAGGTTTGTGGTGAACTACTCACGCATCATCGGAGAGGCAATGGTGTTGATGAAGATGGCCACCGGAGATGGATTCCCCTCCGACAGGATGCCGGAACGGTCTCCCGATTGGTTTTTGGTGGCTACGGAGGCTTGTGGTGGCGGAACTTGCGATCTAGGTTTAGTTCTGATGGTTTCTCTATTTATAAGACCATATGGTGTCGAGAACAAGTCAGGAGGGGCCACGAGGAGGTCACGAGCCTCCTAGGCGCAGCCAGGGGGGGCTGCGGCTCCCAGGCTCGTGACTCCCTCGGGCCTCCTCTCCGGTATCTTTTCCTTCTGGTATTTTTGATATTTTTCATAAAAAATCACGGCGAAAGTTTTATTTTGTTTGGACTCCTTTTGATATTCCTATCTGAAAAAGGTCAAAAACACGGAAAAAATAGAAATTGGCACTGGGCACTGAGTTAATAAGTTAGTCCCAAAAATAATATGAAATAGCATATTCATGCATATAAAACATCCAAAGTTGATAATATAATAGCATGGAACAATCAAAAATTATAGATATGTTGCAGACGTATCAAGATGCCGGGCCCCAAGGGGGTCATTACTGTCAATGGCAACACCGAGCGCTCCCTTAGAACTAAGGAACATGCATTGGCCCTAGCGGCCGAATTCAGCTATAAAGAAGATCAGCAAATTCGGACATTCGCCATAAAGGCACACAAGGATAGGAAGCAAGTTCGGCATCAAACCAAAAACTCAGATCCTCCCTCCTCCCCTCTATAGGGACTCGCGCCACACCACACAACCTTAGGACCAGCAAAGTATGTGCCGAGGGGGCACAACTTCGTGCTTAAGATTCCATGGGCAGTGGTGCGGACATTAAGATGGGTGTTCGGCTTCCCCGGACTGCTACCATCAACACGTCTTCGGATAAGAGACATGCGCTCCTAAAAGAGCCTGCCTACGGCGTGAAACTCACCCACAATTCGGCGACCTCTCAAGATTTTGTCAACAAAATCCATCTACCGAACAATAACACCCATCAAGGTGCATCCAAGACCAGGATTCAACTAGCAAGGGGACATATCGAGAAAGTCAAGTCACCAGTTGAAGACCCCTGGTACAACAATGCCTGTATGATTTTATTTCTTTTTTCTTTCACATACCTGTAAACAGTTGCTTCGGCAATCCAAGTAATAAGAGTTGTTGAGAAAATGAAAAATTGCATGGCGCAAGTATGCCTCATCGGTCCTGTTTTTGGCGCATATTTTTTTCTTTTCTCCCTCTTCTCGTAAACCTATTTGGTATGACGCGAGGTAACCAGCTAATAGACCAGGGGCTTGATCTCAAACACAAATTGCCTTGACTATTGTGTGCTCAACGTCTTGGCGTTCGCTTTATATGCATCGATTCCGAACTATGTCTTTGGTAATTAAGTTGGGTTGCCCGGATCCTATGCTTGCCCCTTTATGTTCCGCTCATTCGACTAAAAGGGCAAAGGGAGCACCCCTGCAATTGTGTTTTCGGATAGTCCGGTCAAGCACCTCAGGGGAGAAAGCCGAAAATGGACTGTCATAGTACGCGCGATCCAATCTATGATCCCCAATCTAGAAGTATTGTACTTCAAACCTCGTCAGTGGTTATCCCATGTTATACGAGGAATTTGCCCTTAGTGCAAACATTATGATGTCGGCTTTGGCCATGGTTCATTCGAACATCACAAAACTTCGGTGGCTAATCGTACGCTTCCCGCAGTCCTTTTCGCGCCCCTTCGGTTAAGTGAAAGAAATAAAGAACTATAGTCTAATTGCCTAGTCTGCCATATTACGCCGCCTTTGGGTACCAATAATACAGCTAAGGGACAAAGTGCATTGTCATAGATACCCCATGTAGTATCTACGTGGGGGCTGAAGCCAACGACTCACATCTTTCAATATTAAACAACGACCCACATCTTTCAGTATTAAACCATGTCAGAGCGGATACTAATATGATTAAAAAGTTATCACGAGTCTTCAGACACTTTAAAATCTCATTAAATAATTTTCATCCGAGCACTATGACGCTATTACCCGAGAACTATCCATCACTCCGAGTATAGCTCAGGGCGTTAGTGCTCCTTCTCGGGTGGCGGAGGGTGGGTGGCGACCTTCATCGGATTCAGTCCTGGCCAGTGCACGTTGGCCTTGGCTAGGGCCATCCGGACTCCTTCGATGTAGGAGGAGTGCTTGATGGTGTCGAGCGGGGTGTGGCAGTGATCAGTCTCTACACCAGGCCAAAGTAGCTGCTTGGTAGCGGCTCGCTGGGCTATAAGCGGATGCAAAGGTCCTTCATGGCTAGCTCCGTCATTTGGTGCAGCTCCATCAACTGTTTTAGCTGCTCCACCAAGAGAGGGGGATGCTCAGGGCCTCCGAACTATGCCCAGAATATCCGAGATTCATCTTCTTCTCCCCTTGAGGCAAACAACTAATTGGCGTCCGTCGCACTCTTCTGGAGATCGAAGGATGCGCCTGAAGATCGCCACATCCGGGTAAGCAATTAGAATCTGCAATCTCTGAATACACACTTTAGTGAGTACGGCTTACCATCCACTATGGCCTTGTCCTGGCGCACTTGCTCCTTGTAGAACCTTCTATCCTCCCGCTCCTTCTGAAGTTCGTTCTTCAAGGTGGACAATTCGGCCAAGCTCGTCTTGTTCTTTTGCTCCAAGGCCTCGCATATCTCATTGGTATCCTTAAATTCTTGCTGGACCTGTGACACGCGAGCTTCGTGCTTGCCACTAGTGGCCCACATGGCGAAAAGGGCAGTAGTCGTCTCCTTAGTGGCCGCCCTCTCGGCGTCCGCCTCTTCCTTCGCGCGCTGGAGCTCGGCCTTGAGCTGCTCCACCTCCTTCGACGAGGATGCGCGTGCATACATAGATAAAGAATCTGCATTGACAATATTCGGACTATAAAATTCAGGCAAAGGCATTCGGATTTTGTCTCAACATACCTTGAGCCTCGTCGAGCCTTCGGTTGAGGGGCGCAACTTCGTCTTTGGAAAACTTGAGTTTTTGATTTAACTCCTCCAGGTCGACGCCATTCGTGGCCGCCGCTGATGACGAAGCCTACATTACACACGCAATTAATCCATTACATCGGCGTTCACTTCCCGAATTATAGACCATCCGATAATATATCGATTTATTCTAGCAAGTTGAACACTTAAAGTGTTTCTAGTGTGTTGTCGGATTTAGATGTGACCCCTAGGTGAGCTTGTTCACCTCACCTATGGCTCGGGGGCTGCCATGTATACAATGCGGATAAATAAAATCTTTGTAAACATTGGGTGACTTACTTCAAAGCCTGCAAGGAGACCTTTGAAGGCCTCCTTCAGTCCGTTGTCAATGGACTGGACATTGTGTAGTACTGCACCCATAAGGGTGCGGTGATCCTTGAGGAGGGAGGCAAACGATAGAGCCTCCTTCATGGCCGACAACCTGTTGGTCGGCGGTGTCGAGGATGATCTGATTTCCCGATCACCCATCGAGGATTGTACCGGTTCCTCCGAAGGCATAGTGCACTCCGGAGATGTTCTTGGAGGGGACTAGGCATCCGCTCGCCCAGTCTCCTCGGTTTCCCAGGGTGATGCCCCTCGGTCTTCGGTGGCCGAAGCGTTAGCCTCGGCCACGTGCGATTTCCCTCGCCCCCTGTGTCCATCTCCATTAGAGTAGGTTGGGACGACACTTCCAAAGCGTCTTTCGTGGCGCCTGGAGTAGTGGGGTGCGAGGCATCCCCGCTCTCTGCCAGTTCGGTAGGCGGGGTCTCCCCATACGATATCACCTCGGTGGGGATAACATGCGGGGGTGTGTAAGACCAATAACCTACGCGTTAGCAAACTCTAAATCTACTTGTGATAGGTAAGAGGGTCTTTGGATCCTAACCTGGATGGGGGGGCTTGACCCGTTGGCTCCTTTGCGGAACCTCCTCGAGGTCATCGGACACAGAGCTCGAGTCCGAGCTATCGTCGGACACGACCACCCGCGTCTGCCGTGCCCTCTTCGGGGCAGGAGAAGCTGCCTGCCCCAGGGCGTCTGAAGGCACCACTCTCTTCTTGGCATGGGGGGTATTTCCTCCCCCCTCGCTCTCAACCTCGGCCTCCTCCTCCTCTTCTTTCTCCTCCTCGGCCTCCTCCTGATTTGAGGAGGCAGGGGTATCTTCGGATGCGGCATCAGGATGGTCCCTGATGCAAAGGCCAGCCTGGCCTGGTTTCTTTTTCTTCTCTTTCTTTGTGAGAGCCTCGTAAGGCTTCTCCACTAGCACCTTGGCTAACAGCCTGGCCTGGTTTCTTTTTCTTCTCTTTCTTCGTGAGAGCCTCGTAAGGCTTCACCACGAGCATCTTGGCTAACAACCCGGTCCTCTCGTCTATGGACTAAGGAGCCAAACTGTTGATTTTGATGGCTTTCTTCAGCCATCTCTGTTCAAACAGATTGGATAAAAGGTTATAAGAATTGCCTGCGTAATAAAGCAGACTAAGATGGGGTGAATTGTACCTGGGAATTGGGCTTGGCAGCGTGCAGAGCCTTGTCCTCCACCCTAGATGGCCAGCTCTTCATTGACTTGAAGAGCGCCTTCCACAACTTCTCCCACGTAGTGCAAAAGAGGTTTTAGACTGCGGGATCGACTTCGAGTTCTGAAGCCCACAAGGGAGTATACCAACGCTGGCAGGGGAGGATGCATCTGCGGAGCATCACCTGGATCACATCGGCTAGCTGGATGCCTTCCTCGACCAGGGAGCGGATCGGTCACCCCCTTTCCTGATCCCCAGACCAAGCCTTTTTTGGGCCATGAAGCCAGTCTGGTGGGGGGATCGGATCTGAATGCGGCGGCAGGGAGCTGGCCCTCTTCTTGTGGTTCGATGACATAGAACCATTCCTTTTGCCATCCCTTCATGGTGTCGATGAAGGTGCCTGGCGGCCACCCCACGTGGGTAAGCTTGCTGATGACTGCCCCGCCGCAGTCCGCGTGCTTGTCACCGGTGCACTCAGGCTTGATGTTGAAGACCTGCAGCCAGAGTCCAAAGTGCGGCTAGACACGCGGGAAGGCCTCGCGGACGAGGGTGAATGCCGATATGTGCATGGTGGAGTTCGGTGGGAGGTCGTGGAAGTCAAGGTCGTAGATGAACATTAACTCCTTGACAAAGGGGTGGAGTGGGAAGGTCAACCCCCTGATGAAGTGGGAGGATGAACACCACCCTCTCGCCTGGCCTGGGGATGGGGATCACTTGTCCCTCCTCCACTGCGCGATGCGTGATATTGGTGAGGAGAAAACCGACCTTCTTGAGGTCGAGTATGTCCTTGTTGGTGACCATGGAGGCTTCCCACTAGCCGTTGGAGCCTGCCATTGCTGAGCTTGGAGGTGGGTTCGGCGAAACCTAGATCTATGCTTTGAGGGCGCAAAAGAATGGAAGGCAGAGAAGTCAAATGGAGAGCATGAAAGGGCCTTTGGGGTTTCATTTCTATTTTTATGAGGCCTATCGATTTAGACTCCCCTTGCTCCGCCGTGAATCCCTCCACTTCCCGAGATGTGCGAGCCGTTGTGCACGCATGGCTAAGTATATCCTGTATAAAATGGGACACGATTAGTGTATTGATAGACTGTGATGATAGAAATGGCCTCGAACCGTGAATCGAGTCTAGGCAAATGTCCTAGCGGTCATGATGGGCCATAGCCTTTCGTCAGAAAGGTCGTCAGAGGGCCGTTGTGTACCCCTTGACGCTTGGCTTTCAAAAGCCAATTAATCTACATTATTCATATGTGCCACTATGCGGGAGATTACTTGTCATTGAAGGCCGAACTATGGTTCGGCAGGAAGGAACTAACCTCGCAAGCCGAAGACTCTGTACGCTAAGTGAAGACCCTTCATGTTGGAGGCATGTTCGGGGGCTAATGAGAGAGTCCTGGATGAGGGGTTCCTCGGATAGTCGACCTGCTGTTATGGGCCAGACTAAGAGGGCTATTTACCGAACACCGAAGGATTTGAAGACCTAATCTCTAAGATGGAAGCTTCGAGAAGCACGGCTTGTGCTCCAAGTCTGATGTATTAGTTAGACATGTTTATCTTTTGGCATGTAACCAACCATCTGTAAACCCTAGGCCTCCTCGGCATCTATATAAGCCGAAGGGTTTTAGGGTATACGGACAAGACAACTCATCTAGGGTTATCTATACGATCTCGAGGTAGATCAACTCTATAACCCCTCACACCATCAATACAACCAACCATTACGTAGGGTATTACCTCCATCGGATGGCCAGAACCTGAGTAAACTCATGTCCCCTTTGTCTCCTATTACCGCCGACTCCAGTCTCACAGTTCGGGATCCCCTACCCGAGATCCGCCGGTTTTGACACCGACACCCTGTGTGCTATGCATTGCGCTATAAGATCGGCCACGATGAACCTGGTGATGTTGAGGGTGAGCGCCCTAGGATGAAGATTCCTGCCAAGGTGATGTGGTATTCTCCTATAATACGTTGGTTGAAACTTTGGTTCCAAAACAAAGAGCGTGCCAAGTTGATGCGATGGCACAACGAAGAACGTAAGAAAGACGGGAAGTTGAGAGTACCTACTGACAGATCGCAGTGGAGAAACATCGACAAAAAGTGGCAGGACTTTGCAAAGGATGCAAGGAATGTATCGTTTGTTTTAAGTGCAGATGGCATTAATCCTTTTGGGGAGCAAGACAACAATCATAGTACATGGCATGTGACTCTATGTATCTATAACCTTCCTCCTTGGTTGTGCATGAAGCGGAAGTACATTATGATGCCAGTGCTCATCCAAGGTCCCAAGCAACCCGGCGACAACATTGATGTGTACCTAAGGCCATTAGCTGAAGAAATTCTACAGTCATGGAGTGGAAAAGGTTTACGTGTGCAGGATGCAAAAGAAATATAGGAATTTGACATACATGCGTTGTTGTTTGTAACCATCAATGATTGTCTGCTCTCAATAACATTTCAGGACGAACAAACAAGGGATACTGTTACGTCTCCAACATATCTATAATTTTTGATTGTTCCATGCTATTATATTATCAACTTTGGATGTTTTATATGCATGAATATGCTATTTTATATTATTTTTGGGACTAACTTATTAACCCAGTGTCCAGTGCCAGTTTATGTTTTTTCCGTGTTTTTGACCTTTTTCAGATAGGAATATCGAAAGGAGTCCAAATGGAATAAAACTTTTGCCGTGATTTTTTATGGAAAATATCAAAAATACCATAAGAAAAAGATACCAGAGAGGAGGCCCGAGGGAGTCACGAGCCTGGGAGGCGCCCCCCTAGGGCGTGGCTAGGGGGCTCGTGACCTCCTCATGGCCCCTCTTGACTTGATCTCGACGCCATATGGTCTTATAAATAAGGAAACCTCCAGAACTAAACCTAGATCGCAAGTTCCACCGCCGCAAGCCTCCATAGCCACCAAAATCCAATTGGGAGACCATTCCGGCATCCTGCCGGAGGGCAATCCATCTCCGGTGGCCATGTTCATCAACACCATTACTTCTCCGATGATGCGTGAGTTGTTCACCACAGACCTTCGGGTCCATAGGTAGTAGCTAGATGGCTTCTTCTCTCTCTTTGATCTTCAATACAAAGTTCTCCATGATCTTCATGGAGATCTATCCGATGTAATTCTCTCTTGCGGTGTGTTTGTCGAGATCCGATGAATTGTGGATTTATGATCAGATTATCTATGAATATTATGTGAGTCTCCTATGATTTCTTATATGCATGATTTCATATCCTTGTAAGTGTCTTCGAATTATGGGTTTCGTTTGGCCAACTTGATCTATGATTCTTGCAATGGGAGAAGTGCTTTGTTTTGGGTTCATACCGTGCGGTGTCCTGACCTAGTGACAGAAGGGGTAGCGAGGCACGCATCATGTTGTTGCCATCAAGGGTAAAAAGATGGGGTTTATATCATATTGCATGAATCTATCCCTCTACATCATGTCATCTTGTTTAAGGCGTTACTCCGTTTGTTATGAACTTAATACACTAGATGCATGCTGGATAGCGGTCGATGTGTGGAGTAATAGTAGTAGATGCAGACAGTATCAGTCTACTTGTCTCGGACATCATGCCTATATGTATGATCATTGCCTTAGATATCGTCATGACTTTGTGCGATTCTATCAATTGCTCGACAGTAATTTGTTCACCCACTGTAATACTTGCTATCATGAGAGAAGCCTCTAGTGAACACTATGGCCCCCGGGTGTATTTTACATATTATATATTCAGATATAAATATAAAAACACCAAAAATAACTTGCTTCACTTTTATTTACTTATTTATATTTACCTATTATCACTATCAGATCTCACCTCGCAAGTAATCGTAAAGGGATTGACAACCCCTTTATCGCGTTGCGTGCAAGTTTGTTTGTTTTTGTGTAGGTTCCTTGGTGCCTCATCTTGATACTCCTACTGGATTGATACCTTGGTTCTCAAACTAAGGGAAATAATTATCTCTACTTTGCTGCATCAGCCTTTCCTCTTCAAGGTAAAAATCAACGCAAGCTCAAGAAGTAGCAGGAAGAATTTCTGGCGCCGTTGCCGGGGAGTATTCAAGTGAAGCATATATACCAAGTACTATCGCAAACTCATCTCTTGTATTTACATTATTTGCCATTTGCCTCTCGTTTTCCTCTCCCCCACTTCTAAAACAATTTCAAAAAATAACAAAAATATTTTCCTTTTTATTCGCCCTTCTTCCGTTCGCCTTTTCATTGCTATGTTTGCTTGTGTTGCCATCTACCTTCTATTTTCTTGCATCTTCGCTTGCTAAAAATATATTGATATGGATCCTCATCCACTTGCTAATCTTTTCAAAAGACCAAATTATGATGAACCAATTGCTAGTGAGTTGAGTGCACTTGATTATCTCTATGAAGTTTTGTTTGAAAATCATGAATCTGGAAATTTTGATGAAGTGTTGAAAGAAGAAATTTGTAAGGAGATTCATGATAGTTCCTTCAATGAAAAGCATGATCACCATGTTGTTAGTACAAATTCTCTGAATATCCGTGATGCTAATGATGTGCAAAACCACAAGCTTGGTGATGCTATGCTTGATGAATATGATATTCTTCGTTCCCCAAGTTTTGATGATGACACATATACTATAAATGATGATGGAAATAATGCTTTATTTGATAGTTATATTGTGAAATTCCTTCATGATGCTACTGAAAATTATTATGAGGGAGGAACATATGCTTGTAGGAATTTCAATTATATCAAATTTCCTCTCTATGTGTTCAATGTTTTGAAGTTATGCTTGCTTTGCCTTCCTATGCTAGTTGATTCTTGCTCCCATAAATTGTTTGATCACAAAATCCCTATGCATAGGAAGTGGGTTAGGCTTAAATGTGGTTGTCATGAGATTCATAATGCTCTCTTGTTTCAATTACTACTTTTTATGTGAGCATCATTGAAATCATCATGCCTAGCTTGGGGCGTTAAACGATAGCGCTTGTTGGGAGGCAACCCAATGAATAGATTTATTTTTGCTTTTTACTTTCTGTTTTGTTGATTCCACACCATCATAATTCTTTTATGATTGTTATTTTTATGTTTTAATTAGTTTTTGTGCCAAGTAGAACCTTTATGATAGTTTTGGTGATAGTTGTTTAATCATGCTGAAAAAAGACAGAAACTTTGTGCTCACGAAATTATTTTTCATTCCTATCCAGATAGAGATTTTGAGTTGATTCTTTTTTCTGCTGATTTAAATGAAAATTGACATAATTTTCATAATTGTTTCATAATTTTTGGTATAGCAGAGGTATTATAAATATACAGATTTCTACAGACTATTTTATTTTTGACAGATTCTGTTTTTCTTGTGTTTATTGCTTATTTTGATAAAACTATGGTTAATATCGGGGGTATGAGCCATTGAAAAGTGAGAATAAAGTAATATAACATAAATATAAATGAAAATTAAGTTTACTAAAGTACCTAAAAAGTTGGTGGTTTGTTTTCTTATGCTAATGCTATCACGAGTTTCTGTTAAATTTTGTGTTGTGAAGTTTTCAAGTTTTGGGTGATGTTCTTATGGACAATGGAATAAAGAGTGGAAAGAGCCTAAGCTTGGGGATGCCCCAGTCATACCAAGCCAAATTCAAGGACAGCAAAAATCCTAAGCTTGGGGATGCCCCGGGAAGGCATCTCCTCTTTCGTCTTCAATCCATCGGTAATGTTACTTGGAGCTATATTTTTATTCACCACATGATATGTATTTTACTTGGAGCGTCGTGTATTATAGGAGTCTTTGCCTTTTGTTTTATCACAATCATCCTTGCTGCACACCTTTTGAGAGGGACATGCACTCATCGTGAATTTGTTAGAATACTCAATGAGCTTCACTTATATCTTTTGAGTTAGGCAATTTAGCTCACATGTGATTCACTTATATCTTTTGAGCTTAGTAATTTTGCTCCCATGTGCTTCACTTATATCTTTTGAGCTTAGTAATTTTGCTCCCATGTGCTTAACTTATATCTTTTGAGCTCGATAATTTTGCTCCCATGAGCTTCACTTATATCTTTTGAGCTAGATAATTTTGCTCTAGTGCTTCACTTAAATCTTTGTAGAGCACGGCGGTGTCATATTTTGTAGAAATAAAAACTCTTGATCTTCACTTATATCATTTCGAGAGTGCTCTCCCTAAGTAACTTGGTAATAGGCGTGTGTTATGAAATTAGTCCTAAATATGACAGGCATCCAAAGAGGATATAATAAAAACTTTCATATTCAAGTGCATTGATTAGTAAGAGAAGTTTGATTCCTCGCGATTAGTTTTGAGATATGGAGGTGATAATATTAGAGTTACGATAGTAGGGTGTTGTGAATCTAGAAATACTTGTGTTGAGGTTAGTGATTCCCGTAGCATGCACGTATGGTGAACCGCTATGTTAGGAAGTCGGAGCATAATTGATTTATTGATTGTCATCCTTTGTGTGGCGGTCGGGATCGCGCGATGGTTAACTCCAACCAACCCTTCCCCTAGGAGTATGCGTTTAGCACTTTGTTTCGATTACTAATAAAACTTTCGCAATAATAATATGAGTTCTTCATGACTAATGTGAGTCCATGGTATAGATGCACTTTCACCTTTCCACCATTCCTACCCTCTCTAGTGCCGCGCAACTTTCGCCGGTGCACAAACCCACCATATACCTTCCTCAAAACAGCCACCATACCTACCTATTATGGAATTTTCATAGCCATTCCGAGATATATTGCCATGCAACTTCCACTGTTCCGTCTCATGACATGTGCCATCACTTTCATTCATATAGAGTCATTATTGTTCTAAGTATCGAGTTGTAAGTAAATAAAAGTGTGATGATCATCATTATTAGGGCATTGTCCCTTGTGAGGAAAAAAAAGAGGCCAAAGAACCCAAACAAATAAAAAGAGGCCAAAGAGACCAAACAAAAAATGAGAGAAAAAGAGAGAAGGGACAATGCTACTATCTTTTTCCACACTTGTGCTTCAAAATAGCACCATGTTCTTCATGATAGAGAGTCTCTTGTTTTGTCACTTTCATATGCTAGTGGAAATTTTCATTATATAACTTGGCTTTTATATTCCAATGATGGGCTTCCTCAAATTGCCCTAGGTCTTCGTGAGCAAGCAGGTTGGGTGCACACCCACTACTTTTCATTTTTGAGCTTTCATACTCTTATAGCTCTAGTGCATCCGTTCCATGGCAATCCCTACTCATTCGCATTGATATCTACTGATGGGCATCTCCATAGCCCATTGTTACGCCGAGTCGAGGTGACCATCACCTCCTTTTTGCCTCACAACCTCCACCACACTCTATTCCACCCATAATGCTATATCCATGGCTCACGCTCATGTATTGTGTGAGAGTTGAAAAAAGTTTGAGAAAGTAAGAGTGCAAAAACAATTACTTGGCCAATACTGGGGTTGCGCATGATTTAAATTCGTTGTGTGGGGATGATGGAGCATAGCCAGACTATATGATTTTGTAGGGATAACTTTCTTTGGCCTTGTTAATTCAAAAGTTCATGATTACTTTGCTATTATACTTGAAGTATTATTGTTTTCATGTCAATATTAAACTATTGTTTTGAATCTTATGGATATGAACATTCATGCCACAATAAGGGGTTACATAGAACAAATATGTTAGGTAGCATTCCACATCAAAAGTTCGGTCTTTATCACTTCCCTACTCGAGGACGAGCAGGAGTTAAGCTTGGGGATGCTTGATACGTCTCTAACGTATCTATAATTTTTGATTGTTCCATGCTATTATATTATCAACTTTGGATGTTTTATATGCATGAATATGCTATTTTATATTATTTTTGGGACTAACTTATTAACCCAGTGCCTAGTGCCAGTTTCTGTTTTTTCCGTGTTTCTGACTTTTTTCAGATAGGAATATCAAACGGAGTCCAAACGGACTAAAACTTTCACCGTGATTTTTTATGTAAAATATCAAAAATACCAAAAGGAAAAGATACCGGAGAGGAGGCCCGAGGGAGTCACGAGCCTGGGAGGCGCCCCCACTAGGGCGCGGCTAGGGGACTTTATTCCTGACATTAAGCCGATTGGTGTTCCTGAATCGTGACATGAGGGCAGTCCGGGCGGAAAAGGCACGCTAGGAAAGAATTCACTAATATGCTAGGACGGGCATTATTTGGCGGAACCACACTACATAGTTCTACAAATTTTTGCCTTGGTGGCTCCGTATACCGAGAAACACAAGAATATTCTACACTCCTAACACCCGGGGTAGTCTGACGACTGGATTACACATGAACAAATGGTGACTTTCATCAGTTGGTTGCAACAACGTCTCATGCATGACGACACTGTTGCAGATGACATGTACTTGCTGTCCAAGTTACCATCTTCGATTATATTGACTTTCAAAGGGTACGACATAAATGGGAATACATTTTACATGATTGCCCAAGATAAAAAAGTGCCAACAAAAAACAGTGGTGTCCGCTTTGATGCAGCAAACACCAATGGTCCAAAGGACACATATTATGGTTACATAGAAGAGATATGGGAACTTGACTATGGACTTGGTTTGAAGGTCCCTTTGTTTTCGTGCAAATGGGTCAATCTGACAAGAGGTGGGTGTAACATCCCAAAATTTTGGAATGTTATGAAATATAGCTATGCATCATCATCACATTGTCTGAATGAAATGATTGGTTGAAGTGCTTCCTTTGATATTCTGAAAGGCCACTTTCACTTTTTCATTTTTTCTTGTTTCACCTATTTGAAAACCTCTGGAAAAGTTCAAAGAAAAGAGGGGAGTAACATGACACTCCACACCAGGGGCATCTTGGTGAAATATTTGAACAATAAAACCAGGGGGTTATTTGAAAAATTACTGCAAAAGGATTTAAAACCAAATAATCAATTTCTGAAATATTTTTTTTAAGTATTCAATATGTCAGAGGAAAAATGTTCACTAAATAGCATTAATTCTCCTGATCACTTTGATATATATATTTCCTATGTTTCGAAATATATTGAATGCATTAAATATGTTTTAATCGCTCTGGAAATAGAAAAGAAGATAATTTAAACCGAACCGGGCCGGCCCACTGTTGGGGAACGTCGCATGGGAAACAAAAATTTTCCTACGCACACGCAAACCTATCCATGGTAATGAGCATCTACGAGAGGGAGAGTGGATCTACGTACCCTTGTAGATCGCTAAGCGGGAAGCGTTAAGAAACACGGTTGGTGTAGTCGAACATCTTTGCGATCCAAATCGCCGAGCGGCCCACGAACTCATCACGATCCGTCCCGCGATCCAATCACGATCCCTCCCGCAAACTCATCGCGATCCGTCCCGCAATCTCATCACGATCCGTCTCACGATCTTGATCACGATCTGTCAATATCTCATGCTCAACGATTGAGCTATTCTCTTTCATCTTGCAGGAAAAGAATCTTGTTGGAGATCTCATATCTCGCAATACGGGCACGAGCCTGAGATCCTAATTTCAGCTCTTAAAAACATCTCATATGTTCCTTGACGTTCAAAACTTTTTGGAGCCTTAATTCTAAGCCGTAATGCATGACGCACTAAACTATCAAGTGGTCATCAAAACGAGCCTGTCAGATGTTCACAACATCTACAGACGATGCTAGAGGGGTTGGCGCACCGAGAGGTGCATTAAGGACATAAGCCTTCTGTGTAGCAATGAGGACAATCCTCAGGTCACGGACCCAGTCCGCAATATTGCTACCATCATCTTTCAACTCTATTTCTCTAGGAACATATAAAAATACAAGGGAGCTACAGCGTGAGCTAGTAATCTACAACATAATTTGCAAAGACACTTTGACTATGTTCATGATAATGAGTTCAATTAATCATATTACTTAAGAACTCCCACTCAAATTGACATCCCTCAGATCATTCGACTGATACATGATCCAAATTCACCAACTCAAGTCCGATCATCACGTGAGTTGAGGTGGCTGCAATGGTGAACATCATCATGTTGATCATATCTACTATATGACTCATGTTCGACCTTTCGGTCTCTTGTGTTCCAAGGCCATGTCTGTACATGCTAGGCTCGTCAAGTTTAACCCGAGTGTTCTGCGTGTGCAACATTGGCTTGCACCCATTGTATGTGAACACAGAGTCTATCACACCCGATCATCACGTGGTGTCTCAACACGACGAACTTTCGCAACGGTGCACACTCGGGGAGAACACAATTTATCTTGAAATTAAGTGAGGGATCACCTTATAATGCTGTCGTCGTCCTAAGCAAAACAAGGTGCATAAAAGGATTAACATCACATGCAAATCATAAGTGACATGATATGGCCATGATCTTGTGCTTTTGGTCTCCATCATGAAAGCACCGGCATGATCTCCATCGTCACCGGCATGACACCATGATCTCCATCAACGTGTCGCCACCGGCATGCATGCTTCTACTACTATTGCTACCGTAGCGATAAAGTAAAGCATTACATAGCGCTTAATGATTGACACGCAGGTCATACAATAATTAAAGACAACCCTATGGCTCCTGCCGGTTGCCATACTCATCGACATGCAAGTCATGATAATCTATACATCACATGATCATCTCATACATCACATATATCACATCATGTAATTGGCCATATCATATCACAACATACATTGCAAAAACAAGTTAGACGTCCTCTAATTGTTGTTGCATGTTTTACGTGGCTGCTACTGGTATCTAGCAAGAACAATTCTCACCTATGCAAAAACCACAACGGTGATACACTAGTTTATTTTCAACCTTCTCAAGGACCGCCTTTGTCGGATCCGATCCAACTAAAGTGAGAGAAATTGTCACCCGCAAGCCATCTAGGGAACAAGTTGCGTCGAGGGAACTGGTCTCTCGTAAGCGTATGAGTAATGTTGGTCCGGGCCGCTTCATCTCACAATCCCGCTGAACCAAAAAAAGACCAAGGGAGGAAGCAATCTAAGCATCAACGCCCACAAACCTTTTGAGTTCTACTCGAGATCTCATCGAACCATCAACCTAGCTCATGATGCCACTGTTGGGGAACGTCGCATGGGAAACAAAAAATTTCCTACGCACCCGCAAACCTATCCATGGTGATGAGCATCTACGAGAGGGAGAGTGGATCTACGTACCCTTGTAGATCGCTAAGCGGGAAGCGTTAAGAAACGAGGTTGGTGTAGTCGAACATCTTCGCGATCCAAATCGCCGAGCGGCCCGCGATCTCATCACGATCCGTCCCGCGATCCATCACGATCCGTCCCACGAACTCATCGCGATCCGTCCTGCAATCTCATCATGATCCGTCTCACGATCTTGATCACGATCTGCCCCGCGAACTCATCATGATCTGTTCCGCGTTCTCATCACGATCCGTCTCGCGATCTCGATCACGGTCCTTCCGATCTAGCGCCGAACGGACGGGACCTCCGCGTTCAGCACGCGTGCAGCTTGATGACGATCTCCGCCATCTTGATCCAGCAAGAGGAGGTGGAGAGGAGAGAGAGTTCACCGGCAGCATGACGGCGCTCCGGTGATGGTGGTGTAGCAATTCCGGCAGGGCTTCGCCTAAGCACTGCAGAAAACCGATCTAGAGGAGCACCGGTGGAACGGGTAGCACGTGGCCGTAAAAACTATGCAAAAACCCTCTATTCCACCAGTATATATAGGAGGGAGGGAGAGGAGGACGCAGCCTTGGCCTCCAAGGCTGTTTGGTTCGGCCGAATTGGGAGGTGGAGGAGGACTCTCCTCCTCCACTCCTAGTAGGACTAGGACTCTTCCCTTTTTGCCATTTTTTCACCTTTTTCCTTTAGGATTTTTGCCTCCTGTGCCATGGGCCTTGTTAAGTCTGTTTATCCAGCCCACTAAGGGCTGGTTATCACTCTCCACAGCCCATGGACCCTCTGGTGTCGAAATACCCCTCCCGGAGGTCTCCCGGTACACTACCCGCACTCCCGGTACACTACTGATGAGCCCGAAACTTTTCTGGCGAATAAACTGGGACTTCCTATATATGAATCTTTACCTCCGGACCATTCCGGAGCTCCTAGTGACATCCGGGATCTCATCTGGGACTCCGAACATCCTTCGGTCACCACCATACATAACTCTACACTACCAAAACGTCACCAAACCTTAAGTGTGCAGACATTGCGGGTTCGAGAACTATGTAGACATGACCGAGACACCTCTATGGTCAATAACCAATGGCGGTACATGGATGTCCACATTGGTTCCTACATATTCTATGAAGATCTTTATCGGTCGAACCTTTATGTCAAGGATTCAGTTAATCTCGTATAACGTTCCCTTTGTTCTTCGGTATGTTACTTGCCCGAGATTCGATTGTCGGTATCTCCATACCTAGTTCAACCTCGTTACTGGTAAGTCTATTTACTTGTTCCGTAATACAAGACCCGCAACTAACAATTAGTCACATTGCTTGCAAGGCTCATTGTGATGTTGTATTACCAAGTGGGCCCTGAGATACCTCTCCGTCACACGGAGTAACAAATCCCAATCTCGATCCATGCCAACTCATGGTCATAGGAACACATGGTCATATGCCAACTCATGGTCATATGACAACTCTCAGAGATACCTGTAGAGCACCTTTATAGTCACCCAGTTACGTTGCGACGTTTGATACACACAAGGCACTCCTCCGATATCTGTGAGTTGCATGATCTCATGGTCATAGGAACATATACTTGACACGCGGAAAACAGCAGCAATAAACTGACACAATCATATGCTACGTTTGTAGTTTGGGTCTTGTCCATCACATCATTCTCCTAATGATGTGATCCCGTTATCAAATGACTTCTCATGTACATGGCTAGGAAACCTTAACCATCTTTTGATCAACGAGCTAGTCTATTAGAGGCATACTAGGGACATGGTTTTGTCTATGTATCCACACATGCATTTAAGTCTCCGATCAATACAATTATAGCATGGATAATAAACGACTATCATGAGCAAGGAAATATGATAATAACTAATTTATGATTGCTTCTAGGGCATATTTCCAACACCCACAGCCTTTAAGACCCGAAATTACTCCGGGTCGGCCACCGACGCGCTAACCACGCGTCCCACCCTCACTGACTGCGGGACCCACCGTCCGACCACGGCGTTAGCGTGCTCGTCCCCTTCCTCACGCCTGACGACGTCGCCGACGATCTCTCGCCGCGGATCTCGCTCCCCTTTCCCTCCCCGACCACCGCACCGCCCCTATATAAGCCCGGACCCTCCGCTCTCCATTCCCCACCCGAAACCCCCTCCTCCCTTGCCGGAATGCTGCCCCATGACCTCGCCGGAGTTAGGCACCCAACCGGACCTCCCCGAGCTCATGCCCATCGCCACACTCACCCCCAGCCCCGACCGACGCCACCAATCGACGCCGGAGCTTCACCGCTGCCGCCTGAGCACCTCAGACGTCGCCCCCGACCACCGCACCATCGCCCCCGACCACCTCCGACCTCCGGCCACCGTCGACCTCGCCGGAGACCCTGACCCCTCCTCTATAAGCTGCCACCTCCACCCGTAACCATCGGATCCGTAGTCAACGATCTAGATTAGATCTATTTAATAACCGAACCGGTACGCGTTAGTTGTCACCCGTCCGCTCATTAGCACTCACGCGCACACACCCTCGGCCAATCCAGCATGCCACGTCACCCTGTCCGTTAGTTAGGTTAGTTTTTCTTTTTCTTTTCTGTTTTAGAAAACAGAATGTATTCTGTTTTTGATATTATCATATCTTTTAAAATATTTGGTGTTTTTAGTTATTTCTTTCTGCATTAGTTCACAAATTTGTTGTATTTTATGTCTGTAGCTTAGATTTCAAATTTGTAATTTGAAATTTGAATCTAACCAAATTTGCTTAAATTACTAAAATCTGTATAACATGAGTTTAAAAATTTATTTTTGAGTGATTCTTTTTGCCACTGGTTTGTATTAGTTAGAACTATCATCCTACATAGTTTGGGAATTTTAAAGATAAACTTGGCTAGGGTTTTTAACAAAAAGAGAATCTGTTTAGTTCTTAATGTAGTTAGTTATTTTAATTTTAATTTAATTTGAACGTGAATTAGTTTAACTTTTGTTAGTAGTTTTCATTAGGTTCTGTTGTTTCAAACATTTAGGTGACATTACTTGCTAATAATAAAAATGATTGTTTAGTTTTATATCCTATTGTTATAGGAAATCTTTATTTCTTTTCATTAGGTATAGTTTTATAAAAGAATTTAGTTTTACTTTCACAAACTAATTAGAAGATTAAATTATGTTTTCTAATAAATAATTTTAGTAATTATTTTCTGTTAAGTAATATGATGATAATAATAATAGTGATAATAATAATGTTGTTTTGCTTCCTACTCTAAAGTTATAGGAAAATTCTAGTTATTTTCATTTAGTAGTGTTTTATAAGTTATCAAAGTTTAGTAGTTTATTTTTACACAAAAGTTTGAGGGAATTTGATTCTGTTTACTCAAATTTATTTTTACTATTTCCTTTCTACTAACTATTGCTTGGTTAACTAAAATAGCTTTTTGTCTTTAAGTAGTAGTAATTTTGACAAAAAAATTGTGAGTCAAATTTGTTTTGATTTCTTTCTCTTGATTGTTACTATTGAATGGTTTTAGTATTGTTTGTTTAACGTTGCTGAATTGTGTGAATTGTATTGTGCTTATGCTTTTGGTGTGCTCTTGTTTGATTCGTTAGATCATTCGGAGTGCGAAGCTTGTTATCTAGAATCACTCGAGTACAAGGACCGTCAGCAAGGCAAGTCACTTTGATCATGTCAAACCATATTTTTATTGCATTAGTTCTACCATCTCCCCAAATTGCATGCAAAGTAGGTAATTTGGAAACTTGGTTACTTGATGTAGTATCATGTGGTAGGCACACCTCAGCCCTTGACACTTGGCCCAGGAATGTTCATTTCTTTTGCTATGGTATTAGTAGACGGGGTTGGTTGTGTGATTCATGAGAGTTGTGAGGTAATAATTTCAAGACCTGAAAGATGATCAAGACTTCAAGTCTTTGAGTTTTCAACATAGCTTTGGGTGGATGATGGTTGAACGACGCCCTGGGGAAGCCAGTGGTTAGCCTAGGTGTTGCTGGGGAAGTGCCAGTATTCACGCGGAAAGGTCCACCTAGGCACAAAGAGATGGATGGATGCTTCAAGACCAAAGGCTTACCTGCACAGCCACAAGCCATTATTGGCTCTGGCTTGGTTGGATACTGTGGCAACCCTGGACTGTCGGTCCTACGGGATGTAGAAGAACGGTTGGAAAGGATGGGCATCGGCGTAGTCTCAGGGAAGCCCTTTAGAAGACCATGTTTTGGTCATCCATTTCTCAAACACCCTGAAGTGCGAGAATCCAACGGAGGCAATCAAATCTTGTGGGGAACTTGTGCAAAACTCTACAGAGTACCCAAACCTAATCGATTAGCCGTGTCCATGGTCATGGACAACTTGAGCCAAAAGAACTGAACTATCTGGAATTCTCAACACCAAGTACTATAATGATGTGGGTAATAATAACTTGGGTATGAGAATTGTTTGGCGGAACCATCTCATTAATCAACCAACATTGTACTAATAACTTTTGCTTTGCCCCTCCTGTTGTAGGGAAAATTGGCTTTACGCAAACTTACCACCCCTGCCATACTTGCATATAGAATAGATGATTACCTTCTCCCTTTCTCTTTGGTGACATTGCCAGCATATTCAATATGCTGACCTACACGACTGCAACGTATCATGTTGCAGAGTACTTTTCCGACCAGGAGTGAGGATACGCTCTACGCTCGGTGAGGTGCCCTTGGAGTCATATGGACTCAACTACGTATGAAGCTTCCGCAAGACTTTGGTTTAGTTTATCTCATGAATTGGCCTTCAGCAACTTTATTGTAATCCTTATTGTAATAAAGGACTCGATATGAGATTTCGATTAATTAATGCTGTGTGATTTCCCTTTGATCTATACATTGATGTACCGTGTGTGTACCAGCATGATCTTGGGATGGTACGGAAACACCGGAGATTCGACCTTTCAGGTCGGGTCGCTACAGCAGGGTAAAGCAAGACCCGCAGTACATAATGACAACAGTGGATCCCAACAATCTTTGGTACGCAGACGAACCATTCGTCCTAGCCAATGATGTGGCACATGTTTTCTATGTGAAGGACATGACCAAGCTGAGAAAAAAGAAAAGATAAGGAAGCGAATACATCATACGATGAGCCAAAGTGCTACATAGTTCTTTCAGGGAAAAGAAACATCGTGTGAGTGGAGGACAAGACATACATGTCAGAAGATTATGAAAAGTGTCATGAAATTGCTCCCATCACAGTGAATGCTGACCCGAGCATCAAGTTAAACGATGAAGATTGTCCATGGTTACGATGCAAAGGGACACACGCAAAGAAAACGTTTTATACCCAAAGATCCCACTCTGGGATGTGGCCATCTTCTCTAGTTAGTTTCCAAAATTATATATATGGAAAGTCCCACTTCACACAAACCGGAGGGGATGTTTGTAATAGTAGTGTACTTATGTGTTTTGGCATTTGAAACGCGGAGAAATATTATGTTGAAGTATCAGGGTTTCAGATGAAAACTCGTCTGTTACAAAGGCATTTCACGTTTTGTGCGTTCAGTGTGCACCATTCGAAGCCACGTCATCAATTTTCAACCCTTTATGACTTCATTTGCTATTTTTCATGCATTTACAGATTTTTTGTTGAGCTAAATGACCCTAAAATTGAAAAGAACTACAAATGAACTCTGAAAAGGTTGAAAGTTGGCATGGTACCATTATTTACCCACATAGCATGTGCTAAAAAGTTGAGAGGGTTACGGCAAGAACTAGATGCACTTCATGTACAAAATTGACAATAACTTTCAAAGTATTAGGGTTTCAAACAAAAACTCGTCTTTTACAAAGGCATTTCATTTTTAACTTATTTAAACTCCAGACTTTTTGTGCATTCAGTATGCACCATTTGAAGCCACACCATTAATTTTCAACCCTTTCTGACTTCATTTGCTATTTCTCATGCATTTACTGATTTTTTGAGCTAATTGATCCTGAAAATGAGAAGCACTACAAATGAACTCTGAAAAGGTTGAAAATTGGCACGGTATCATCATTTCACCCACATAGCATGTGCTAAAGAGTTTAGAGGATTACGGCAAAAACTAGATGCATTTTGTGTATAAAATAGACAATCTCTTTCGAAGTATCAAGGTTTCAGACGAAAACTCATCTGTTACAAAGGCATTTCATTTTTTAAATAACCTAAGAAATACCAAATTGAAAATAATGATAAAACACACTAATATTAAACAGTAAAAAAAGAATCATTGGAAAATTATTTTTAAAGTAAAGTTATTCATAAACTAGTGATTCACAAAAATTTGAAATAATTCAAATTTGAAAACTACTAGCACTAACATAAAATTTATAATTTTTTTACCTAAACCAAAAAGATTCACTCAGAAACTCTAAATAAAGAAAAAAACAACTCGGAAACAAAATAAAATAAATAAAGAAGAAAACACACAAAAATGAAAAGTAAATAAAAAAAAGCCCACCTACTGGGCCGCGACTTCCTGCATACGAGTAGAAACCCAACTTCTAGTTGGGCTAGGACGCAGGCCCGCAAGGCCCTGTTGGCCCCATAGGACAACACAGGTTCGGTAGGTCTAGAAGGCTTGCATTAGAGAGGAACTCGATCGAGAGGCTGCGATGGGGCTTATAAACTGGTGCTGGCGCCCCTCACCAAGCATGGTGGGACTAAACTTTCCTTGCCCCGCGCTTGCGCGAGCACCAGGCCTTTATTCACGGTTGGTGGCTGCCACCACAACTAAAGGTAGCCTTTGGCCATGGTTGCAGCCTCCAATCGTGACTAAAGGTCTGAGCTTCTCGCCGGTTGAGCCACCAACCGCGACTAAAGGTCGTTCTATATAAGCAGCGACTTCGAAATTTTTTAGAACTCAGTTTCCATCTTCCCGCCGACACACCTCGCGATGCCGCCAGGCTGCTGTCGCCCCGTCGTGTCATCGCCCTCGCCCTCGCCTCGCCGTCGTGCGTCGACCTCGCCGCCCCCGATCCTCCTTGACCTCATGCGCCATCGCCGTTGCAGTTGCTGTTGTCGTCCACTCGCCTCACCTTGCCGGTTGTCTCCCCGCTATGAGCCCCTTTCCTCCCTCTCCCCCCCTCTCCCTTGCCCCTACTGCCATGGCCGCGCCCCTCCTGGCCGATCGAGCCAACACACACACACATGCATGAACACACGAGCGCGCACACACAAACACACATTTTTATTTTCTGTTTTCTAGTTTTATATATATTTAGTTATATAAATGTTAGATGAAATGTTAGATATATAAATGTTAGATGAATGCTTTTAAGTTTTTAATACTTTTGGTTATAGCTAGATAAATGTTAGATATAAAAAAGATATAGAAATGTTTTTCAGTTTTTTATAATTATTTTATTGCTTTATAAATTTTAGATATAAAAAAGATATAGAAATGTTAGATGAATGTTAGATTTGCAATTAGTATATGTATGTATACAATAGATTATTCTCTTAGTACTTTAAGGGATTTAGGAATGCCCGGCCCCTATTATGGATGTGCACAAGTTGATCCAATTTTTTCTGATCTCCTGCATCTACCCTTCTATATGTCACGTTTTGTCTAGCTAGTGTCAAAGGATTCAAGAAAACCATGGCTTGATCATTAGCCAGAAGTAACAAGCGCATGATGGTACGAAAAGCTGTCCAAAGTTGTTTTGGAACGGTGTCCCGGATTGGATAGTTAGCTTTTTGGTACGAAGTTCGGCAAAAAGGCCTTCAACATAGCGATATTCGAAAGGCTCTTGCTGAACTTCATACCAAAAAGCTAATTATCCTATCCTGGACTCCGTTCCAAAAGAACTTTAGACAGCTTCGTACCATCATGCCTGTTGCTTCCGGCTAATGATGAAGCCATGGTTTTCTTCCTTTGACACTAGCTAGAGAACATGACATATAGAAGGGTAGATGATATTAGGAAAAATATGGACCATTTTATGCACATCCACAATGGTGCCATTTTGTTAAATACCTTAAAGGTTAAGAGAATCTGTTATGATTCAGAAGGTTCCTCGTATATAAGAAATCACAATAAAGCATTTAAAAATGTTAAATTTCTATAGAATTTGTTCTCGACGTCAACGATGCCAAGCGCCCATCCTCGTCGTCGACTCATTCGTGACGACGTCCTCTTCAGAGGTGCCATGTCCGGGACTGGGCTCCACCGGGCTGGCACTGGGAGGTGCTACCCTCAGGGGCGCGAATCTTGGTGAGGAACCCGGGTCCTGTCATCGACCCGGAGCTTCTTTGGTGGCGTTTTCGTGGGCCACTTTCGAGGCGGAGGCAGCCGGCCCCGTCGGAGGTGGTATGTCGCCATGTCAGGTAGGAGGACGAGCACGTCCGTCACTACATGGATGCATTGGACGTCAGGTTCTCCAATACCTGGCAGGTTCTTCACGGATCTCACTCGAGCTATGATCCTATCATAGTTCCTTCTCTTTGGGTGTCCACTGCCTGTGCCGCTAGAAGTCAACTACATCCATATTAGTGATTTTATATAATAATATTCGAGATGTATTAGTGATAATATTCGAGATGTATTTGAGATTATATTCGATAATATTCGAGACGATTTACTCGAGATTATATTCGATGATGCATATTATATGAATTATTCGAGATGCATATTATGTACTATGAATCCGTTTTCCTTATTGATTGCATGTATTCTGATTTGAATAATAAATTGTTTTATCTTTCTTTTGGGTTAGTTAAATGAAAGCTATGGACAATACCGACAAAGAAGGAGAAGAGCCTTTGTTTGACATCGTACGCTCCCCGAGCCCAGAGCATGAACCTGAAGATGATGACGGCTCGCAATATCTGAACAACTCTGGTGAGGGTTGTATGATATTTGATGAAGACAAATGAATAGATGAAGTTGACAACGATGTTGACGAAGAAAGTGTTCTTCAAATAACAAATACCGGCGAGGTATATTTATTATATAAGACATCTGGTGATCATTACATGTCTTAATTGATTTGTATGTATTAAGGAATTGATATTTCTTCTTTTAGGCCTCCGGATCGAGCAAATCTTCCACAAGCGACAGGGTAGTTTGAGGCCCAGCCAAAAAGTTGGACCCTAGCTTAAAGTTAAACATCGATTCCATCAAAACATCAAATGGTGAACCGCTTGAACCTAGGAAAAATGCGACCAAGTTCAAGAATCAATGTGGAGTTATTGTCAGGGACCAAATCCCGATCTCTGTTCAAGAATGGAAAAGGCCAGCAAAAGGAGATCGAGCAGGAGTTACTTTTGTTGACGAAAGATCAAAAGATGTGCTTTGGGGTACGCTCATGTCACATTTCACCCTACTAGATAATTTGACAGATGCAGATCTGAAGAAAGTCAAAAACTATGCTCTTAAAAAGATGGCGATCGCATTGAACACCTTCAGGAAAATACACGGACTACATACGTCAAAGCAGAAAAGAAGACTCCAGAATTCGGGGGAGCACTGGTGAAGGCAAAAGATCACTAGGACGATTTCATGAAGTTCAAGCAATCGGAACACGCTAACGAACGGTCAAGAAAAAACAAGATTAATGCTGTGAAAAAGAAGTGGCATCATACTCTGGGGCCAGGTGGCTACCATGTGGCCCTGCCTAAGTGGGATCAATCTGATCAATAGATGATTAGTGCAGGGGTCACTCCAGTTACATTGACCTGGCCCCGCACGTGCAGGACATGGTTTTATGCGCATGGGTGGAAGATGGACCCAAAGACAGGGCTGATTAAGGTGAAAGCAAGTCTTCAAGAAGTGACAGGCGAAATACTAATGAAAATAGAAGAAGCTCGAACGGGGGTGTTCACACCCAACAGAGAGGACGACGAGCTTACGTGCGCCATGAAGAATCCTGAACACCCGGGAAGAACACGAGGCAAAGGTGTTGTTCCGTGGTTTGAGGGGTTTGCGGGTTGGAACGACGACTACAAAAGTCGTGAGAGAAAGATGTTGGAAATATACCCTAGAGGCAATAATAAATTAGTTATTATCATATTTCCTTGTTCATGATAATCATTCATTATCCATGCTATAATGTGTTGATCGGAAACTCGGATGCATGTGCGGATACATAGACAAAACCACATCCCTTGTATGCCTCTAATTGACTAGCTCGTTGATTAAAAGATGGTTAAGGTTTCCTAGCCATGGACATGAGATGTCATTTGATAACGGGATCACATCATTAGGAGAATGATGTGATGGACAAGACCCAAACTACAAACGTAGCATATGATCATGTCAGTTTATTCCTACTGTTTTCTGCATGTCAAGTATATGTTCCTATGACCATGAGATCATGAAACACACGGACACCGGAGGAGTGCCTTGTGTGTATCAAATGTCGCAACATAACTGGGTGACTATAAAGGTGATCTATAGGTATCTTGGAGGGTGTCTGTTGAGTTGGCATGGATCAAGACTGGGATTTGTTACTCCGTGTGACGGAGAGGTATCTCAGGGCCCACTCGGTTATAGAACATCACAATGAGCCTTGCAAGCAATGTGTCTAAGTGTTAGTCATGGGATCTTTTATTACAGAACAAGTAAAGAGACTTGCCGGTAACGAGGTTGAACTAGGTATGGAAATACCGACGATCGAATCTCGGGCAAGTAACATACCGAAGAACAAAGGGAACATCATACGGGATTGACTGAATCCTTGACACAGAGGTTCGACCGATAAAGATCTTCGTATAATATGTAGGAACCAATATGGGCATCCAGGTCCCGCTATTGGTTATTGACCGTAGAAGTGTCTCGGTCATGTCTACATAGTTCTCGAACCTGCAGAGTCTGCACACTTAAGGTTTGGTGACGTTTCGGTAGTATAGAGTTATGTATGGTGGTGACCGAAGGTTGTTCAGAGTCCCAGATGAGATCCCGGACGTCACGAGGAGCTCCGAAATGGTCCGGAGGTAAATATTAATATATAGGAAGTCCTATTTTGGTCGCTGGAAAAGTTTGGGCTCACCGGTAGTGTACCGGGAGTGCCGGTAGTGTACCGGGAGACCATCGGGAGGGCTATTTCGACCCAAGAGGCTACATGGGCTTTGGGAGAGTGAATACCAGCCCTTAGTGGGCTGGTGTAAGTCCCACACAAGTCCCATGAGGCTGGGAAGAAAAGCCCAAAGAGAAAAAGTTGGAAAAAGGCAAAAATAGGATGAATCCTAGTCCTACTAGGATTGGAGGTAGATTCCACCTCTCCTATTTGATTTGGTCAACCCAAGAGCTGGCTATTTGAGATACAAGCCTCCTCCTCTCTTCCTCTTACATATACTAGAGGTTTTAGGGTTTTTTGCACCTGATTTTCAGCCACGTGCTACCCGTTCCTCTAGTGCATAGTTTCTCCTCTAGATCGGATTTCTGCAGTGCTTAAGCCAAGCCCTGCCGGAATAGCTCCACCACCATCGCCAGAGCGCTGCCATGCTGACGGAGAACTCTTCTACCTCTCCTCTCCCTCTTGCTGGATCAAGAAGGCGGAGATCGTCATCAAGCTATACGTGTGCTGAACGCGGAGGTGTCGTCCGTTCGGTGCTAGATCAGAAGGACAGTGATCAAGATCGCGAGACGGATTGTGATAAGATCGCGGGACGGATCGTGATGGGTTCGCAGGACATATCGTGATCAACATCGTGATACGGATCATGATGTGATCGGGGGACGGATCGTGTTGAGTTCGTGGGACGGATCATGATTGGATCGCGGGACGGATCGTGATGAGATCGCGGGACGCTCGGTGATTTGGATCGCAAAGACGTTCGACTACACCAACCGCGTTTCTTAACGCTTCCCGCTTAGCGATCTACAAGGGTATGTAGATCCACTCTCCTTCTTGTAGATGCTCATCTCCATGGATAGATCTGCGTGTGCGTCGGAAATTATTTGTTTCCCATGCGATGTTCCCCAACAGTGGCATCATGAGCTAGGTCTATGTGTAGATGAGATCTCGAGTAGAACACAAAGAGTTTGTCAGTGTTGATGCTTAGATTGCTTCCTCCCTTGGTCGTGTTTTGGTTCAGAGGTATTGTGAGATGAAGCGGCCCGAACCAACATTACTCGTACGCTTACGAGAGACCGGTTCCCTCGACCGCAACTTGTTGCATAGATGGCTTGCGGGTGCCAGTTTCTCTCACTTTAGTTGGATCGGATTTGAGAATAGCGGTCCTTGAGTAGGTTTAAAAGCAACTAGTGTATCACCATTGTGGTTTTTGTGTAGGTGAGAATTGTTCTTGCTAGATACCCGTAGCAGCCACGTAAAACATGCAACAACAATTAGATAACGTCTAACTTGTTTTTGCAGGGTATGTTGTGATATGATATGGACAATTACATGATGTGATATATGTGATGTATGAGATGATCATGTGATTTATAGATAATCATGACTTGCATGTCAATGAGTACGGCAACCGTCAGGAGCCATAGGGTTGTCTTTAATTATTGTATGACTTGCGTGTCAATCATTAAGCGCTATGTAATGCTTTACTTTATCGCTACGATAGAAATTGTAGTAGAAGCATGTTGGGCGCAACAACCCTAATGGCGACACGTTGATGGAGATCAAGATGATGGAGATCATGGTGTCGTGCCGGTGACGATGGACATCATGCCGGTGCTTTCTAGATGGAGATCAAAAGCACAAGTTCATGGCCATATCATGTCACTTACGATTTGCATGTGATGTTAATCCTTTTATGCACCTTGTTTTTCTTAGGATGACGGTAGCATTATAAGGTGATCCCTCACTTAATTTCAAGATAAATTGTGTTCTCCCCGAGTGTGCACCGTTGCGAAAGTTCGTCGTGTTGAGACACCACGTGATGATCGGGTGTGATAGACTCTACGTTCACATACAACGGGTGCAAGCTAGTGTTGCAAATGCAGAACACTTGGGTTAAACTTCACGATACTAGCATGTACAAAAATGGCCTCGGAACACAAGAGACCGAAAGGTCGAACATGAGTCATATAGTAGATATGATCAACATGATGATGTTCAGCATTGCAGCCACCTCAACTCACGTGATGATTGGACTTGAGTTGGTGAATTTGGATCATGTATCACTCGAATGACCAGAGGGATGTCAATTTGAGTGGGAGTTCTTAAGTAATATGATTAACTGAACTCATTATCATGAACATAGTCAGTAGTATCTTTGCAAATTATGTTGTAGATTACTAGCTCCCTTGTATTTTTATATGTTCCTAGAGAAATAGAGTTGGAAGATGATGGTAGCAATATTGCGGACTGGGTCCGTGATCTGAGGATTGTCCTCATTGCTACATGGAAGGCTTATGTCCTTAATGCACCGCTTGGTGCGCCAACCCCTCTAGCACCGTCTGTAGATGTCATGAACATCGGATAGGCACGTTCTGATGAAAACTTGATAGTTTAGTGCGTCATGCATTACGGTGTAGAATTGAGGCTCTGAAATGTATTGAACATCACGGAACATATGAGATGTTCTAAGAGCTGAAATTAGGATCTCAGGCTCGTGCCCGTGTTGCGAGATATGAGATCTCCAACAAGATTCTTTGCCTGCAAGATGAAAGAGAATAGCTCAATCGTTGAGCATGTGCTCAAATTGTCTAGGTGCTACAATCGTTGAATCGAGTGGGAGTTGATCTTCCAGATAAGATAGTGATTGATATAGTTCTCCAAGTCACTTTCACTAAGATACTAGAACTTGGTGATGAACTATAAAATGCCAGGGATAGAATTAATGATACCTGATCTATTCGCGATGTTTGACACCACGAAGGTAGATATCAAGAAGGAGCATCAAGTGTTGATGGTTAGTAAAACCACTAGTTTTGAGAAGGGCAAGGGCAAGGAGGGAAACTTTATGGATGGCAAGTCAGTTGCTGCTCCAGTGAAGCAACCCAAAGTTGATCCCAAACCCGAGACTAATTGCTTCGATTATGAGGACAGCGGTCGCTGAAGCGGAACGACCCTAGATACTTGGTAGATAAGAAGGCTAGCAATGTCGACACAAGTAGATTTGATATACGTGTTATTGATGTGTACCTTGCTAGTACTCCTAATAGCACCTGGGTATTGGATACCGGTTTGGTTGCTAAATGTTAGTAACTCGAAATAAAAGCTATGGAATAAACGGACAACTAACTCAGGGTGAGGTGACCATGTGTGTTGGAAATGTTTCCAAGTTTGATGTGATCAACATCGCACGCTCTCTCTACCTTCGGGATTAGTGACAAACCTAAATAAATGTTATTTGGTGTTTTGCATTGAGCATGAACATGATCAGATCCTGTTTATTGCAACACGACTATTCATTTAAGTTAGAGAATAATGGTTATTCTGTTTACATGAATAATACCTTCAATGGTCATGCACCCAGTGAGTGAAATCTTGATAGTAGTAATACACATGTTCATAACATTGATGCCAAAAGATACATAGTTAATAATGATAGTACCACATACTTGTGGCACTGCCGCTAAATGTCATATTGGTATAAAGCGCATGAAGAAACTCCATGTCGATGGATCTTTGGACTCATTCAATTTCGAATCGGTTGAGACATGCGAACCATGCCTTTTGGGCAAGATGACTAAGGACCAGGTTTTCTGGATTGATGGAGCGGGCAAGTGGTTTATTGGAAATGATACATGTTGATGTATGCAATCCAATGAGTCTTGTAGCGTGCGGTGGATGTCGTTATTTTCTTACCTTCACTGATGATTTGAGTAGATATGGTGGATATTTACCTAATGAACACAAGTCTGAATCGTTTGAAAGGTTCAAGAAAATTTAGAGTGAAGTTTAAGATCATCGTGACAAGAAGATAAAAATGTCTTTGATATGATCCTGGAGGTGAATATCCGAGTTGCGAGTTTGGCATGCAACTTTAGACAATGTGAAAGTTGTTTCACAACTCACGCCACCTGGAACACCATTGTGTGATGGCGTGTCCGAACGTCATAGTCATTCTCTATTGGATATGGTGCGTGCTATGATGTCTCTTATCGTTTTACTACTATAATTTTGGGGTTATGCATTAGAGACAACTACATTCACTTTAAATAGGGTACCATCTAAATCCGTTGAGATAACACCCTGTGAATTATGGTTTGATAGAAAGCTAAGCTGTCATCTCTTAATGTTTGGGGGCTGCGACGCTTCTGTGGAAAATGTTTTCACCTAATAAGCTCGAACTCAAAGCGGACAAATGCATCTTCATAAGATACCCTAAGAACAATTGGGTATACCTTCTATCTCAGATCCAAGTGCAAAGTATTTGTTGCTAGAAACGGGTCATTTCTCGAGAAAGAGTTTCTCTTGAAAGAATTGAGTGGGAGGAAGATAGAACTTGATGAGGTTGTTGAACCTTTGTTCAACAAGATAGTAGCGCAACGCAGGAAGATGTTTCTGTGAAGCCTACGTTATTTGAAGAGGAAGTCAATGATGATGATCATGAAGCTTTGGCTCAAGTTACTATCAAACCTCGTAGGTCGAGAAGGATGCATACTGCTCCTGAGTGGTACGACAACCCTGTCTTGGAGGTCATATTGTTGTATAACGATGAACCTACGAGCTATGGAGAAGCAATGATGGGCCCGAATTCCGACAAATGGTTAGAGGCCATGAAATCTGAGAAAGGATCCATGTATGAAAACCAAGTATAGACTTTGGTAGACTTGCTCGTAGGACAGCAGGTCGTTGAGTACAAATGGATCTTTAAAATGAAGACATACACTGATGGTAAATGTCACCATTTGTAAAGCTTAACTTGTTGCAAAGATGTTTGTGACAAGTTCAAGGAGTTGACTGTGATGAGGCTTTCTCACTCGTAGCGATGCTAAAAGTCTGTTGGAATTATGTTAGCAGTTGCTACATTTTCAATTATGAAATCTGGCAGATGGATGTCAAACATCGTTTCCTTAACGGTTTACTTGAGGAAAGGTTGTATGTGATACAACCAGAAGGTTTTGTCAATCCTAAGGATGCTAAAAGGTGAGCAAGCTTCAGTGATCCTTCTATGGACTGAAGCAAGCATCTCGGAGTTGGAATATACGCTTTGATGAGTTAATCAAAGTTTTTGAGTTTATACAAAGTTTGCGAGAAACTTGTATTTGCAATAAAGTGAGTGGGAGCACTATAGAGTTTCTGATAAGTATATGTGGATGACATATTGTTGATCGGAAATAATGTAGAATTTCTTGAAAGCATAAACAGTTATTTGGAAAGTGATTTTCAACGTAAAACCTGGATAAAGCTACCTAATTGTTGAGCATCAAGATCTATAGAGATGGATCAAGATGCTTGATGAGACTTTCAATGAGTACATACCTTGACAAGATTTTGAAAGAGTTCAAAATGGACCAGTCAGAGAAAGAGTTCTCGCCTGATTTGTGAGGTGTGAAGTTTAGTGAGACTCAAAGCTCGACCACGGTAGAAGAAAGAGAAAGGACGAACGTCGTACCCTATGCCTTAGCCATAGGCTCTGTACAGTATACCATGCTGTGTACCGCACCTGTGTGTGCCTTCCCATGAGTCTATCAAGGGGTACAAAAGTGATCCAGGAGTGGATCACTAGATAGCGGTCAAGATTATCCTTAGTAACTAAATGGCTAAGGAGATGTTTCTCGATTATGGAGGTGATAAAGAGTTCGTCGTAAAGAGTTACGTCGATGCAATCTTTAACACCAATCCGGATGAATTGTAGTAGCAATCTGGATACGTATCGTGGAGCAGCCATTTGGAAAAGTACCAAGTGGAGTGTGGTAGCAGTGTTTACGGTTTCGCATAGAGATTTGCAAAGTACACATAGATCTGAATGTCGCAGACCCGTTGACTATAAGACCTCTCTCACATGCAAAGCATGATCGATCCCCAGAACTCATTGGGTGTTAGATTCATAACAATGTGAATCACATGGTGATGTGAACTAGATTATTGACTCTAGTGCAAGTGGGAGACTATTGGAACTCATTGGGTGTTAGATTCATAACAATGTGAATCACATGGTGATGTGAACTAGATTATTGACTCTAGTGCAAGTGGGAGACTATTGGAAATATGCCCTAGAGGCAATAATAAATTAATTATTATGATATTTCCTTGTTCATGATAACCATTTATTATCCATGCTATAATTGTGTTGATCGGAAACTCGGATGCATGTGTGCATACATAGACAAAACCACGTCCTTTGTATGCCTCTAATAGACTAGCTCGTTGATCAAAAGATGGTTAAGGTTTCCTAGCCATGGTTATGACATGTCATTTGATAACGGGATCACATCATTAGGAGAATGATGTGATGGACAAGACCCAAACTACAAACATAGCATATGATCGTGTCAGCTTATTGCTACTGTTTTCTGCATGTCAAGTATATGTTCCTATGACCATGAGATCATGCAACTCACGGACACCGGATGAGTGCCTTGTGTGTATCAAACGTTGCAACGTAACTGGGTGACTATAAAGGTGCTCTACAGTTATCTCCAAGGGTGTCTGTTGAGTTGGCATGGATCAGGACTGGGATTTGTTACTCCGTGTGACGGAGAGGTATCTCAGAGCCCACTCGGTAATACAACATCACAATGAGCCTTGCAAGCAATGTGTCTAAGTGTTTGACATGGGATCTTGTATTACGGAACGAGTATAGAGACTTGCCAGTAACGAGGTTGAACTAGGTATGGAAATACCGACGATCGAATCTTGGGCAAGTAACATACCGAAGAACAAAGGGAACATCATACGGGATTAACTGAATCCTTGACATAGAGATTCGACCGATAAAGATCTTCGTAGAATATGTAGGAATGAATATGGGCATCCAGGTCCCGCTATTTGTTATTGACCGTAGAAGTGTCTCGATCATGTCTACATAGTTCTCGAACCTGGAGGGTCTGCACACTTAAGGTTTGGTGACGTTTCGGTAGTATAGAGTTATGTATGGTGGTGACCGAAGGTTGTTCGGAGTCCCGAATGAGATCTCGGACGTCACGAGGAGCTCCGGAATGGTCCGGAGGTAAAGATTGATATATAGGAAGTCCTATTTTGGTCACCAGAAAAGTTTTGGGCTCACCGGTAGTGTACCGGGAGTACCAGTAGTATACCGGGAGTGCCAGTAGTGTACCGGGAGACCATCGGGAGGGCTATTTCGACCCAAAAGGTTACATGGGCTGTGGGATAATGAATACCATCCCTTAGTGGGCTAGTGGAAGTCCCACACAAGGCCCATGAGGCTGGGAAGAAAAGCCCAAAGAGAAAAAGGTTGAGAAGGCAAAAATAGGATGAATCCTAGTCCTACTAGGATTGGAGGTGGATTCCACCTCTCCTACTTGTTTTGGTCGATCAAAGAGCTGTCTCATTGAGAGCCAAGCCTCCTCCACCTCTCCTACTTTTTTGCACCTGATTTTCAGCCACGTGCTACCCGTTCCTCTAGTGCATAGTTTCTCCTCTAGATGGGATTTCTGCTGTGCTTAGGCGAAGCACTGCCGGAATATCTCCACCACCATCGCCGGAGTGCGGTCATGCTGCCGGAGAACTCTTCTAACTCTCCTCTCCCTCTTGCTGGATCAAAAAGGTGGAGATCGTCATCAAGCTGTACGTGTGTTGAACGCGGAGGTGCCGTCCGTTCGGCACTAGATCGGAAGGACCGTGATCAAGATCGCGAGACGGATCGTGATAAGATCGCGGGACGGATCATGATGAGTTCGCGGGACCGATCGTGATCAAGATCGTGAGACGGATCATGATGTGATCGCGGGACGGATCATGATGAGTTCGTGGGACGGATCGTGATTGCATCGCGGGACGGATCGTGCTGAGATCGCGGGACGCTTGGCGATTTGGATCGCGAATACGTTCGACTACACCAACCGCGTTTCTTAACGCTTCCCGCTTAGCGATCTACAAGGGTATGTAGATCCACTCTCCCTCTCGTAGATGCTCATCACCATGGATAGATCTGTGTGTGCGTAGGAATTTTTTTTGTTTCCCATGCGACATTCCCCAACAAAAGAAGATGCAGGATGAGAAGAAGAAGGAGGAGGAATCACTTCACCTTGAAGGCCTAGAATCAAAGCACCAGGAGTTGGAATCCAGAATCAGGCGGCAACAGGAGCAGTTTGACTCATTCAGCCAGGAAAGGGAGTCTCAGCGGTAGCATGAGCGGATCGATCCAGCATTAGATAGCACCGTCTCATCTATGCCGAGAAGCAGCATGGGTTCTGCCCCGGCTGATATCGATGATGCATTGCTAGTTAGCTACCCTGTGAATGATATCAAATACATGACTAATTGTGAGCTACACATGAAAGTGAAGAACTTATCCATGTAGGTGGCGGACGGCTATGCTTTAGTAAATCCCCCTGAAGCAACCTTCCATTGCAATCCCATTCCAGCTGGCTATGCTCATGTTGAGGTTGATGAAGTGATGTCAGGATATCGTGAGCTACAACTTGACATTCTACGAGGTGACAAGGAGAGAACACTAGGAGAGTCCATACATCGTATCATTCTATGGAAAAAGGATTGCATCGTCTTTCCAAGGCCACCGACTCCTCCTCCTACAAGTCCGCCGCCGCGTTAGTCGACTCCTACTCCTCCTCCCAATCCGGCACCGCGTCAGCTGGCTCCTCCTCGAAGTCTGGCACGACATCAGACAACTCTTACTCCTCCAAGTTCGGCAACGTGTCAGCCGACTCCTCCTCCAAGTCCGGCATGGTGTCAGCGTGCTCCGTCAACTCCAAGTCCGGCACCGTATCTGCCTTCTCCGCCGACTCAGCATGCTCCATCGCCTAAGCAACAGCGGAAGAGAGAGGGCGCATCTACAATGGCTAGTGGTACAACAAGCAAGAAATTTAAATATAGTCCAAGCCTCAAGCCTCTTCCAAACTTGCCTTACCACCTGAGTGAGGAGGAACTCGACACCGTAGTGGATACCAAAGTGAAGGCCCATTTTGGACCGAAACCGCCCCTGCCGCCAAAGGAGAAAGTACCCGAGCATGTCTCACAACACTTTATTGAATTGATTTGACCGGCTGACAATCAGAAGGACTGCGACTATGTGCGGTCTATCAAGAAGTCATATATTGCAGGACAAAAGAAGTCGAGCTCGAGCCAAGAAGTTGGCCAAAAAAAAGCGGGAAAATTGTTCCCAGCCGAGAGAACACGCGGTGCAATCGATCCCCCCGCTCATTGTACAAACACCTGTGAGTACCGCCGATCGGCTGGTAATAACCGACGATCATAAAAGGATGGATAAAGAGGCCGGTGTCACTGTTGAACAACTATGCCTTGAGGAAATCCCCAGCCTTAAAGAGGAGGAAGTAAAATGGCAATATGTCCGCGGCAAAACTCGGGTCAAGCCTAACGATTTCAAGCTTCTACCAACGAGAATGTAATATTTGCATACGTGGTACATGCAAGAATCAACAAATACCAATCTACAGTCCCTCATGCTGAAAGTCAAGAAAAAGCATTACTTCCATCAAAAATATTTGTGGATTCATTATTCAAAGTTGTTTCAGTTATTCAATCAAGATGCACTCGACAAATCTCTAGTCATTTGCTATTGTCTGTAAGTGATTTCTTTCTGTAATTTAAGTCTCTAGCTAGTTGTGCTCTCGTTCATTACCTGTAATTATCCTCACTATATTCTTTTATGTGGTATTATGCAGAATGAAGATGTATGAAATGAAAAGGACGGATGATTTGGCATTTGGTTCATTGACTCAAATACGGTTATTCAAAAAATATGGGAAACAAAATATTCAAGAAAAGACACAGAGAGATTCCTGCTAGAGTTTTTGAAGCATCTAAACACCAAACCAACAATACTACTTCCTTACAACTTCGGGTGAGTGTTACTATATCTTGTACTACAATTCTATTTTTTGCTTACTAGATGTTAATAAGTCTAGGTTATGAGTTATGCACACACAAAACATGTGCGCATGCAGTTACCACTGGATCTTGTTAATCATTGAAGTTGACAAGGGAAAAGTTGAAGTATTGGACTCACTATATAAGAATCCATCTGAACACGCAATCATGAGGGGGATGGTCGATAGGTAATTTCAATCATTATCGCACTATGTCAGCCTCTTTACTTCATTTCATGATATCAACTAGTTAATAACTCCTTTATTCATTTTCTTTGCCAGCGGGCATGTGAGGGATCACTAGAAGAGTGTATAGAGGGGGGGTGAATAGACTACTAGAAAAAAAATTAAAACCTAACCTTTTCTGAAGTTAATTGGTTGGCAGATTTTAACAGTTTTAGTAAGGCTGGCAAGCCTAAATACCTTACACATGCATGTCAACAAATATGGCAGCAGAAAGTAAAGACATTGCACATCAAGTAGAGAGATGAGATGTAACATCCCAAAATTCTATTTTGGAATGTTATGAAATATAGCTATGCATCATCATCACATTTGTTGAATGAAATGAATTGTTGAAGCTCACCTTTTGAAATTCTGAAAGGCCACTTTCAGTTTTCCATTTACTTGTTTCTCCTATTTGAAAACCCCTGGAAATATTCATAAAAAGAGAGGAGTAATATGACACTCCACACAAGGGGCATCTTGGTGAAATATTTGAGAAATAAAACCAGGAGGTTATTTAAAAATTTATTACAAAAGAATTTAAAATCAATTAGGCATTTTATGAAAATAATTTTTTTAAAAGTATTCATTTTGACAGAGAAAAAGTTCATTAAATAGCATTTATTCCCCTGATCAATTCGATATATATATATATTTCCTATTGTTGGAAATGTTTTAAATGCCTTAAAGAGTTTTAAATGCTCTGGAAAATAGAAAAAGGAAACGAATTAAAGCGTTTACTTAGAAAAAACCGGCCGGCCCACCAGCCATTACTCCCGAGGTCCTTTCGGATCGGTCACCGACACGCAGATCCCGCCCCCACTCTCACTGACACGCAGGACCCACCGCCCGACAGCGGCATCAGCACGCTCGTCTCCCTCCCCGCGCCCGACGACCGCGCCAGAGATCCCTCCTCCGCGGATCTCGCTCCCCTTTCCCTCTCTGACCACCGCACCGCGCCTATAAAAGCCCCTGCTCTCTCCGCATCCTGTTCCACCCCCGAACGCCACTGCCCTCGCCGGAGTTCGGACATCGACAGAAGCTCTCCGAGCACGAGGCCGTCACCTCCGTCATCCCCAGCCACGTCCGACGCGACCAATCGACGTCGGAGCTTTGCCACCGTCGCCTGAGCATTTTGGACGCCGCCCCCGACTACCGCACCATCGTCTCTGACCACCTCCGACCTCCGTCCGCCGTTGACCTTGCCGGAAACCTCGAATCCGCTCTATAAGCCACCGCACCCCCCTGGACCGTCACATCTGGATCAACGATCCAGATTAGAATTTCTAAAGCTCGAACCGTTTTCTTTTAACCTTCGATCGTCCGCCCGCAAACACCCGTGCGCACGCGCTTGCAACCAATAGGAAGCCGCCACGTAGCCCGTGTCCGTTAGCTAGGTGTTTTTCCTTTTTCTGCTTCTGTTTAGAAAACAGAATGTGTTCTGTTTTTATTTTCATTACATCTTTTAAAATATTTAGAGTTTTTGAATAATTCTTTTTGAACATGTCACAAAATTCATATAATTATGTCTGCAGGCTTAGATTTCAAATTTGAACTTTTAAATTTGAATTTTGTTAAAATTGAGCAAATCACTAAAATTTGAATAACTTGAGTTTAGAAATTTAGTTTTGAGTAATTCTTTTTGCCACTGTTTTGTATTAGTTAGGTCTATCATCCAGCACTGTTTGATATTTTAAGATATATAAATTAGGGTTTTGAGTAAAAACAGATTCTGTTTAGTTCTTCTTAGTGTCTATTTGAATTTGTTTTTATTTTAGTTTATTTTGATTTTGTTTTAACTTAACTTTTTTTATAGTTTCTTTAGTTCTATTGTTCAACATTAGGTGAATTATTTTCTTATAATAAAAAATATATTTTTACTTTGTTTTGTGCTCTAGTTTAAATAGGTAAAGTTTGTTTTCACCATTAGTAGTGTACCAGCATGATCTTGAGATGGTACGGAAACACCGGAGATTCGACCTTTCAAGTCGGGTCGCTATAGAAATGGTATCAGAGCACACGCTGACCGTAGGACGTAACCCCTAGGATTGGAAAAGCCTTAGGATCATTTTTTCCTTTTGTCTTTAAAATCCTTATATTCTCAGCTGCTCAGTTGTGACTTCTCTCTGATTTATTTCAACTTTTCTAGATGGCCACCTTCGTCCTAGTTCGCTTCACGGAGTTTTGCCAGCCTGACGCTACCATGCGTTTTGGCAAAGAGCTGACACGGATCGTCAAGGACGTAAGGATTGGTCTACAAACCATCACGAGGACTGCGATCATGTCTTACCCACAAGATGATCGCTACAGGATCGAAGTGCACATTCCCAGAAGGACTTTTGGTTATCGCACACAGCCTCTCGACTTCAAGTTTGTGGCACCCAGCTGGATTCTTGGTAGGGACATGGAAATGCACCGTGCCCTCGGACGTATTCAGGAGGAATACAGGGGTGGTCCCATTTCGCCAGGACTCAACATGGTTTGTCGCAGGGATGTCAATAGAAATATCATAAACACCCCCACTGAAGACTCCACCATTTCCTATATTCAGACCTTGGAGACTCACGTCGGCACTCTAGAGCTTCGGGTACGTGCTGACACGAAGACGATCAAGAGGCTGATGAACCGCGAGCTTAACCTCGAGGCTGACCTATGGGAAGCCAAGTACGAGCATGAGCATGAAGCGAAGGACTTCTTGGAGAGGATTGAGAAGCTGAACACTCGCATTGCAACTCTGGAGGAACAACTGGACATGGGAGAAAAATCTTCACCCAGAAGGAGACGTGGCTCCTTTGACCAGCAACGATGATGACTATGAGGAGAGCACCACTGGAGGACCCGCTACCATGTACTTCTGAGGAGAACTTTAGTCAAGCCCCCTGTATCTTTCATTTTCAACGTTAAAGCGTAGGTCGATGCTTACCTTGATTTGAGACTTGTATCTTGATGTTGAACCTTGAGTTGAATAAATGAATGAGTGTTTGATGTGATATGTTTGTTGCATTGCATATGGATAGTGAAATTTTCTTCTAGGCCCTTGTTCTATTCTAATTCTCACCCCTCTGAAAACAACAAGATGCCTCCTCGACGTGATCCCGAATTCACCTTTTTGCCGGAATTCACGCAACTCCTCCAGTAGCAGAATGCCCTGATGCAACTGTTGATCCAGAACCAGAACAACAACCAGAACAACAACCACAACCACAACCCTCCACCTCAGGGCGACAACCTCACCCATTTTCTGAGGCTGAGACCACCAACTTTCTCTAGTAGCACTGAGCCCATTGTGGCAGTTGATTGGCTCCACAAGATGGAGAGAAAACTCAGCACCACTGGATGTACCGAGGCTGAAAATGTGCACTTTGCCCCACATCAACTTGAGGGACCCGCAGCTTCATGGTGGGAGAACTACACCACCACGTACCCCATTGCTGATGTGACTTGGGAGCAGTTCAAGCTAGCTTTCCACACCGCTCATGTCTTAGCTGGAGCCATGAGTCTGAAGAAGCGTGAGGTTTGCAATTTGCGCCAGGGGAATCGTTCCGTGGCCCAGTATGTGGATGACTTCAGCATGATGGCACGTTATGCACCAGGAGATGTAGCCAATGATGCAGCCAAGCAGGAGAAGTTCCTGGAAGGACTCAACGATGAGTTGAGTGTGCAACTGTTGGTAGCTACTTTCAACAACTACCAAGAGCTGGTAGACAAGGCCCTCATCTTGGAGGGGAAGCAACAGCAAATTGAAAACCGCAAGAGGAAGTATGGACAGGGGGAGTCTAACTCTGGAGCTCAGCAAAAGCCCCGCTACTCCCCGTACTCAGGAAATACTGGATCAGGGACCGATAAGTATGGAGGACACACTCAAGTCGTGCACAACCATGGAAGCCACAACCATAGAGGCAGTGGGAATAATCGTCCCAACAATGGTAACTCCAAGAATGGCAATGGAAGTGGGAATGGCAACCAGCACCGTCCCGCCCTAGCTCAGAAGGATCTGAGCCATATCACCTGCTTCAAGTGCCAGAAGACCAGGCACTATGCCACTGAATGTCCTCAGAACAAGCCGGGAAATGGAACCACATTGATGTGGAGGAGGTCTATGATCAACCCGAGACTGTGGTTGGTAAGTTTATATTGAATTCACGTTCAGTTACGGTACTTTTTGATTCCGGTGCAACTGATTCATTCATATCAAGCGTAGTTGTGGAAAAGTATGGTTTACCCACCAGAACCCTTAGTCATCCCATTAAGGTTAGTTCCCTAGGAGGCATGATGATGGCAGGAATAGGATGCCACACTTTGAAACTCAATGTAGGAAAACACGTTTTTCCCACTGACCTCATCGTCTTAGAGTCACAAGGATTGGATGTAATCCCAAGCATGGATTGGATGACCAAGTATGAAGGAAAGCTTGATTTCCCCAGCAAGTCTATTTTGCTCACCACCCCAGAGAACAAGAGGATTAAGTATGTATCCCGACGCACACGGATGAGTGTTCGGTTAAATTCCCTCATAGGAGTCATTCAGGAAGAAGTACCGGTGGTACAAGACTTTCCAGATGTATTCCCGGAAGAATTACCAGGCATGCCACCAGATAGAGAGATTGAGTTCCTGATAGAGTTACTGCCAGGAACAACCCCAATTTCCAAGAGACCCTATCGGATGCCCGCAAATGATTTAGTAGAAATCAAGAAGCAGATTAAGGAGTTATTGGACAAGGGGTATATTCGCACAAGTTCTTCACCTTGGGGAGCCCCAGTTCTTTTGGTGGAGAAGAAAGATAAAACCTTGAGGATGGTAGTCGATTATTGTGCATTGAACGAGGTAACTATCAAGAACAAGTACCCTCTGCCGATGATTAATGACTTGTTTGATCAGCTAGTAGGAGCCAAAGTGTTCTCCAAGTTCGATCTTTGATCAGGGTATCATCAATTGAAAATTCGTGAACAGGATATACCCAAAACAGCCTTCACCACAAGGTATGGCTTATATGAGTATACAGTCATGTCTTTTGGTTTGACTAATGCTCCGGCCTATTTCATGAGTATGATGAACAAAGTGTTTATGGAATATCTAGACAAGTTTGTCGTGGTGTTCATCGATGGTATTTTGATATTTTCCAAGAGCGAGGAAGAACACAAGAAACACTTGTGTTTTCTTCTGGAACAGCTTAGAGAGCATCAGTTATATGCCAAGTTCAACAAATATGAATTTTGGCTGACGGAAGTCGGATTCCTTGGACAAATTATTTCCGGAGATGGAATAGTAGTGGACCCCGTTAAGGTTCAGGTAGTCACCGAGTGGAAGTCACCCACCTCAGTTAAGGAGATCCACAGTTTCCTTGGACTTGCCGGATACTACCGGAGGTTTATTGAGAATTTCTCAAAGATTGCCAAGCCCATGACGGAGCTATTGAAGAAAGAGTCTAAGTACATTTGGACTGAGGAATGTGAAGCCAGTTTCCAGGAGTTGGAGAAACGTTTGGTCACAGCCCCAGTGTTGATCCTGCCAAATATTCAGAAGGATTTCCAGGTTTATTGTGATGCATCACGTCAAGGACTCAGAGGAGTACTCATGCAGGAGGGAAAAGTTGTAGCATATGCATCCAGACAACTACGACCTCATGAGTTGAATTATGCCACCCATGATTTGGAGTTAGCAGCCATAGTGCATGCACTCAAGACTTGGAGACATTTCCTCGTCAGGAACAGTTGTGATGTTTACACTGATCATAAGAGCCTAAAGTATATCTTCACGTAGAAGGAGTTGAACCTCAGACAGAGGAGATGGCTAGAGTTAATCAAGGACTATGACATGAGATTACACTACCATCCAGGAAAGGCAAATGTTGTAGCAGATGCCTTGAGCCGGAAGAGTTATGTGAACACACTCATAGAGGGAGGATTACCCAAGGAGTTAGCCGATGATCTCAGAGAGCTTTGGCTAGAGATAGTTCCAAGAGGATATGTTGCCACACTAGAGCTCCAATCCACCATGACCGAAAGAATTTGTGAAGCCCAGAAGTCGGACAACGAGATAGCTGAGATAAAGCAGAGAATGAAGGGTGGAAAAGCTAAAGGCTTTCGTGAGGATGAACAAGGAACTCTGTGGTTCGAGAACCGAATCTATGTGCCTAATGACCTAGAGCTCAGGAAGTTGATACTTCAAGAAGCCCATGATTCATCTTACTCGATACACCCAGGAAACACCAAGATGTATCTGGATTTGAAGGAAAGTTACTGGTGGACAGGTATGAAGAAGGATATTGCCGAACATGTTGCGGTATGTGATGTTTGTCAGCGAGTAAAGGCGGAACATCAGAAACCAGCAGGGTTACTTCAACCTTTGCCAATAACCGAGTGGAAATGGGAAAAGCTTGGTATGGACTTCATCACAAGACTACCCAAAACCCGTTCCGGTTATGATTCCATCTAGGTAGTGGTCGATCGCTCGACCAAGGTGGCTCACTTCATTCCAGTGAAGACCACCTATACCAGTGCTAAGTTAGCCAAGATATATATGACCAGGATCGTGTGTCTGCATGGAGTTCCGAGGAGTATCGTGTCAGATAGAGGAACACAATATACCTCCAAGTTTTGGCAACAGCTACATGAAACTTTGGGTACACGGCCGGAGTTCAGTACAGCCTTTCATCCGTAGACCGATGGACAGACTGAGAGAGTCAACTAGATTCTGGAGGACATGTTGAGAGCTTGTGCACTAGACTATGGGTCTAGTTGGGATGACAACTTGCCATACGCAGAGTTCTCGTACAACAACAGTTATCAGACCAGTCTGAAGATGGCCTCTTTCGAAGCTTTATACGGAAGGAGATATAGAACACCATTGATGTGGGATGGTGTTGGCGACCGAAACCTTTTTGGTCCTGAACTTATTCGAGATTCTGAAGAGAAGGTCAAGCTGATTCATGACAGACTCAAGATAGCTCAATCCCGGCAGAAGAGCTATGCTGACTACAAACGCAAGGAAGTGACGTATGAAGTGGGAGACCGAGCCTACCTTCATGTGTCCCCACTTCGAGGAATCAAGAGGTTTGGTGTTAAAGGAAAGTTAGAACCCAGATTCATAGGCCCCTACAAAATTCCTGAGCATAGAGGCGAAGTTGCATATAAGCTGGAATTGCCGGAAGGATTGTCCGGAGTTCATGATATTTTCCATGTTTCCCAGCTGAAGAAATGCCACGCTGAGATGGCTAATATACCTTTGAGAGACACAGGGCCCCTAGAGGCCATACAACTTGACACTGACCTGACATACGAGGAGAAGCCCGTCAGAATCCTCGAGACTGCCAACAGAGTTACCCGTAGCAAGGTCATCAAGTTTTGTAAGGTTCTATGGAGTCACCACACCGAGGAAGAAGCCACTTGGGAATGCAAAGAAGATCTTCGTCGAGGCCACCCGCACCTATTTTCGAGCCAACCCGAATCTCGAGGGCAAGATTCATCTTAAGGTGGGTAGGTTTGTAACATCCCAAAATTCCATTTTGGACTGTTATGAAATATAGCTATGCATCATCATCACATTTGTTGAATGAAATGAATTGTTGAAGTTCACCTTTTGAAATTCTGAAAGGCCACTTTCACTTTTCCATTTACTTGTTTCTCCATTCACAGTATCCAATCCAGCACTATTTGAGATTTTTAAGATATATAAATTAGGGTTTTTAGTAAAAACAGATTCTGTTTAGTTCTTCTTAGTGTCTATTTGAATTTTTTTTTATTTTAGTTTATTTTGATTTTGTTTTAACTTAACTTTTTTTATAGTTTCTTTACTTCTATTGTTCAACATTAGGTGAATTATTTTCTTATAATAAAAAATATATTTTACTTTGTTTTGTGCTCTAGTTTAAATAGGTAAATTTTGTTTTCACCATTAGTAGTGTTTATAAAAATGTTTTGCAGTAACGCTTTGTGCACAAATTTTTTATAATGAAATACTTTCTGTTTTCTAATAAAAAATTTGTATTTACTTATCTGTTATCTAAATGGAAAATTGTTCAAAAACAAATTTTGTTTTGTTATGTCTTAGTAGAAAATTTTGACACCAAAATTTTAGAGTCTTCTACTTTTGAGTGATTCTTCCTTTTGATTGTGCTATTGTTTGCTGAAGTATTGTTTACCTTGCTGTTGTGTGAATTGGATTGTGGTTATGCTTATTGTGTGCTTTGTTTGATTCGTTAGATCATCTCGAGTGCGAAGCTTGTTATCTAGAGTCACTTGAGTACGAGGATCGTTAGCAAGGCTAGTCACTTTGATCATGTCTACCCAGGTTTTTATTGCATTAGTTCTACCATCTCCCCAACTGCATGCAAAGTAGGTAATTGGAAACTTGGTTACTTGTTGTAGTATCATGTGGTAGGATCCCCTCAACCCTTTGACTCCTTGGCCCCGGGAAACGTTGATTTAAATTTTGCTATGCTATTAGTAGACGGGGATGGTTGTGTGATTCATGAGAGTTGTGAGATAATAATTACAAGACCTACATGATGATCAAGACTTCAAGACTCCAAGTTTTCAACATACCTCTGGGTGGATGATGGTTGAAGGGCGCCCTGGAGAAACCAGTGGTTAGCCTAGGTGTTGCTGAAGAAGTGCCAGTATTCACACGGAAAGGTCCACCCAGACACAAAGAGATGGATGGATGCTTCAAGACCCAAGGCTTCTCTGCACAGCCTCAAGCCATTATGGGCTCTGGCTTGGTTGGATACTGTGGAGACCCTAGACAGGCGGCGCTACGAGATGTAGAAGAACGGTAGGAAAGGATGGGCACCGACAGAGTCTCAGGGAAACCCTTTAGAAGAGCATGTTTTGTTCATCCGTTTCTCAAACACCCTGAAGTGCGAGAAAGCAAACGGAGGCGATCAAATCTTGTGGGGAACGTGTGCAAAACTCTGCAGAGTACCCAAACCTAATCGATTAGCCATGTCCACGGTCATGGACAACTTGAGCCAAAGGAACTGAAACTATCTGGAATTCTCAACACAAGAATTATATTGATGAGGGTATTAATGACAACTTCGGTATGAGAATTGCTTGGTGGAACCATCTCATTAATAAACCAACAATGTAGTAATAACCTTTGCTTTGTCCTCTCGTGTTGTAGGAAAAATTCGCTTTATGCAAAAACTTACTACCCCACTTGCCATATTTTGCATATAGAATAGATGATTACTTTTTCACCCCTCTTTTGTGATATTGCCGGCATATTCGATATGCTGACCTACACGGCTGCAACGTATCATGTTGCAGAGTATTTTTCCGATTAGGTGTGAGGATACACTCTACGCTCGGTGAGATGCCCTTGGAGTCAGATGGACTCAACTACCTTTGAAGCTTCCGCAAGACTTTGGTTTAGTTTATCTCATGAGTTGGTCTTCAGCCACTTTATTGTAATCATTATTGTAATGAAGAACTCAATATGAGATTTTGATTAATTAATGGTGTGTAATTTCCCTTTGATATATACATTAATGTACCGTGTGTGTACCAGCATGATCTTGGGATGGTACGAAAACATCGGAGATTCGACCTTTGAGGTCGGGTCGCTACATGAGATATGGAGATCAATTGCAATTGGAGACGCAAGGATTTTTCCTGTAGTTGCGATAGGTGGTGCTATCGTGCATCCACGTTCATGGAGTCTTCAACCCACGGAGATTAACCATCGCGAGATTTCACGGATGGCTCTACCCATGGAGGGTTCCACGAAAAAGCAACATTGACTATACCATGACGGTCTACGTCCACGGAGGACTAACCTTACTCGGGGTTGATCTTCACGAAGTAGGCGATCTCCTTGCCCTTACAAACTTCTTGGTTCACTCCACAACACGTAGTAGCTAGGAGGCTCCCAAGAGACACCTAACCAATCTAGGAGGCACCACCCTCCAAAAGTTAATAGGCTCGGTAATGTCAATGAACTCCTTGCTCTTGTGCTTTAAGATGATAGACTCCTCAACACACAATCACTCTCTCACAGATATGGCTTGGTATAAGAGATGGGATTGGTGGAAAGCAACTTTGGGAGGCTAGAATCAAGATCCATATGGTTGGAGTGGAAGATCTTGACCTCAACACAAGGGTAGGTGGTTCTCTCTCAGAAAACTGATAGGATAGGTATGGAATGGTTCTGAGTGCTTATCTTTCGAGTAGGTGGTGGTGAAGGGGTATATATAGGCATCCCCAAAAAACCAACCGTTACACACAAAATGACCAACTCTGTGACACTGATGTGTTAATCTCGGTGGTACCGAAGTGACCAAAAGGTGGCAACTTTTGAATCTCGGAGGGACCGATATACGAATCTCGGTTTCACCGATAAGGTGACCAACGGTTAGAATGCCCATTCTAAGTGACGCCGATTCAACATTCTACGACAGACCAAAAATGTGAACTTGCGTAACAGAAAGTTGGCAGCCCAACTCGGTGGCACCGAATGTAGTATCGATTGTACCGAAGGGTTAGGGTTTGGCTAAGTCTGTCTAGGGTTTGGAATCAGTGGCACCGAATGTGGAATGTTGGTTGCACCAATTTTGAGTGTTTGACTTAGAACAGACTTTGGTGGGAGAGTTTGTGGGTGTCTTTGATGAGTATCACTTGTGTACGTATGAGCTTTTGTTCACCAACAAAACTTTACCCCCTTTTAATAGTATTGGCTTTCCTATAGACTCAAATTTATTTCTCACAAATTTAAAATGTAGAGTCCTCTTGCTTGAAGATTTGCCAATTCATTTCCTTGCATCTTGGGGTATTTTCACAATCTCTTTGCCAACCCAACTCTCCATGGACTATTATCTGAAATGCACTGGATAAACGCATTAGTCCAAGAGACAATGTATGTTGTCATGAATTATAAAAACCACCAAGGGGGCATGTTGTGCTTTCAATCTCCCCCTTTTTGGTAATCAATGACAACATACAATCAAAGCTTCAAATAAAGTGAATATAATGAAGACTTTGAGAGGCACATGACTTTGTTTTGCTCCCCCTAAATGTGTGCAGTCCTTTAAAGGATGGTTGCTTTGGAATGCTTGGACACACATATGGATGAAGGGTTATAAGGATTCATGTGTATCTTGGCTATATGCATAAAAAATAAATGAATGAGATGTATCCTCGTTCAAGACTTCACTCTTGCAAACAATATGTGCAGGAAGCAAAAGATCATCTTGATCAAGGATATGATGCATATACTTACCTTGAGTTCTTGAGCATTCTAGTAGTAGAAACACACATGAGAAAACAATGTTAGGAAACACTAGAATATTCTACTAATCAAAATCAATAGAACTCAAAAGGTACCAAGATATGGAGAACATATAAAATATGATAATCCTTAAGATTAATATGTCTCCCCCTTTAGCGTAAATCTATTAGAGCTTTTATCCCCTTAGATATGAAAGAGTAGTTCATCCTCTCCCCCTGAATCTCAGCATGTAGATATTTGGCTTGGATAGGGTGAGAAAAGTCTAAAGTGAGCAAGAATATTATTGAGTTCTTGGAATGTTCTCCCCCTTACTTTGTTCTTCTCCCTCTTGTTTAGGAATATCTAACTTGGACTTTTAATATTCTCCTCTCCCCTAAATCATATCTCCCCCTTTACATAAGCATGTAACTCTCCCTTTAGCATGAAGCTTTGTTTTATTCCCCTTTGGCATTAATTTCCAAAAAGGTCAAAGATAGGAGTAGGTATAGGGATCATTGACAAGGAAGGGATCCTTCAAAACAAGGGTCATTGAAAGTGGGGTTCATAGAAAAGAACCGAGGGAATCATTGAATGTAACTTCTCTCCATGTGGCAAATATTAGTCTTCTTTTCCTTGAAGCTAGGGGTCCTTGAATGAATAATTTCTCCCTCGAATTGTTGTTTGTTCTTATCCCCCTAATTTTTTTGAAAGGGGCCATCGAAGTAACAAAAGGCAGATAAGATAAGAAAAACAAATCGGTGACTCCGAGACAGATAGATCGTTGGTACCGAGATTTCGTAGTGCACCTTGTCTGCAATTTCAGTAGAACCAAGTCCTTTGTATCGGAGGCTCCGAGGCTTATAAACAGAAGGAAAAGAATAAGGGTCCAAGCTTCAGTTTTTTCAAAATGTCAAAAATAAATATTTTCAAATGGAAAGAGAAAGGGGCATCCTATAGGAAATATTTGAGTGATTTTTAGAGATCATGCAAATAGAGAACAAACCACACAAGAACCTTATCTAGATGATGGGCGGTGACAAGGTCACCTATATTAGAGTATATTGACTTAGGAGCCAAGCAAGAATACTTGATCATAGGTCATACTCTATGTTAAGCTCGAAATGGGGTTACCATTTTTCAATTAAGCATTTTACTGTCTTCATATCACTTGAGTTTCTATGGCTCATGTGTCGGAGTAAAGCCTTTTCAAGGATATGAGAGCATACCTTTGAGTGATGTTGATGACCTTGCTCATAGGTGAACTTATTAAGGATGCTCGAAGTTGATGAAGATCATCTAGTGTTGGAAGTAATCCTTCTCATTCTAGTACACTTGTTTCCTACAAGGTTTAGTCATGCAAGGAAGAATAATGGGTATATCCATTTGACATGACACAATTGAGATTTTGCAATAAAGATCAAGTAAATGTCAAGGATATGTTTTTGTTGTCTTCTTCCTTCCATCATCAAGAGGGGTTGTGGATACTTGGTCAAGACAAGATTGCTTATAATTGGAGTTGGTTGCAATCTCGTGGAATGAAGTTCTTCAAAGTACATACAAATGGTTTGATGCAATACAAGGGAGCAAAGGATTCCATGGCATAAGATATCATATTAGCAATATCATGGAAGTATCAAGAAAGCTCATGCCCTTGCAAGAATCCGAGTGAGTCTAGATCAAGTTTGAAGCATCAATGATGTTCAACTCACTCCTCAAGTGACAAAAAGTTTTCTCATCAAGTGGCTTAGTAAAGATATTGGCCAATTGCTTGTTAGTGCGAACAGCCTTAAGATTAATATCTCCTTTGGCAACATGATCACAAATGAAATGGTGTCGAACTTTAATGTGCTTAGTTCGATAATGTTGCACATGATTATGACCAATATTAATAGCACTTTCATTGTCACAAAGTAAAGGAACATTTTTAACATGGATTCCATAATCCTTAATCGTTTGTGTCATCCATAGTAATTGCGCACGACAAGATCCAGCAGCAATATACTCAGCTTCGGCAGTAGATAAAGATACCGACTTTTGTTTCTTGGAGGACCAAGACACAAGAGATCTACCCAAAAATTGACAAGTACCCGAGGTAGATTTCCTATCAACCTTGTCACCGGCATAGTCCGAATTGGAATGGCCAACAAGGTTAAAAGAAGATCCCTTGGGATACCAAATGCCAAAGTTTGGTGTTTGTATCAAGTATCTCACAATATGTTTTACGGCCAAAAGATGACACTGCTTAGGTGCATCTTGATATCTAGCACACATGCAAATACTAAGAATAATATTGGGACAAGATGCACATAGATATAGCAATGAACCAATCATGAATCGATAAACTTTTTGATGAACCGGTTCATCTTCCTTGGTTAGATCAACATGTCCACTAGTTGTCATGGGAGTTTTCATACCTTTGCACCCTTGCATGTTGAATTTCTTCATCATGTCCTTGGTATACTTAGTTTGAGAGGTGAATGTTCCTTCTCTTGATTGCTTGATTTGCAATCCAAGAAAGAATTTTAGCTCACACATCATACACATCTCATACTTCTCGGACATCAACCTTCCAAATCTTTCACTAAATTGAGGGTTAGTGGAACCAAAGATAATAACATCCACATAGATTTGGCACACGAATAATTCACCATTAAGTCTCTTAGTAAATAATGTTGCATCAATTTTACCAATTTCAAAACCTTTTTCAATGAGAAACTTCGTTAAGCATTTGTACCAGGCACGAGGGGCTTGCTTAAGACCATAAAGGTCTTTACGAAGCTTGTAAACATGATTATGTTTTTTAGGATTCACAAAACCTGGTTGTCGGGGATATACCCCGCGGTATGACCCGGCCTGGCGACTCACAGGAGACCCGTTAAAGACATGACTTCTTATTAATGTCCCGGCAGGCGGGTCGCAGGATGTCCAAGCACAAGACCCGGCGGGTGAGCCAGCGCCAGGCGGCTCACAAGAGAAGGCCCGAGGAGAGAAGGATTACCTTAAAGGAAATAAGACCCGATGTAGGATTCGTGAGAGACTAGTCCTAATCCTACTCCTAGTACGACTCTATTTGTAAACCTATCCTCTCCACCTATATAAGGAGGGGTAGAGCACCCCTAGAGGGATAGGATTCATAAGTCCACAAGTTTAGACAACACAAGAGATTAGAGATAGACAGATTAGAGGCTCTCGTAATTAGAGGTAGAAATTAGCTCCCTTGTAACCGAGAGATCTTCATCATCATCAATACAAGACAAGAAGGACGTAGGCTTTTACCTCCATCGCAGGGGCCGAACCTGGGTAAACTCCGTGTCTCTCGATTCCGATCAACCCCTTCAAGCCGCCATGTAGTTGCGTTGTCGCCCCGAACCTAAATCCGTTCACCCAGACATCTTCCGTGACAAATCCACGATAGTTGGCGCCCACCGTGGGGCAAGGTGACGATGGTGTTGTGTTCTTGAAGGAAGTTCTTCAGGGATCGAGAAGTTTGTGATGCACCAGATGAAAAGAAAGTCGGCACGAAAGGATCTATATCATCGACGACCGGCTGGTACAACATATACAAGTTTGAGATCTAACAGAAACTAGGGTTGCATCGTCGCCGACGCGGCCTGCCCATTGGGCGATCCTGCCTGCCGATCGGGAGCCCCGACAAATCCGAGACAATGCCTGTTACACCAACGATTTATTTGGGCGTCTCTACACGGAGACCGTCAAAACTTTTTAGGAGGGAATTTTGTGATCTGCTACATCACCCTCGCATACCATATGCTCGTTGCATGTGCGTGATCTGCTACAATATTAAACAGAATAAATGGCAACCCCGAGTGCTACTCTGATTCTGACTCCATGTCACCGTCGGGTTCCGAGCTACCAGGAAAAGACGTCTACATGAGTACTGCAAGTCTACCAAAACAGCACAAATACTAGTACTAGTGCCAAAGAGCTGTCCGTCGTTACAAATTGTCCTCGCGTGAAGCACCATCAGGGAGATCACTGTTGACCGAAGGAAGCATATGCACAGCCATACAAGTCAGTACGGTCGTTCAGCCGCGAGACGCCTGCGTCACCTCCTTGCGCCGTGAGCCGCCGTCTCGTCAAGTCTCTGAGCAGGCCTCGACCTCGCCCTGGCCGGTTCTACCTGGCATCCGCCGCAACACCACCTCCTGGCTGGTTATGCACCGCCGTGTCCGCACCACTAGTCGGGTCAGCGGCTACACCCTAAGCCGCTATGGCCTCCAGGTCGTCGCATGCGCCGGGCCACCGCGCTGCTGCTCCTTCAAGTCGCCTTTGCCGTGGTTTCACCTAGCCCCATCGCAGTATCCGGATTGGCCGCCGCCATGTCTACCTCCACCGCCACGCGTCCGGGCAGGATTCGCCCGTCTCCAAGTCACCCATGGTGCTCCGCTTGCTGCGAGCCGCCGGGCTGCACCGCCATGCCTACGCACTGGAGTTGCGCTGAGCTGCCGCACTCGTCGCGCAGCTTCCCGGGCCACCGCACTTCTGCTCCTCCCCGCTCCGGCCGACCACATCGCTCCCGGGCTGCGCGTCGCGCCGCGTCTGACTCCGAGCCGCCGATGCATCTCCATCGCTTCAAGTCGCCTGCTGCGTTGCGCTGCCTCCGCCGTGGCCTCACCGGCACCATGAGTCGTTGCCGTGGCTGATTGCGCCCCTTGCCGCTGCACCCACCGGCTGCTGCTGTGCATTGGGCACCACCCTTGCTGCGAGCCGCCGCCGATTTAGCCGTGCCTCGCTACTTAACTTACGTGGCTTCAATCCACCACAAGCCGCCTGCCTCTATGGCCGTGACTTGCCGGAACGGTCCCGAATCACCCCGTTGCTCACCTTGAGCCGCCCCTGCTGCGTTGAGCTGGACCCGCGCCGCAAGCCGCTGCCGCGGTTTGCTCGCCAAACCTCGTTCTCGCCTCGGCCGGCTCTTCAGTCCACCGATGCTCTGACCCGCCCCGTCTGCCTGCTCTGCACCGACTCCCTTCGCACGGAGGAGGAAAAGTGGGAGTCTGTTGGAAGGAGGAGTCGGGTAAAAAAACAGGGACCCGCCTTATGACGAGAGCCCGTGCACGTGTCATTGAAAGCGAGGTGACATCTCTCCTATATGATTCTCCCTTTGATGTTCATGGAACTTGGATGCTACCTCAAGCAAAGACTCTTTGCATGATCAGGTACAATGGAGATGGTCTAGAAGATGCTCAGAGTGAAGGACAAGCCCCCATGGAGGCGGACACGGAGAAGCATGGACAAGAGAGACGAAAGAAGGCAAGTCCACCCTCCAAGCCCTGGACATCCGGCCCCTGGAGACTGCACCAGTGCAAGGGACCCGCAGCCGAAGCTACAGGGGCCGGACATCCAGCCATGGCCTAAACATCCGGCCCCTGGAGACTGCACCAGTGCCAAGGACCCACAGCCGAAGCTACAGGCGTCGGACATCCGGCCCCTGGACACTGCACCAACGCCAAGGACCCGCAGCCGAAGCTACAGGCACCGGATATCCGGCCATGGCCTGAACATCCGGCCCCACCCCGGATATCCTGCATCCGCCCCCAGAAATCTAGCGAGGCCAAGCCAGAATCGAGTGGAATCCAGCCCCTCCAGCCCGGACATTCGACCCCCAAGCCCGAACATCCGTCCGACCCCTGAAGCCCCGGACATCCGGCCCCATTGCCCGGACATCCGGCCGACCCCTGAAGCCCTAGACATCCCCCCAGGCCCGGACATCCGACCGACCCCTGAAACCCAGGACATCCGGCCGACCCCTGAAACCCGGGACATCCGACCCCCGGGCCCGGACATCCGGCCGACCCCTGAAACTCGGGACATCCGACCCCCGGGCCCAAACATCCGGCCGACCCCTGAAACCCGGGACATCCGGCCCCTGTGCGGGTAGACTCAGGCCCAAGTGGCCATGTACCCTCTCCTTCACCCCCTTTTCCCCTGACACTATATAAGAGGCTCTTCCACCCCAAGTTAGGGTTAGCTTATGTTTAGCAAGAACCATTGTTGAGCATAGCCCCATCTAATTCCTTCCCACGTGGGGTGAGACACCTCTACGTGAGAAGATCTGAAGTGGATGCCAAGGCCCCTATCAAGGGAAGATCTCCTTGTGGATATCAAGGCCCATCTCTCCAGAGTGGGAAGGCTACCGGTACTTGTATCCGTTTATTGATTCGAACCTTGTATCTCGTGATTCGTTGGATCTAGTGGATGTGTGATTTGAGGATCGTCTTTGAGTGTTTATTTTCCTCTTGATTTCCCCCCTTTCCCCTCCAAGTGTGAAAGAACGGGTCTCACGGGTGTGCCCCATATCATATTGGTATCATGAGCCACGTTAATTCACACCTTGGAGTCTCTCCCTCCACTTTCTAGCCATTTTTTGTTTTGATTTGACCTAATTTCGAAAATCCCCACAAAAATAGCCATACCAAAATTTCTTGGATTCGTTGGATTTGAGGAGATTTTGTTGATTTGGATCCGTGGATTTCGTAGTGGACAAGTGGATCTACCCTTTCCCCATCATCCTCATCGATTTCCCTTGCCAAATCACCCCAGTTTTACAGGAAAAAAATTTCGTGTCCGCCCTATAGTTCATGGATATTTCTAAGATCCAATTGGGATCGGGCACCCCGTATCCAACTTGGAACCCCAGACATCTGGTATTGGGGAACGTAGTAGTAAATCAAAAATTTTCCTACGCGTTCACCAAGATCCATCTATGGAGAAACCAGCAACGAGCAAGGGGAGAGTGGATCTTCATACCTTTGAAGATCGCTAAGCGGAAGCGTTACAAGAACGCGGTTGATGGAGTCGTACACGCAGCGATTCAGATCGCGGTAGATCCGATCAAGTGCCGAACGGACGGCACCTCCGCGTTCAACACACGTGCAGCCCGGTGACGTCTCCAACACCTTGATCCATCAAGGAGGAAGGAGAGGTTGGGGAAGGGCTCCAACAGCAGCACAACGGCGTGGTGGTGGTGGAGTAGCAAGGTATTCCGACAGGGCTTCGCCTAAGCGCTGCGGAGGAGGAAGAAGAGAGGTAGGGCTTTGCCGTGAGAGAGAGAGATCAAATCTTCAATCAAAACATCCAAAACCTCAAGTATATATAGGAGGAGGGACGTGGAGGGCTGGCTTGGCCTCTACTCCAAAGAGGAGAGGGCCGGCCGAATTAAAGGGAGAGTCCACCTCCCACAAGGGAGGTGGATCTCCTCCTTTTAAATCCCTTTTGCCTTATCTCCTTATCTCCAGCCACATGGGCCCACATAGATGGTCTTGGCCGACCCAATATGGGCTGGCACACCTCCTCTAAGGGCCCATGAGGTCCTTTGGTCGTCACACCCCTCTCGGGGGTCCTCCGGCACCCTCCCGGCACTCCCGGTACACTACCGATGAGCCCGAAAACTTTCTAGTGACCAAAACTGGACTTCCTATATATCAATATTTACCTCCGGACCATTCCGGAGCTCCTCGTGACGTCCGGGATCTCATCCGGGACTCCGAACAACCTTCGGTAATCACGTATACCATTTCCCTATAACCCTAGCGTCATCGAACCTTAAGTGTGTAGACCCTACGGGTTCGGGAGACACGTAGACATGACCGAGACACTTCTCCGGCCAATAACCAACAGCGGGATCTGGATACCCATGTTGGCTCCCACGTACTCCATGATGATCTCATCGGATGAACCACGATGTCGGGGATTCAATCAATCCCGTATTCAATTCCCTTTGTCTATCGGTATGATACTTGCCCGAGATTCGATCGTCGGTATCCCCATACCTTGTTCAATCTCGTTACCGGCAAGTCTCTTTACTCGTTTCGTAATACATCATCCCGTGACTAACTCCTTAGTCACATTGAGCTCATTATGATGATGTCTTACCGAGTGGGCCTAGAGATACCTCTCCGTCACACGGAGTGACAAATCCCAGTCTCGATTCGTGCCAACCCAACAGACACTTTCGGAGATACCCGTAGTACACCTTTATGGCCACCCAGTTACGTTGTGACGTTTGGCACACCCAAAGCATTCCTACGGTATCCGGGAGTTGCACAATCTCATGGTCTAAGGAAACAATACTTGACATTGAAAAGCTTTAGCAAACGAACTACACGATCTTGTGCTATGCTTAGGATTGTGTCTTGTCCATCACATCATTCTCCTAATGATGTGATCCCGTTATCAACGACATCCAATGTCCATGGTCATGAAACCATGACCATCTATTGATCAACGAGCTAGTCAACTAGAGGCTCACTAGGGACATGTTGTGGTCTATGTATTCACACATGTATTACGGTTTCCGGTTAACACAATTATAGCATAAACAATAGACAATTATCATGAACTAGGAAATACAATAGTAACCATTTTATTATTGCCTCTAGGGCATATTTCCAACAGTCTCCCACTTGCACTAGAGTCAATAATCTAGTTCACATCACCATGTGATTAACACTTACATTACCATATGATCATATCATCATGTGATTAACACCCAATAAGTTCTGGGGTTCGTTCATGTTCTGCTCGTGAAAGAGGTTTTTAGTCAACGGGTCTGCGACATTTAGATCCGTGTGTACCTTGCAAACTTTCCATGTCATATTTGTAGATACTGCTCCCACGCTCCACTTGGAGCTATTCCAAATGGCTGCTCCACTATACGTAGCCGGATTTCTACTGTCATCCGGATTGGTGTTAAAGCTTGTATCATCGTAACCCTTTACGATGAACTCTTTATCACCTCCATAATCGAGAAATATTTCCTTAGTTCTCAAGTTACTAAGGATAACTTTGACCGTTGTCCAGTGATCCACTCTTGGATTACTCTTGTACCCCTTGACAGACTCATGGCAAGGCACACATAGGTGCGGTACACAGCATGGCATACTATATAGAGCCTATGGCTAAAGCATAGGAGATGACACTCATCTTTTCTTTATCTTCTGCTGTGGTCGGGTATTGAGTCTTACTCAGTTTCACACCTTACAATATAGTCAAGAACTCCTTCTTTGACCCATCTATTTTGAACTCCTTCAAAAACTTGTCAAGGTATGTCTCCGTCGAAAAAACTTATCAAGCGAATTGATCTATCCCTATAGATCTTGATGCTCAATAAAATAGTAGCTTTATCTCGGTCTTCCTTTGAAAAACTCTTTTCAAATAACCCTTCATGCTCTTCCAGAAATTCTACATCATTTCCGATCAATAATATGTCAACTACATATTCTTATAAGAAATTCTATAGTGCTCCCACTCACTTTCTTGCAAATACAAGTTTCTCGTAAACTTTGTATAAACTTAAACACTTTGATCACCTCATCAAAGCATATATTCCAACTCCGAGATGTTTGCTCCAGTCCATAGAAGGATCGCTGGAGTTTGCATATTATTAGCATCCTTAGGATTGACAAAACCTTCTGGTTGTATCACATACAACTCTTCCTCACAGAAACCATTACGGAAACCTTGTTTTGTCATCCATCTGCCAGATTTCATAATCTAAAAATGCAGCAACTGCTAACATAATTTTAATAGACTTTTAGCATCGCTGCAGATGAGACAATCTCATCGCAGTCAACTCCTTGAACTTGGCGGAAACCTTTTTGTGACAAGTCGAGCTTTATAAACCGTGACATTTCACCATTAGCGTCTATGCTCATCTCAAAGGTCCATTTGTACTCAACGACCTACCATTCAACAAGCAAGTCTACCAAAGTCCATACTTGGTTTTCATACATGGATCCTTTCTCGGATTTCATGGCTCCCAGCCATTTGTTGGAATCCGGGCCCACCATCGCTTCTCCATAGTTCGTAGGTTCATCGTTGTCCAACAACATGATTTCCAAGACAGGGTTGTCGTACTACTCAGGAGCAGTACACGTCCTTGTCGACCTACGAGGTTCGATAGTGGCTTGATCCGAAGCTTCACGATCATCATCATTAACTTCCTTTTCAACTGACGTAGGCTCTACAGAAACATCTTTCTGTGTTGCGCTATTCTCTGGTTGAAACAAAGGTTCAACAACCTTATCAAGTTCTATCTTCCTCCCACTCAATTCTTTCGAGAGAAACTCTTTCTCAAGAAAGGACCCGTTCTTAGCAACAAACACCTTTTGCGCTTGGATCTGAGATAGAAGGTATACCCAATGTCTCATTAGGGTATTCTATGAAGATGCATTTGTCTGCTTTGGGTTCGAGCTCGCTAGGTGAAAAACCCATTTTCACATAAGCGTCGCAGCCCCAAACATTAAGAAATGACAGCTTAGGCTTCTGTCAAACCATAATTCTCACGGTGTCATCTCAACAGACTTAGATGGTGCCCTGTTAAAGTGAATGGATTTGTCTTTAATGCATAACCCCATAACGATAGTGGCAAAATGATAAGAGACATCATAGTACTCACTATATCCAATAGAGCACGACTACGACGTTCGAACACACCATCACACTATGGTGTTCCAGGAGGCGTGAGCTGTGAAACAATTTCCACATTGTCTAAAATTGCATACCAAACTCATAACTTAGATATTCACCTCCATGATCGTATCATAGACATTTATCTTCTGGTCACGATGATCTTTAACTTCACTCTGAAACTCCTTGAACCTTTCAAACATTTCAGATTCGTGTTTCATTAAGTAAATAACCCCATATTTACTCAAATCATCAGTGAAGGTAAAGAAAAACAACGATATCCACTGTGTGTTTTAACACTCATTGGACCACATACATCAACATGTATTAATTCCAATAAGCCACTAGTCCACTCCATCATACCGGAAGACGGGGTCTGAGTCATCTTGCCAAAAGGGCATGGCTCGCATGTCTCAACCGATTCAAAATCGAGTGAGTCAAAAATCCATCAGCATGGAGTTTCTTTCATGCGATTTATACCAATATGACATTTAGTGGCAGTGCCACAAGTATGTGGTACTATCATTATTAACTTTATATCTTTTGGTACCAACGTTATGAACATGTGTACTACTACGATCATGATTCGATAAACCATTCCGAGTGGGTGTATGACCATTGAAGGCATTATCCATGTAAATAGAATAACCATTATTCTCTAGCTTATATGAATAACCGTATTGCACTAATCATGATCTAATCACGTTCATGCTCAACGCAAACACCAGATAACATTTATTTAGGTTTATCACAAATCCCGAAGGTAGAGAGAGCGTGCGATGGTGATCACATCAATCTTGGAAATACTTCCAACACACATCGTCACCTTTCACCTAGCTAGTCTCCGTTTATTCCGTAGCTTTTATTTCGAGTTGCTAACACTTAGCAACCGAACCAGTTCCAATACCCAGGTGCTACTAGGAGTACCAGCAAGGTACACATCACTAACACGTATATCAAATATACTTCCATCGACATTACCAGCCTTCTTATCTACCAAGCATCTAGGGTTTTTCCGCTTCAGCGAACATTCTCCTCATAACAGAAGTACTTAGTCTCGGGTTCGGGCTCAACCTTGGATTTCTTCACTAGAGCAACAACTGGCTTGCCATTCCTGAAGTTTTCCCTTCTTGCCCTTGCCCCTTTTGAAACTAGTGGTTTCACTTAACCATCAACACTTGATGCTCCTTCTTGATTTCTACCTTCGTGGTGTCAAACATCACGAACAACTCAAGGATCATCTTATCCATCCCTGGTATGTTATAGTTCATCACGAAGCTCTAGTAGCTTGGTGGCAGTGACTTGGAGAACTGCATTAATCACTATCTCATCTGGAAGATTAACTCCCACTTGATTCAAGTGATTGTAGCACCCAGACAATCTGAGCTCACGCTCACCGATTAAGCTATTCTCCTTTATCTTGCAGACAAAGAATCTTGTTGGAGGTCTCATACCTCTCAACATAGGCACGAGCCTGAGATCACAATCTCAGCTCCTAGAACATCTCATATGTTCCGCGACGTTCAAAACGTTTTGGAGCCTCAATTCTAAGCCGTAATGCATGACGCATTGAACTATCACGTAGTCACCAAAAAGTGCCTGTCATATGTTCACAACATCTACAGACAACGCTTGAGGGAGTGGTGCAGTTAGCGGTACATCAAAAACATAAGCTTTCCATGCAGCAATGAGGACAATCCTCAGATCACGGACCCAGTCCGCATTATTGCTACCATCAACTTTCAACTTACTTTTCTCTAGGATTGTATCAATAAAACTGTGGAGCTACAGCGCGAGCTATCTACGACATAATTTGCAAGGACATTTTTAGACTAAGTTCATGATAATTAAGTTCATTTAATAAAATTATTAATGAACTCCCACTTAGATAGACATCTCTCTAGTCTTCCAAGTGATACATGATCCATGTCAACTAGCCCGTGTCCGATCATCACGTGAGACGGACTAGTCATCCATGGTGAACATCTCTATGTTGATCGTATCTTCTATACGACTCATGTTCGACCTTTCGGTCCTCCGTGTTCCGAGGCCATGTCTGTACATGCTAGGCTCGTCAAGTCAACCTAAGTGTTTCGCATGTGTAAATCTGGCTTACACCCGTTGTATGCGAACGTTAGAACCTATCACACCCGATCATCACGTGGTGCTTCGGAACGACGATCCTTAGCAACGGTGCACAGTTAGGGTGAACACCTTTCTTGAAATTTTATTGAGAGATCATCTTATTTACTACCGTCGTTCTATGCAAATAAGATGTAAACATGATAAACATCACATGCAATCAATATAGTGACATGATATGGCCAATATCATCTTGCTCCTTTGATCTCCATCTTCGGGGCACCATGATCATCACTGTCACCGGCACGACACCATGTTCTCCATCATCATGATCTCCATCATTGTGTCTTCATGAAGTTGTCTCGCCAACTATTACTTCTACTACTACAGCTAACGTTTAGCAATAAAGTAAAGTAATTACATGGCGTTTATGATTGACACGCAGGTCATACAATAATATAAGACAACTCCTATGGCTCCTGCCGGTTGTCATAGTCATCGACATGCAAGTCGTGAACCCTATTACAAGAACATGATCAATCTCATACATCACAATGCATCACATCACATCCTTTTGGCCATATCACATCACACGGCATATGCTGCAAAAACAAGTTAGACGTCCTCTAATTTGTAGTTGCAAGTTTTTACGTGGTTGCTATAGGTTTCTAGCAAGAACGTTTCTTACCTACGTCAAAACCACAACGTGATATGCCAATTGCTATTTACCCTTCATAAGGACCCTTTTCATCGAATCCAATCCGACTAAGGTGGGAGAGACAGACACCCGCTAGCCACCTTATGTAACTAGTGCATGTCAGGCGGTGGAACCGGTCTCACGTAAGCGTACGTGTAAGGTTGGTCCGGGCCGCTTCATCCCACAATACCGTCGAATCAAGATAAGACTAGTAACGGCAAGCATATTAACAAAATCGACGCCCACAACTACTTTGTGTTCTACTCGTGCATAGATTCTACGCATAGACCTAGCTCATGATGCCACTATTGGGGAACGTAGTAGTAAATCAAAAAATTTCCTACGCGTTCACCAAGATCCATCTATGGAGAAACCAGCAACGAGCAAGGGGAGAGTGGATCTTCATACCTTTGAAGATCGCTAAGCGGAAGCGTTACAAGAACGCGGTTGATGGAGTCGTACACGCAGCGATTCAGATCGCGGTAGATCCGATCAAGTGCCGAACGGACGGCACCTCCGCGTTCAACACACGTGCAGCCCGGTGACGTCTCCAACACCTTGATCCATCAAGGAGGAAGGAGAGTTTGGGGAAGGGCTCCAACAGCAGCACGACGGCGTGGTGGTGGTGGAGTAGCAAGGTATTCCGACAGGGCTTCGCCTAAGCGCTGCGGAGGAGGAAGAAGAGAGGTAGGGCTTTGCCGTGAGAGAGAGAGATCAAATCTTCAATCAAAACATCCAAAACCTCAAGTATATATAGGAGGAGGGACGTGGAGGGCTGGCTTGGCCTCTAGTCCAAAGAGGAGAGGGCCGGCCGAATTAAAGGGAGAGTCCACCTCCCACAAGGGAGGTGGATCTCCTCCTTTTAAGTCCCTTTTGCCTTATCTCCTTATCTCCAGCCACATGGGACCACATAGATGGTCTTGGCCGACCCAATATGGGCTGGCACACCTCCTCTAAGGGCCCATGAGGTCCTTTGGTCGTCACACCCCTCTCGGGGGTCCTCCGGCACCCTCCCGGCACTCCCGGTACACTACCGATGAGCCCGAAAACTTTCCGGTGACCAAAACTGGACTTCCTATATATCAATCTTTACCTCCGGACCATTCCAGAGCTCCTCGTGACGTCCGGGATCTCATCCGGGACTCCGAACAACCTTCGGTAATCACGTATACCATTTCCCTATAACCCTAGCGTCATCGAACCTTAAGTGTGTAGACCCTACGGGTTCGGGAGACACGTAGACATGACCGAGACACTTCTCCGGCCAATAACCAACAGCGGGATCTGGATACCCATGTTGGCTCCCACGTACTCCACGATGATCTCATCGGATGAACCACGATGTCGGGGATTCAATCAATCCCGTATTCAATTCCCTTTGTCTATCGGTATGATACTTGCCCGAGATTCGATCGTCGGTATCCCCATACCTTGTTCAATCTCGTTACTGGCAAGTCTCTTTACTCGTTCCGTAATACATCATCCCGTGGATAACTCCTTAGTCACATTGAGCTCATTATGATGATGTCTTACCGAGTGGGCCCAGAGATACCTCTCCGTCACACGGAGTGACAAATCCCAGTCTCGATTCGTGCCAACCCAACAGATACTTTCAGAGATACCCGTAGTGCACCTTTATAGCCACCCAGTTACGTTCTGACGTTTGGTACACCCAAAGCATTCCTACGGTATCCGGGAGTTGCACAATCTCATGGTCTAAGGAAACGATACTTGACATTGAAAAGCTTTAGCAAATGAACTACATGATCTTGTGCTATGCTTGGGATTGGGTCTTGTCCATCACATCATTCTCCTAATGATGTGATCCCGTTATCAACGACATCCAATGTCCATGGCCATGAAACCGTGACCATCTATTGATTAACGAGCTAGTCAACTAGAGGCTCACTAGGGACATGTTGTGGTCTATGTATTCACACATGTATTATGGTTTCCGGTTAACACAATTATAGCATGAACAATAGACAATTATCATGAACAAGGAAATACAATAATAACCATTTTATTATTGCCTCTAGGGCATATTTCCAACATCTGGCACCCCGGACATCCGGCCCCTATAGCCAGCAAAGCTGTCTTGCTTATCTTTGGGCAGATTTTCTTCGTTTCCGCCATTTCTTCTGCAACCCATTTGCATTTGAGATTTTGAGTCATGAGCCCAGCCACTTCCTAAGGTGTTTCATCTAATTAGGAGTGGTTCTTCATCGACATCACAGCTCATCATCGCCCCGGATCGTCTCCAACCACCGCTTCATTGACACCACACCATAAGCACTGTCATGGTTTTATCACGACAGATGTCCGGGTGAACGGACTTGGGTTCGAGGCCATTCCTAATGTGATGGAGTCAAAGGGGTTGGTTGGGACGAAGGACGCAAGTTTACCCAGGTTCAACCCCTCAAGTCGAGGTAACAACCTACGTCCTGCTTGTGCTTGTATTGCTTGATGTATCGATTACAAGGGAGCTATTGCTTGACCTAGTTCTAGATAGCCTGATCTCTAAGTCGCCCCGGGTCTCGCCTTTATACAGGAGGCCAAGACCACGGGTCATACAAGTCGTGACCGACTCTCAATACCTGTACGAGTCTATCTCTACCTCCTCTTGCCTTCTTGGTCAAGTTGTCTCCAGGCGGCTTACACGCCCGGGTCTTCTTCGTTCGGGCCAAAGGCCGGCCCATCTTGTCAAGCCGCCAAGCGTCTTGGGCTTAATTCTTCACGACCTACTCTTGAACTAGTGTACAAGCCGCCTGGTGTGACCCGGAGCCTTTAGGGCCGGTCTCACCGTGGGGTTATATCCCCAACATTAGGCCCCGGGTTGATTTGAGCTTGCTCACTTCAGCCTTCTTCTTACTCCTAGGCAAGTTGCCCAGAAAATAATGACCCGCCGTGACGTCACGTCAAATCTGTCAAAAAGATCCTCTGACGCACGCAACAAATATTTCCTTATTAAATGGACAGTCCAGGAATCGAGGCGCCTGCCTCGGTCAAATGATTTTCGACGCCTGGATTTTCGCGCATGTCCCACCTTTTCCTATTAAATAGGACCGCGAGGGGTGGCATTACCTTCTTCCTCGCTCACTCTTCCTCTCCTTCCTCTTGACGCCTCTGCTTCCGCACATCTCATTCCGGTGCCGTCTCCTCATCGTCGTCGACGAGGCCGTTGCATCAACCTGTATGTTCCAGAGCTCTCTCCGTGTTCGCCCCGCCGTCTCCGGTGAGTCCTTCTTCCTCTAGATCCGTAGCCATCTGTAGTAGGGTTTCATAGAGCTCCGCCGCCGCCACTCAGAACTCGATCTTCCGTCAATGCCGACCATACTTAGCCCATGAACCTTTGACGATATCTCGTCCCCACTGGCACGCTATGTAGGAGACCGATAGTAATACTATGCAGATTCACCACACCTCTGCTTGTCGTTTTTAAACTTTCTCTGCTTTCGTTAGTTCGTCTCTAGGTCTAAAAATAGAAACATTTCCTTTGTTTTGTAGATCCGCAGTCTTAGTGATACTTTGCGAAACCTGTTTTCAGCACTTAGCCAAATTTCACTCTGTCTTCTCATAACCTTGACCCGCCATGCAGTTCCGGCTCTCACCAGCCGGATCCTAGCGACTTAACCTTAAGGCCTTAAGATTTTTAGCCGCCCGTAGATATCTGCCATTCCTTGACTCGCCGTATATGGTTACTTTGCGCAGTTTTAAACCGCTGCCATGTCTCGCGCGTCCAACTCCTACAATTGGGTCGGCTCTTGCATCACCGAAGAGTTCCTGATGGACTTTGTACACGCCAGCACCCTTCCCGCCAAAGAGGTCATCCATTGGCGGGTTCCGGGTAATGAACTAAAGCCCGGTCCTTAGGAGGGCGAGGTAGTTATTTTTTCGGATCACATTGAACGTGGGTTCGTACCCCCCGACTCAAAATTCTTCCGGGACATCCTTCATTTTTACAAGTTGCATCCTCAAGACCTTGCCCCCAATTTCGTCTCAAACATATGCAACTTCCAAGTGCTTAGCGAGGTCTATCTGCAAACTGAGCCATCTGTGGGTCTCTTCCGGGAATTCTTTTACGCGAATCGGCAGATCGAAGTGAAGGCCGGCCTAAGCTTAGAACTCGGTGGGATTTCCATTCAGAGGCGCCGGGAGATAACCTTTCCGACTGTTCAGATGCCGAGTCATCCAAAAGATTGGAATACGACTTGGTTTTATTGTAAAGATACCTCCTTAGAGGGTGAGCATCCACTGCCGGGTTACCGCCCCTCCCGGCTCAAGACAACCTCCGAGCTTCCCAGTCGACTGTCAACTTCTGAACGTGCAAGGCACGAGCTGGCTCACGCCAATATTAGAGCCCTCATGGCCAATGGATTGATGGGATTGGACTTGGTCCGCTGCTGGATCTCTTGGAGGATTATGCCTTTGAACCAGAGAAGACGCCTCATGTGCGAATACCCGGGCCAGTACGATGATTCCCTCTGCTTCGGTCGGACGACATTAATTGAAGATGATATTACAACTACATCCGGAGCCTTGTCCATGAGACGTCAGGAGCTTGCAGTGCCATTGGGCTGGCGCCTTTCTGCGTCATTAACCCGGCCCCAGACGTAAGGCGACTCTTCATAGTCTCTTCTCTTTGTTTAGTTATGTTTTGGCAATTCATCACTATTAGTCGGCTTACCTTTTCAGGCTGACTCCAACTTCTGGAAGAAGAAGTATGTTCCTCCTCTGAAGAAGAACAAGAAGAAGGCCCCGACCAAGAGGACGAAGAGGACCACTCCTCAAGAAGAATGGTTTGAAACGCCAGAATCATCCGGCTCAGAGGTATAATTTGACTACTTTTTGCCACCTCGTTATTCACCTTACTGATAACAACCATTCACAGGATGAGGTAGAGACGAGCCGCGACAATGCCCCTGAGGTAACTTATGTTTCATCCGACTCAGAATGTTTTGTACCTAGAAGATACGGCGGGTCGTTCGAAAAGTTCCCCTTTCTCATCCTCTTGCTTATTTGGATCCCCAATTTCTTTCGAAAAAGCAACAGCAAGCCGACCGACGTCAGACCCGGAGCGCCGGCTCCACTGATCTCATGTCCGGGTTACCCAACTCCCTGGCTCAGAAGAAGCGCCCCGCAGAAGTATGTATTTCTTCTCTGTTTTATTTTACTAGATTTTCCTTTGTAATTTCAACATTGCCTTATATTATCTGAACTGTCTCTCAGGGATCACCTCCGTCCGGCGACTCTACGACCACTGCTCTGCCGCCTCCAAAGATTAATCCGTTGTACGTGTTTTTCCAGCCTTACGTCCGGCTCTTTAGCGGTTCTAACCCTTGGACTCTGACTTTCATGATTTTCTAGGGCTCAAGCCAAGTGAAGGAAAACCAACAAGTCCTCCCCTGGCCCTACTGCTCAAGATCCGGAGCTTTCTAAGCCGGACGCGCCTATGCCGGCTGCGGACCCCCCCAACGACTTCTGCAGCGCCAACTGCTGATGACATTATTCCAAAGATCCAAAGGGACCTTTCCAAGCCGTCGAGCCCTGATTACCAGCTGGTTTGCACTCTCCTTCACCTCACGTGCTGACCAAGCATAGTGAAACAGCTGAAGCTTCCAGGAAGCTGGAGTTTGAGCTCCCCGCCTTAGAGAAAATGACAGCTGATGAACTTCATGCTGGCTACATGAGCCGGCTGTCTACAAGCCGGGATCTGGAGCTCAAACTCGTTAACTTAATGAAGAGAAAATATGAGGTATTCCTTTTTCCTCCTTATACCCTTACACAGCCCCCAAGGGCCGGGTTAATATTGGCTGATAATAATCCGGCTCTTCCATCTTAGTAGAAGTAGAAACATCCAACATGTAGGCCTCAACTTACTTAGATGTGACCTCAAACCATTGTCGTTAGCCCCCAAGGGCCGGCTCAATCTTTTCCAAAGTTGAGTCAGGACTTTATTGAGAATGAGTAACAGATCCAATTGTAGCCCCCAAGGGCCGGCTCAATCTTTTCCAAAGTTGAGTCGGGACTTTATTGAGAATGTGTAACAGAGCCAAATCTAGCCCCCAAGGGCCGACTCAATCTTTTTCAAAGTTGAGTCGGGACTTTCATGCTAAACCTCCTGGAAAAAAAATCAGTATGTAGCCCCCAAATTCTGGGTTAACTGAATAAAGATGATCCGGAATTGCCTTTGACCTAGGAGACCAAATAAACATTAGCCCCCCAAGTGTCATACATATTGCTTGCAATATGTTTGAGGCTTGTTGAGTTTTTCCTTAGATTTCTCCTCCTGTCGGCTCATCCTATGTTTTGATATTTCGTAGGAAGCTTTAAATGAAGCCGGGTCAGAAATAGCCGGGTTAAAAAGCAATATAGCCGCACAGCAAACCGCTCGGAGTGAAGCTGATGAAAAATGCCGGCTCCTTTCTGAAGAGCTAACCAAAATCAAGTCCGACTTCACCACCTTCAAGGAATCTGCCAAAGCTGAAAAAGCCGCCTTGACTAAACGGGCGAATGATGATGATCAGCGGCTCATGATTGTATCTGATGAGGTACTGTCCTTGAAGCGCCAAATCACGAAGATGACAACCACCCTCTTTGGTAAGTTTTTGACGACTTTAACTCAATTGGTGTATTGTACTTGTGCTGGCAACTTACAACGAGATCTCCATCTTATGCGGGTCCTAGGACCGCCAACTAGCCTTTGACAGCCTGCTGCCCCTGAAGGCCATATATACTTTGACAGAACAACTCTACTGCAGCGCTATGTGTACCATCAAAGCCGTACAGTACAAGGATGCCATCCCTTCAACTCTCAAAGGGGTCTTAGAACTTCTGTCCACGATGCCAAATCAAATCGTAGAGTTAAAGAAATCAGCCGCCCGCCAGGGGGCGATCGCAGCTATAAGCCGGGCGCTGGCTTTTGCCCCTGAGCTAACTCCGCCTGAAATGATGGACGGGTTTCCCTCCAAGAAGGATGATGGCTCCGAATTTTCAGATGCTGACTATGCCCGGTGCGTGAATAATTCCAAAGTCCTGGCCTCCGTCTTAGCAGAAGAAGTTAATCTGGCGACTTACCAGGCGGCTTATAGCGCAGATCAGAAAAGGATCCGTGGCCCTCTCTTTGAAAGCAAAGATTTGACACCCGCCCGCAGTAAGAATCTTTTCGCCTCTAAACTTGACCCGTCCCCCTTCTTTGAAGAAGGAACCTTTGCGGCTTTAACCAACTGCAACTGGGACTTGGCAAATCTCCAGATCAAGGCAGCCAAAGACCCGGAGTAGGGTGACCTGCCAGCTAGCTGATCGCGCTGTAGATACCTGTTGATAGCCGGCTCTTTATGACCTGCCATGAGCGGTGTAAAAAACTTGATGATATTTTTGGGCTCCACAGAGAGTGTGTGTAATAGACTAGTAGCAACTTTTGCCTTTCTTGAATTGTGACATCGCGCACATATGAAAGTCTGGCTCAACATATATATATATGCCATCTTCCTTGTTCTTCTCATTGTATACCTTATCGGCTCTTTGCAGCTTAATTTCCTGCATGAATAGATGTATCCTTATATCGTTAGGAGGGCGACTTAAAAGCACAACCTGAAGATGTTGTGTCTTCCTAACGTGCTGACGGAGTCCATTGCTTGGCTTAAGAGCCGGCCGATAGGGTTTGATAAGCTACACCGGTAGGGCAGGAAGCCCCTTGTACGGCTATGTTGACATATCAACATTTTTTGGCGTAAGAGCCGGTTGTTAGGGATAGATAAGCTACACCCGGAGGTGGGAAGCCCCCTTCGACAACCAAAGTTGACTTGTCAACTTTTTTGGCATAAGAGCGGGCTGTTAGGGTTAGATAAGCTACACCCGAAGGTGGGAAGCCCCCTTCGACAGCCAATGTTGACTTGTCAACATTTTTGGCATGAAAGTTGGTTGTTAGGGATAGATAAGCTACACCCTGAGGTGGGAAGCCCCCTTCAACAACCAACGTTGACTTGTCAACTTTTTTGGCATAAGAGCCGGTTGTTAGGGATAGATAAGCTACACCCGGAGGTGGGAAGCCCCCTTCGACAGCCAATGTTGACTTGTCAACATTTTTGGCATGAAAGCTGGTTGTTAGGGATAGATAAGCTACACCCAGAGGTGGGAAGCCCCCTTCGACAACCAAAGTTGACTTGTCAACTTTTTTGGCATAAGAGCCGGCTGTTAGGGTTAGATAAGCTACACTCGAAGGTGGGAAGCCCCCTTCGACAACCAATGTTTTGGATTTTCCTTACATGGATGAAGATATGTGACACGGCAGAGGCCCTGGCTTGCAGGAATGCTACTTTATTCATATATAAATATGATATGTACAATGGTGAGTCTCAACAACTCAAGTGTAATAAGGTCGCAGATGCGCTATGTTCCACGGCCGGCGGGTCTCCTGACCCGAAGTATATGAGTCATCCCGGATGTCAATGAGATAATATGACCCGTTGTTGAGATTTCTACTGACCACGAAAGGTCCTTCCCATGGAGGAGATAATTTATGCATATTCGTCTGGTCTTGAATCAGCCACAGCACTAAGTCGCCCTCTTGAAACGTCCGGGTCTTAACCCATGTGGCTATGATAGCGGCACATGTCTTGCTGATAAATCGCCGAACGGGCAGCCGCCAGCTCTCTTTCTTCCTCCAAAGCATCCAATGCGTCTTGACGCACCGTCTCATTGTCCGTCTCAATGTAAGCCGCCACTCGTGGCGAGTCATGCCGGATGTCACTTGGTAACACGGCCTCTACACCGTAAACCATGAAGAAAGGTGTATACCGTGTGGATCTGTTTGGGGTGGTTCTAATGCTCCATAAGACGGAGGGCAACTCTTCCACCCAACAGCCCGGTGTCCGTTGTAAAGGAACCAAGCCGTGGCTTGATACCCCTCAAGATTTCTTGATTGGCACGCTCCGCCTGACCATTAGACCATGGATGGGAAACCGTCGAAACATCAAGCCGGATGTGCTCCAAGTCGCGGAACTTTTTCATAGCCCCCTTGGACAAGTTTGTGCCATTGTCTGTGATGATACTATGAGCGTAACCAAAATGGTAGATCAGCTTTTTAATAAACTGAACCATCGTAGCCGCGTCACACTTGCTGACCGGCTCAGCTTCTACCCACTTGGTGAACTTATCAACTGCCACTAAGAGGTGCGTTTTCTTATCCTTGGATCTCTTGAAAGGCCCGACCATATCAAGCCCCCAGAATGCAAATGGCCAAGTAATTGGTATCATGCGCAATTCTTGAGCCGGAACATGAGGACGCCGGCCAAATTTTTGACAGTCGTCACACTTGCAGACTAGATCCTCTGCATCTTTGTGAGCCGTCAACCAGAAAAAACTGTGCCGGAAAGCCTTTGCCACCAGAGATTTTGAGCCAGCGTGATGTCCACAATCTCCAACGTGAATTTCATTCAAGATTTCCTGACCCTCCTCTAGCGAGACACAATGTTGAAACACCCCGGTAATGTTGCACTTGTGCAACTCACCATTAACTATTGTCATGGACTTAGACCGCCGGGTGATCTGTCTGGCCAGATTTTTATCATTAGGTAACTCGCTCCGAGGCACATAGGCCAGGTAAGGCACAGTCCAATCCTGAATAGCATGTAGAGTCGCCACCAGTTGCCCCTCCGGGTCAGGAACAACCAAATCTTCCTCTAAAGGTAACTTGACAGTCGGGTGATGTAAGACGTCCAGAAAGATATTGGGCGGCACCGGCTTTCACTGAGAGCCTAACCTTGACAAGGCATCGTTCGCCTCATTCCTGCGTTGATCAATGTGATCTACCTGATAGCCTTTGAAGTAACCAGCAATGACATCCACCGCCTGACGATAAGCCGCCATCCGCGGGTCCCTTGAGTCCCAAGTGCCTGAAACTTGCTGAGCCACAAGATCCGAGTCGCCCAAACACCTTACCCGGCTTAAATTCATCTCCTTAGCTACCCTGAGGCCATGAAGCAGGGCTTCATCTTCAGTCGCATTATTGGTGCAAGGGAACATCAGTCAGAGCACATAACAGAACTTATCACCTTGGGGAGATGTTAAAACAACTCCTGCCCCTGACCCTTCCAGCTGCTTGGATCCATCAAAGTGTATAGTATAGTATGTGTTATCCGGCTTTTCTTTGGGCGCTTGACACTCTGTCCAATCGTTTATGAAATCCACAAGGGCTTGAGACTTGACAGCCGTACGGGGTACGTATTTCAGATTGAGAGGTCCCAGCTCCAATGCCCACTTAGCAATGCTACCAGTGGCTTCTGTGTTTTGAATTATGTCCCCTAACGGAGCAAAGCTGACTACGGTGATCTGGTGCCCTAAGAAGTAGTGCTTTAACTTGCGATTGGCCATGAATACCCCATACACTAGCTTCTACCAATGTGGATATCTCTGCTTACACTCTGTCAGTACCTCACTGATATAATAAACCGGCCTCTGAATCGGATATTCCTTCCCTGCTTCCTTGCGCTCAACCACAATTGCAACGCTGACAACCCGGTTGTTAGCCGCCACGTGCAGGAGCAAAGGTTCTTTCTCAGCCGGAGCAACTAACACCGGCGGCTCAATGAGCTGCTTCTTGAGCGGCTCAAATGCTTCACCCATCGTCGTACTTCAGACAAAATTGTCTGTCTTTTTCATCATCTGATATAGGGGGATAGCTTTCTCACCAAGGCGGCTTATGAACCGGCTCAACACGGAGATCCACCTTGCCAGGCGTTGGACATCGTTAATACAAGCCGGCTCTGCCAGGGAGGTGATAGCTTTGATTTTATCCGGGTTATCCTCAATGCCACGCTCAGAAACCAGAAATCCCAAGAGCTTGCCAGCCAGAACACCAAAGACACACTTTGCTGTGTTAGGCATCATCTTATAGATCCGAAGATTGTCAAAGGTTTCCCTTAAGTTGTCCAAATGGGTCTCCTTCTTCCTTGATTTGATCACAATATCATCCATGTAAGCGTGAACGTTGCGCCCGATCTGACTATGAAGACAATTCTGCACACAAAGCTGATAAGTCGCCTGGGCACTCTTGAGCCCAAAAGGCATAGACACATAAAAGAAGGCTCCAAAAGGCATAATGAAAGCCGTCTTCTCTTGGTCCTTAACTGCCATCTTGATCTGATGATATCCTGAATAAGCATCCAGGAAGCACAAGCTTTCGCAACCCGCCGTAGCATCAATGATCTGATCAATACGAGGGAGAGCAAAAGAATCAGCCGGACAAGCTTTGTTAAGGTCCATATAGTCCACGCACATACGCCACGTGTCGTTCTTCTTAAGCACCAGCACTGGGTTAGCAAGCCATTATGGGTGAAAGACCTCGACAATGAAACACGCCACTAAGAGCCGGGCAACCTCTTCTCCAATGGTCTTGCGTCTCTCCTCATTGAACCGCCGTAGAAACTGCTTGACAGGTTTAAACTTAGGATCCACATTAAGGTTGTGCTCAGCGAACTCTCTCGGTACACCCGGCATGTCAGAAGGTTTCCATGCAAAGATGTCCCCATTCTCACGGATGAATTCGATGAGCGTGCTTTCCTATTTGGGATCCATGTTCGCCCCAATGATGAACTATTTGGATGAGTCGCCCGGAGTGAAATCTATTGCCTTGGTATCATCCGCCGAGAACTTGAGGGGCGGCTCAACCTCCGTCGTGGGCTTTTTCAGCGGGGTCATATCCTCCGGGTCAACATTCTCCTTATAGAACTTGAGCTCCGCCTCAGCACAACTGGATTCCGTGTAAGCCGCATCTCCTTCCTCGCACTCAATAGCCATTTTACGATCGCCATGAACAGTGATCGTGCCATTCAATCCGGGCATCTTGAGCTGCAAGTAAACATAACAGGGCCTAGCCATAAACTTAGCATAAGCCGGCTGCCCAAACAACGCATGGTAAGGGCTCTTGATCTTAACCACTTCAAACCACAAGGACTCCACCCTGTAGTTATATTCGTCACCTAAAGTGACTTCCAAAGAAATCCTGCCCACTGGATAAGCCGACTTGCCTGGCACCACACCATGAAAACGGTGGATGAGGGCTTAAGATCTTTGTCAAGCAACTTCATCCACTGGAAGGTATCATAGTAGAGGATATTGATACTGCTGCCTCCATCCATAAGTACCTTATTCACCATATATCCTCCCACTTTGGGGGGCAACTACCAAGGCCAGCCACTCCCGAGGCATCAACGCGTGGCGGGTGATCCTCCCGGCTCCATGTTATGTCATATTCGGACCACTTCAAGTACTACGGAAGAGCCAGCGCAACTGCATTAACCGCTCGCTTGCGCAGCTTCTAATCCCGCTTGTTAAGACTGGTCATGAAAACATGATACTATCCTGAACTGAGCTACTTTGGATTACTCTGATATCCAGACTGGTTACGTTGCTGCTGATTCTTATTACCCGGGTGCTGAGGATGTCCTCCTTGATTGCCCTGACTGTGGTGACCGGACCCTGAGCCGCCGGATCCAAATCCAGTTCCTGACCCACCTGGTCCTGAGCCGCCGGGCAGGCCACCACCATGGTTGTTGTGCTGTTGCATGTTGTAGTTCCTGAACTTCTGCATGATGTGGCAATCACCCCATGTGTGCGCTGAAGGTTTATCGGGCCGATTGTGCTCCGGACAGGGTTTCTTAAGCGCATCCTCCAAATTGAAGGGAGCCCTATTTTTGTTAAAAGGCTGCCTGAACTTCCCATTGCCCTTAGGATGATTCTGGCCGGTGCTTGCATTGGCTACCAGCTCTGACCCGCCATCGGGGTTCTTCCGCTTACTCGGGTTACCATTGTTTGCCACACCCTTCCCCTGATTGTTCCTCTTACCTTGGCGGGCCTTCTCCTCATCAGAGCCTGGATCCTTCATGTTATAAGAGTCGGCGTATTTTGTGAGAGCCTTCATGAGTTCTCCCATGTCCTAACACGTACGCTTGAGCCGGCCAAGCTTCTGCTTCAGCGGGATGAAGTGACAGTTCTTTTCTAAGATTAGCACTGCTTGAGCCATCGTGATCTGCTCAGAGGAGTGGATGATGGTCGACACCCGCCGGACCCAATGGTGAGCCGACTCATTCTCCTGCTGAACGCAATGAACGAGATCCACAATGGTCATAGGCTGTTTGCAAGTCCCTTGAAAGTTTTTGATGAGCTTTGCCCTCAACTCAGCCCATGAACTGATGGTATTGGGTGGCAAACCTTTTAACCACGTGCGAGTAGGACCTTCAAGCATCATGATGAAGTACTTTGCACACACCGCCTCACTGACGTCCAACATCTCCATGGCAAGCTTATAACTTGCGAGGTCCTTTGAAATCCTTCGGCAACCGCTCACTTCGCAGAGCTGGTGTTAAGCATGGCACTCCCACGGCCCTAGTGGTCACTCCCGCCCCTACTGACATGGAGGGTGCGGGCTCTTGGTGAGCCGTCGTGGCCACCGTTGCCACCTCTGGCTGGTTTCTTGCCTGGTTCATGAGTGCTTGCGCATCCAGAGCTACCTGGTCGTCCCCCTGAGGCCCTCTATGACGATCGCTGCTGGAAACCGCCGGCGACTCATAGCACCGGCTAAAGCTGCGACTAGGGAGAGGCATTGAATGAACGTGGCTCCGTCTGTAAGCATACTTTTCCTGCTGGGCCATCGTCGTCTGAAGGTATCCAATGGCGTTTCGCACATCCTCCGTAAAAGGCACTTCGTCCGGGATAGGGATTGTTTCAAGCTGGGTGGCCGCCGCCACCATGTTCTCCGCTGGGTTGGAATAATGACCCACCGGCGTTGGAGAGACCACTGGTGAGGCCTGGCTTCATCGGGTCGGGTGTGGCATCGGTCGAGCCGTCGACCGGCTTCCAGGTGCATCTGCTGTCCATCCTGTTCCTGGTGTGTTAAAGAGATTCCTAGCCTCATAACGTTCTGGTAAGCGGTATTGGTTTCTCATCCGGTGTACCGCAACCGCCGATTGCTGTTCCAGCCCAAGGCGGAAAGCATCTGTCTTAATGCGTTCAGCCTCTTCCTCCATCTAGACCTTTAGCTCAGCTATCTTTTGCTGCTCCTCCGTCATACGGTCCTTGAGCCTCACAATCTCTAAGTTCCGAGCGGCTTGGTTATCTGGTGTAACTTTAGTGGCCATCAGGGTCGTGAGCTCGTTCATCAGATCTAGAAGAACTTGAGCCGCCGGCGGCGGGTCAGCCCTCGAGGTTGCTGCTCCCGTGGCTATACTGCTCGTACCCGGGGCCGACCCCGCCGTGAACACGACTGCATGAATCGGCGGCCCAAGAGCGTCCGGCTCAGAATGATCCGACTCAAGGTAAAGCTCATCGTAGCCCCCGAGCCCGCCATTGTGAAGCTGGTAAATCGACTCCGTCTCTCCGCTCGAAGACTCGTCTTCTGAATAGACAAGAGTTTCCTGTGATACAGAAGCTTCTAGATCCATACCTTGAGCGAAGCCTACGAAGACGTGCTTCCGGCCCGGGTTTACACGGGCGGGCTGCACATCACGGGCGGGTTGCGCGCGCCGAGTAGGCTCGACGATGTCGGTGCAGACGTCCGACCCGGGTGTAGATCCGTTGATCCTTCTGATGAAGACGTGGATCCCGCCGAAGGGAACCCGGAATCCATATTCCACAGAGATGGCATCAAGCCCCCAGACGTCGTCGTCGATGTAGAGCCGAGCGCAACGACTCTTGCTCATCCTTTCGACCACGTATCCTTCGAGCCCTGGTAGAGAGCCCTTTGAGAAATCAACACCACCGAGCGCAGGCGCCATGGTGGGCGCCAACTGTCGTGGTTTTATCACGGCAGATGTCCGGGTGAACGGACTTGGGTTCGAGGCCATTGCTAACGTGATGGACTCAAAGGGGTTGGTTGGGACAAAGGACATGATTTTACCTAGGTTCGGCCCCTCAAGTCGAGGTAACAACCTACGTCCTGCTTGTGCTTGTTGTATTGCTTGATGTATCGATTACAAGGGAGCTATTGCTTGACCTAGTTCTCGATAGCCTGATCTCTAAGTCACCCCAGGTCTCGCCTTTATATTGGAGGCCAAGACCACGGGTCATACAAGTCGTGACCGACTTTCAATACCTGTATGAGTCTATCTCTACCTCCCGTTGCCTTCTTGGTCAAGTTGTCTCCGGGTGGCTTACACGCCCGGGTCTTCTTCGTCCGGGCCAAAGGCCGACCCATCTTGTCAAGCCGCCAAGCATCTTGTGCTTAAGTCTTCACGGCCTACTATTGAACTGGTGTACGAGCCGCCCGGTGTGACCCAGAGCCTTTAGGGCGGGTCTCACCGTGGGGTTATATCCCCAATAGTAACTACGACAACGCTCTTAACATATACCCTTGCCATTGCCTTGTTATCCTGAGCCTATTTGCATCACTTGCCTATCGAGACTAGCCATTGAGTATTGTCGGGCTATGCTACTTGTGCACTTTAGAGATACATACTCCGCATAGCTACAATTGCGTGCACATAATTGCTATCTTGGTGTGCACGTCCCGCATAATGACCTTACAAATATCATAGTCAAAATAAAGACACTCAAAGCTTTTAAGAAAGAGCAAAAGAGAAAAAAGCAATAGCATCGCCAAATTTGCATATCATACTTGACCATCTTGGATCACTTGAGCGAGTGATTCATGCCTCATACATACATAGCAAGTCGGGAATAGAAAGACGGCACATTTTGTTTCTTATAGGTTGTGCACAAGTTCGTATCACGCCCATTTGAGCGATCATGCTAGCGTCTCTCTAGTGTTGTGCAACATAAGCGATTTTTGTGGATTCCACATTTTGTGCTCATTCCTTGGTTGCACGACCCCACTTATCTATCTCTGTGTGTGTGTTTTGATGTATACTCATTGCTTTTGATCTACATTGTCTTACTTGCGAATTTACGAATCTCTTTCAACATTATTGAATCATATTCTCGAATTACTCAAATTTTGTGCCACCATCCTAACCAAGCTACCCCATAAGACTTACTTGTGTAGGTGTGAGGACGATCTTAGGTATCATTTCTACTATCTCCAACTGAACATTGAGTGCTCGATTCGTTGTCAACTTTTGGAACAATGCTTGGTTTTATCTTCCTCATTCTTCCACTTATATCTTCTTTTTGTCTTCCTCATTCTTCCACTTATATCTTCTTAAGTGCTATGGATAGGAACATCATGTCGAACTCGACATTCGAGGAGCACGACGACGACGCGAACACCCATGTCACTAAGTTGCACTTCTTCGTCGCAAACAAGGCAATTACTCAAGCTCAAGATGTCTTGAATGACCGCATCAAACAACTCGCCTCCAACCAATGCAAATCCGAGGTGCACACACGGGACTACCTCGACAACAAGCTATCAAGCCAGATGGAGGAATTTCGGTCCTTGATGCTCGACCACGCTCCCTCAACTTCGAATACGTCAAGACGGCACTCAAGTCACCACTCCTCTAAGTATTCTTCCGACGCAAGTCCTCCACAAGCACGTGTTCATCACCAAGACGAACACTCCGGACCAAGCTCACCTCAAGGTCGTAACGTCAAGCAACCGAGAATCCATTCCATGGCAATGGATTGCAAGATTGTGCCCGCGCTCGAGACCATCGCCGTCAACAAGATCAAGATGTGTTGGAGCAAGAACAACGATGCCAAGAAGAAGAACACCATCGTTGCCATGAACAAGCGCTGCAAGCACATCGGTGCCTTGCAAGAAGCTACTCGCGTCTTGGAGGAGCGCAACCTCCAAGCTCACCAAGAACAAGAAGCACTCCGGTGAGAACGACAAGAAGAAGCCGCTCGCCAAGAGGAGAAATTGCCCAACAATAATTTGTTTACCCATCGTGTGCTTACTTTAATGAGAGATGTCGCTAGGGAAAACTATGGCCCCCGGGTCTATTCACTTACATATTTACAAAACTTATATTTACCTTGCTGCCATTATTTGTATTTTATTTTGTTTTGCATTTTACAATTATCTATTATAATCTACACACCTCACTTGCTTGAAAATAACGAAATCAAGGGGATTGACAACACTCTTGCTGCGTTGGGTGCAAGTTGTTTGCTCTTTTATGTGCAGCCGCAGAACACAGTTGTGGATTCATATTCCTATTGATTCGATAAACCTTGATTTCTTAACTAAGGGAAATACATATTCGTATTGTGTTGCAATTACCCGTTCCTCTTCACGAAATCCCAACGCATATCACAAGTATCAGGAAGAACTTCTGTCGTCGTTGCCGGGGAATATCATCACCAACTATCAAGTAACTTCACACACATTATCATTCACTCGTTCTTATTTTTATTTTCTATTATATTTAGTTTGCTTCATAAAAAAAAATACAAAAATATTTGTCCTTGCTTGCTAGTTTACTTGTTTGCTTACCACCATGGCTAGCTCCCCTTCGGACATGTCCTCGTCTCCTTACTTGGAAGTGGGTTCTGCAATCTTGGATTTTAAGCAAGTAGGTGATGAGTCCCTTAAGAAATCTTGGGACAGATTACTAGAAATACAAGCAAGAGCTAATCCCAAGAGTCATATTAAATTGCTCCTTAGAAGTTTTTATGTTGGTTTATCCTTATCTCATCGACGTGTCTTGGATTCTATGTTCAAAAAAGATTTTCTTGGGAACAATGCTTTTGACACCTATGATAAGATGAAAAATATATTTGGTCAACCTAAAATAGAAACCATTGAACCTTCTATACTAGTTTGCCACCGTCAAACTGAGCTAATCACAGAGGCTATAACTAGTATGGAGTCTAACTTTAGGGGGTTGTTCAACTCTATCTTTAAAATCCATGGAAACGTCATGATGCAAAATATGAGGCTTGATACCATAGAGAAAAAGCTTGATGCGCTTTGTGCAAGGGATAGCAAGATTGTGAAAGGGATTGTACCCCTTAGGAACAAAGATGAAAATACTTGAAACTATGTGTTATGCCTAGCTAGGGGCATAAAACAATAGCGCGTGTTGGGAGGCAACCCAATAGTCGTTATCTTTATTTTTGTTGTTTACTTTTTGTTTTGGTGTGATGAAATGATTATTTGTACTATAATTATTGTGTTTTTGTGTTTAAATTAGTGTTTGTGCTAAGTAAATCCTTTGGGATAACTCGCATGGGCAAAAACAAAAACTTTGATGTCCAGTGCAGAATTTCAATGATTTTACTGGAATGTCTTTTTTATCTGAATTTTTGACACAGTATTTCTATACAAATTATTCAGGTTTTCCTAATTTGTAAGAATTTGTGGAGTCACATAAGTATAGGTTCTTTATTGATCATTACAAACTATTTTGTTTTAGAAAGATTATGGTTTTGCTTGCATAGTTTGCTTGTTTTGATGATGCTATGGATTATATCAGGGGTATAAGCCATGGAGAGGTTGGAATACATTACCTATTATGCAATAGTTATATATAAATCAATTTATAACAGTGCCTAAAATATCTGATATGTTGCTTATACTAATGGATCTCACGAAGTTTTATTGAATTTTATGCAATTGAAGTTTTCATGTTTTGGGTGTTATCACAATGGACAAAGGAATAAGGAAAGGCAAGAGCCTAAGCTCTAGGAAGACTCAAGTTTCTAAGCTTGTGGATGCCCCAGAAGGCATCCTCTCTTTCGTCTCAATCCATTAGTATGTCACTTGGAGCTATATTTTTATTCGTCACATGATATGAGTTTTGCTTGGAGCGTCGTTTGCTTTTATTTTTAGTTTTCCACAATCATCATTTGCTGTACACACACCTATTTTAGAGAGACACACATTCATGATAATTTATTAGAATACTCTATGTGCTTCACTTATGTCTTTTGAGCTTAGCAGTTGCTATAGTATTGCGCTTATGTCTTTTTGAGCACAATGATGTATATATTTTGTAGAAATAATTGCACTCTCGTTCTTCATTTATATTTGGTTCAGAGTTAATAAATAGTGACGGTAATTTGCATGTATCATAAGACTAGTCTAAAAATAGTAGGTATTCAATGAGTGATAATCAAAACCATCATAAAAGATAAATTGTGGGTTAATGATATTGATGTGGTAATATGAAAAAGGTGTGAGTGCATCATTTTCGATTTGTGGAAGTATTAGTATTAAGAGGTGTTAATTTCTTGTTTGACTGAATATTAAAAAGGCATGGTGGGCATGTGTGAGCATTTTTATTCCTCGTTAAAATCCTAGTGTTGTTTCTGGTCGCAGGCGTGCAATGGTTAACTTCTCCCAACCTCCTCCCTCGGAGCATGTGAGTAGTGATTTGATTTGTGATAAAACTAATTAAACTATGCAATAATTATATGAGTTCTCCATGATTGATCTGAACGTGTGGACATACGCAAGCTCACCATCTCATATTTTTTCTAGCCTCTTTGGTACCGTGCCTTGCCCATTCTCACCTCGGTGATAGGTGCAAACTTCCCCAGTGCATCCAAATCCCGTGACATGGTACGCTCTGTCACACATAAGCCTTCTTATATCTTCCTCAAAACAGCCACCATACATACCTATTATGTCATTTCCATAGTCATTCTGGGATATATTGCCATGCACATTCCACTATTACATCACATGACTAGTTCACTCATCATCATATTGCTTTGCATGATAATATAGAGTCGAAGTAGTATTTGTGTAAAAGCCACTGTTCATCATATTTTGACACACGTCGCGCTAGATGATTGCACATCCTAGTACACTACTAGAGGCATTCATATTGAGTCATATTGTTTCATAGTTCTTCATATCGAGTTTTCATATTGAGTTGTAAGTAAATAAAAGTGTGATCATCATCATTATTAGAGCATTGTCTCAGTGAGGAAATAAAAATGGGGGGATGAGCCCACCATAAAAAAAGAGAAAAAGAGAGAAGAGACTTTGCTACTATCCTTTACCACACTTGTGCCTCAAAGTGGCACCTTGTGATTCATATAGAGAGTTGCTACTTCTCGAGCATGCGTTGGTTTCCCGTGAAGAGGAACGGTTTGATGCAGCAAAGTAGATAAGTATTTCCCTCAGTTTTTGAGAACCAAGGTATCAATCCAGTAGGAGATACAAGCGAGTCACCAATAGATGTACTTGCACAAAGAATCAAACTCTTGCACCCAACGCTATCAAGGGATTGTCAATCCCTTCATGATTACCTGCAAGGATGAGATCTAATAGAGATAGATATAATAGGATACTTGAACGGAAAGTAAAACTAAAAGTAAAAATTTGGCAGCAAGTATGTTTGGTATTTTTGGTTTTACATATGAAAGTATAATATGGAAAATAGACTCGGGGGCCATAGGTTTCACTAGATGGCTTCTCTCATGATGGCAAGTATTACGGTGGGTGAACAAATTACTGTCAACCAATTGATAGAAAAGAGAATAATTATGAAGATATCCAAGCCAATGATTATGCATATAGGCATCATGTCCGTGTCGAGTAGACCGAAACGATTCTGCATCTACTAATATTACTCCACACATCGACCGACTCCTGCCTGCATCTAGAGTATTAAGTTCATAAAGAACAGAGTAACGCATTAAGTAAGATGACATGATGTAGAGGAATAAACTCAAGCAATATGATGAAAACCCCATCTTTTTACCCTTGATGGCAACAATACAATACGTGCCTCGCTACCCCTACTTTGTCACTGGGTGAGGACACCGCAAGATTGAACCCAAAACTAAGCACTTCTCCCATTGCAAGAATTACCAATCTAGGTTGGCCAAACCAAACCAAATACTCGAAGAGACTTGCAAAGATATGAAATTATGCATATAAGAAATAAGAAAAGACTCAAATAATATTCATGGATAATCTGAATCATAAACCCACAATTCATCGGATCTCGACAAAGACACCGCAAAAGAGTATTACATTGGATAAATCTCCATGAAGATCATGAAGAACATGGTATTGAGAAGCAAAGAGAGAGAAGAAGCCACCTAGCTAATAGCTATGGACCCGTAGGTCTGTGGTGAACTACTCGTGCATCATCGGAGGGGCAATGGAGTTGATGTAGATGCCCTCCGTGATCGAATACCCCATCGGCAGATTACCGAAAAAGGCTCCAAGATTGGATCTCTCGGGAAAGGAGGCTTCTGGCAGCGGAAAAGTATTTTCGTGGCTCATTCTGATAATGATGAGATATTTGGAATTTTATAGGCTGAAGATTAGGGTTAGGGGAGCAGCCGTGTGCCCACAAGTCTGCCCGGCGCGGGGTACACCCCTGGCTGCGGGCCTAGGGCTTGTGGCCCCATGGCAACTCCTCTCCCTTTGTTCTCAAGTCTCATAGTTTACTTTTGTTCCAGAAAAATCACTCCGAAGGTTTTATTCCGTTTGGACTCCGTTTAATATTCATTAATAGGTTAGTCCCAACAATAATATAAAATAGCATAGTAATGCATATAAAACATCCAAAACAGATAATATAATAGCATGTAATAATCAAAAATTATAGATACGTTGGAGACGTATCAAGAGTCTCATGTTATATCATTTTCATATGCTAGTGGTAATTACTATTTCATTATTATAAACTTGGCTTGTATATTCCGATGACGGGCTTCCTCAAATGCCCGAGGTCTTCATGAGCAAGCAAGTTGGATGCACGCCCCACTTAACTTCAGTTGAGCTTTCATACACTTATAGCTCTAGTGCATCATTTGCATGGCAAGCCCTACTCCTTGCATTGACATCTACAGATGAGCATCTCCATAGCCTGTTTATATGCCTAGTTGATGTGAGACTATCTTCTCCACTTTTTACCCCTTTGATATCTACCACCATATTCTATTCCACCTAGTAGTAAATCAAAATTTTCCTACATGTCACCAAGATTTATCTATGGAGAAATCAGCAACGAGAGGGGAGAGATTGCATCTTCATACCTTTGAAGATCGCTAAGCGGAAGCGTTACAAGAACGCAGTTGGTGGAGTCGTACTCACAGCGATTCAGATCGCGGTGGATTCCGGTCTAAGCGCCGAACAACGGCGCCTCCGCATTCAACACACGTGCAGCCCGGTGATGTCTCCTAGGCCTTGATCCAGCAAGGAGGAAGGAGAGGTTGGGGAAGAGCTCCAACAGCAGCACAACGGCGTGGTGGTGGTGGACTAGCAAGGTATTCCGGTAGGGCTTCGCCAAGCGCTGCGGAGGAGGAAGAAGAGAGGTAGGGCTTCGCCGTGAGAGAGAGAGTTCAGATCTGTTCTCAAGAGGCAAAACCCTTGGGTATATATAGGAGGAGGGAGAGGGAGGGTTGCCTTGGCCCCTCCTACAAGGAGGAGAGGTTCGGCCGAACTAGGGGGAGAGTCCACCTCCCACAAGGGAGGTTGATCTCCTCCTTTTAAACCTTTTTCATCCCTATCTCTTATCTCCAGCCGCATGGGCCTTTATAGAAGGTCTTGGCCAGCCCAATAAGGGCTGGCACACCTCCTCTAAGGGACCATGAAGTCCTCTGGTCGTCACATCCCTCCCGGGGGTCCTCCGGCACCCTCCCGGAACTCCCGGTACAATACTGATGAGCCTGAAAACTTTCCGGGGACCAAAACTGGACTTCCTATATATCAATCTTTACCTCCGGACCATTCCGGAGCTCCTCGTGACATCTGGGATCTCATCCGGGACTCCGAACAACCTTTGGTAATCACGTATACCATTTCCCTATAACCCTAGCGTCATCGAACCTTAAGTGTGTAGACCCTACGGGTTCGGGAGACACGTGGACATGACCGAGACACTTCTCCGGCCAATAACCAACAGCGGAATCTGGATACCCATGTTGGCTCCCACGTACTCCATGCTGATCTCATCGGATGAACCATGATGTCAGGGATTCAATCAATCCCGTATTCTATTCCCTTTGTCTATCAGTATGATAGTTGCCCGAGATTCGATCGTCGGTATCCCTATACCTTGTTCAATCTCGTTACCGGCAAGTCTCTTTACTCGTTCCGTAATACATCATCCCGTGGCTAACTCCTTAGTCACATTGAGCTCATTATGATGATGTCTTATCGAGTGGGCCCAGAGATACCTCTCCATCACAAGGAGTGACAAATCCCAGTCTCGATTCATGCCAACCCAACAGACACTTTTGGAGATACCCGTAGTGCACCTTTATAGCCACCCAGTTACGTTGTGACGTTTGGCACACCCAAAGCATTCCTACGGTATCCGGGAGTTGCACAATCTTATGGTCTAAGGAAACGATACTTGACATTGAAAAGCTTTAGCAGACGAACTACACAATCTTGTGCTCTGCTTAGGATTGGGACTTGTCCATCACATCATTCTCCTAATGATGTGATCCCGTTATCAACGACATCCAATGTCCATGGTCATGAAACCGTGACCATCTATTGATCAACGAGCTAGCCAACTAGAGGCTTACTAGGGACATGTTGTGGTCTATGTATTCACACATGTATTACGGTTTCTGGTTAATACAATTGTAGCACGAATAATAGACAATTATCATGAACTAGGAAATACAATAGTAACCATTTTATTATTGCCTCTAGGGCATATTTCCAACAGTCTCCCACTTGCACTAGAGTCAATAATCTAGTTACATTGTGATGAATCGAACAGCCATAGCATTTTGGTGTTGATCATGTTTCGCTTGTGAGAGAGGTTTAGTCAACGGATCTACGACAGTCAGATCCGTATGCACTTTACAAATATCTATATCTCCCTCCTGAATGTAATCACGGATGGAGTTGAAGCGGCGCTTGATGTGTCTTGTCTTCTTGTGAAACCTGGGCTCCTTCGCAAGGGCAATAGCTCCAGTGTTGTCACAGAGTAGAGTCCTCGGTCCCGACGCATTGGGAATCACTCCTAGGTCAGTGATGAACTCCTTCATCCAGACTCCCTCCTTCGCTGCTTCCGAAGCAGCTATGTACTCCGCTTCACATGTAGATGCTGCCACCACGCTTTGCTTGCTGCTGCGCCAGCTGACTGCCCCTCCATTCAAAATATACACGTATCCGGTTTGCAACTTGGAGTCGTCCGATCTATGTCGAAGCTAGCGTCGACGTAACCCTTTACGACGAGCTCTTCGGCACCTCCATATACGAGAAACATGTCCTTTGTCCTTTTCAGGTACTTCAAGATATTCTTGACCGCTGTCCAGTGTTCCGCTTTTTGGAAATATGCCCTAGAGGCAATAATAAAATGGTTATTATTGTATTTCCTTGTTCACGATAATTGTCTATTGTTCATGCTATAATTGTGTTAACCGGAAACCATAATACATGTGTGAATACATAGACCACAACATGTCCCTAGTGAGCCTCTAGTTGACTAGCTCGTTGATCAATAGATGGTCACGGTTTCATCGCCATGGACATTGGATGTCGTTGATAACGGGATCACATCATTAGGAGAATGATGTGATGGACAAGACTCAATCCTAAGCATAGCACAAGATCGTGTAGTTCGTTTGCTAAAGCTTTTCAATGTCAAGTATCATTTCCTTAGACCATGAGATTGTGTAACTCCCGGATACCGTAGGAATGCTTTGGATGTGCCAAACGTCACAACGTAACTGGGTGGCTATAAAGGTACGCTACGGGTATCTCCGAAAGTGTCTGTTGGGTTGACACGAATCGAGACTGGGATTTGTCACTCCGTGTGACGGAGAGGTATCTCTGGGCCCACTCGGTAAGACATCATCATTATGAGCTCAATGTGACTAAGGAGTTAGTCACGGGATGATGTATTACGGAACGAGTAAAGAGACTTGCCGGTAACGAGATTGAACAAGGTATGGGGATACCGACGATCGAATCTCGGGCAAGTACCATACCGATAGACAAAGGGAATTGTATACGGGATTGATTGAATCCCTGACATCGTGGTTCATCCGATGAGATCATCGTGGAGTACGTGGGAGCCAACATGGGTATCCAGATCCCGCTGTTGGTTATTGGCCGGAGAGGTGTCTCGGTCATGTCCACGTGTCTCCCGAACCCGTAGGGTCTACACACTTAAGGTTCGATGACGCTAGGGTTATAGGGAAAAGGTATACGTGATTACCGAAGGTTGTTCGGAGTCCCGAATGAGATCCCGGACATCACGAGGAGCTCCGGAATGGTCCGGAGGTAAATATTGATATATAGGAAGTCCAGTTTTGGTCACCGGAAAGTTTTCGGGCTCATCGGTAGTGTACCGGGAGTGCCGGGAGGGTGCCGGAGGACCCCCGGGAGGGGTGTGACGACCAAAGGACCACATGGGCTGTTAGATAAAGTGTGCCAGCCCTTATTGGGCTGGGCAAGACTTTTTCTAAAGGCCCATGTGGCTGGAGATAAGGAGATAAGGCAAAAAGGATTTAAAAGGAGGAGATCCACCTCCCTTGTGGGAGGTGGACTCTCCCTTTAATTCGGCCGGCCATCTCCTCTTTGGAGTAGAGTCCAAGCCAGCCCTCCACGTCCCTCCTCCTATATATACTTGAGGTTTTGGATGTTTTGATTGAAGATTTGATCTCTCTCTCTCACGGCAAAGCCCTACCTCTCTTCTTCCTCCTCCGCAGCGCTTAGGCGAAGCCCTGTCGGAATACCTTGCTACTCCACCACCACCACGCCGTTGTGCTGCTGTTGGAGCCCTTCCCCAACCTCTCCTTCCTCCTTGCTGGATCACGGTGTTGGAGACGTCACCGGGCTGCACGTGTGTTGAACGCGGAGGTGCCGTCCGTTCGGCACTTGATCGGATCTACCGCGATCTGAATCGCTGCGAGTACGACTCCATCAACCGCGTTCTTGTAATGCTTCCGCTTAGCGATCTTCAAAGGTATGAAGATCCAATCTCTCCCCACTCGTTTGCTGGTTTCTCCATAGATATATCTTGGTGACACGTAGGAAAATTTTGATTTACTACTACGTCTCCCAACAGTGGCATCATGAGCTAGGTCTATGCGTGGAATCTATGCACGAGTAGAACACAAAGCAGTTGTGGGCGTCGATTTTGTTAATATGCTTGCCGTTACTAGTCTTATCTTGATTCGACGGTATTGTGGGATGAAGCGGCCCGGACCAACCTTACACGTACGCTTACGTGAGACCGGTTCCACCGCCTGACATGCACTAGTTGCATAAGGTGGCTAGCGGGTGTCTGTCTCTCCCACCTTAGTCGGATTGGATTCGATGAAAAGGGTCCTTATGAAGGGTAAATAGCAATTGGCATATCACGTTGTGGTTTTGACGTAGGTAAGAAACGTTCTTGCTAGAAACCTATAGCAACCACGTAAAAACTTGCAACTACAAATTAGAGGACGTCTAACTTGTTTTTGCAGCATATGCCGTGTGATGTGATATGGCCAAAAGGATGTGATGTGATGCATTGTGATGTATGAGATTGATCATGTTCTTGTAATAGGGTTCACGACTTGCATGTCGATGACTATGACAACCGGCAGGAGCCATAGGAGTTGTCTTATATTATTGTATGACCTGCGTGTCAATCATAAACGCCATGTAATTACTTTACTTTATTGCTAAACGTTAGCTGTAGTAGTAGAAGTAATAGTTGGCGAGACAACTTCATGAAGACACAATGATGGAGATCATGATGATGGAGATCATGGTGTCGTGCCGGTGACAGTGATGATCATGGTGCCCCGAAGATGGAGATCATAGGAGCAAGATGATATTGGCCATATCATGTCACTATATTGATTGCATGTGATGTTTATCATGTTTACATCTTATTTGCTTAAAACGACGGTAGTAAATAAGATGATCTCTCAATAAAATTTCAAGAGAAGTGTTCACCCTAACTGTGCACCGTTGCTAAGGATCGTAGTTCCGAAGCACCACGTGATGATCGGGTGTGATAGGTTCTAACGTTCGCATACAACGGGTGTAAGCCAGATTTACACATGCGAAACACTTAGGTTGACTTGACGAGCCTAGCATGTACAGACATGGCCTCGGAACACGGAAGACCGAAAGGTCGAACATGAGTCGTATAGAAGATACGATCAACATAGAGATGTTCACCATGGATGACTAGTCCGTCTCACGTCATGATCGGACACGGGCTAGTTGACATGGATCATGTATCACTTGGAAGACTAGAGAGATGTCTATCTAAGTGGGAGTTCATTAATAATTTGATTAAGTGAACTTAATTATCATGAACTTAGTCTAAAAATGTCCTTGCAAATTATGTCGTAGATAGCTCGCGCTGTAGCTCCACAGTTTTATTGATACAATCCTAGAGAAAAGTAAGTTGAAAGTTGATGGTAGCAATAATGCGGACTGGGTCCGTGATCTGAGGATTGTCCTCATTGCTGCACAGAAAGCTTATGTTTTTGATGTACCGCTAACTGCACCACTCCCTCAAGCGTTGTTTGTAGATGTTGTGAACATATGACAGGCACTTTTTGGTGACTACATGATAGTTCAATGCGTCATGCATTACGGCTTAGAATTGAGGGTCCAAAATGTTTTGAACGTCACGGAACATATGAGATGTTCTAGGAGCTGAGATTGTGATCTCAGGCTCGTGCCTATGTTGAGAGGTATGAGACCTTCAACAAGATTCTTTGTCTGCAAGATAAAGGAGAATAGCTTAATCGGTGAGCGTGTGCTCAGATTGTCTTGGTGCTACAATCACTTGAATCAAGTGGGAGTTTATCTTCCAGATGAGATAGTGATTAATGCAGTTCTCCAAGTCACTGCCACCAAGCTACTAGAGCTTCGTGATGAACTATAACATGCCAGGGATGGATAAGATGATCCCTGAGTTGTTCGTGATGTTTGACACCACGAAGGTAGAAATCAAGAAGGAGCATCAAGTGTTGATGGTTAAGTGAAACCACTAGTTTCAAAAGGGGCAAGGGCAAGAACGGAAAACTTCAGGAATGGCAAGCCAGTTGTTGCTCTAGTGAAGAAACCCAAGGTTGAGCCCGAACCCGAGACTAAGTGCTTCTGTTATGAGGAGAATGTTCGCTGAAGCGGAAAACCCCTAGATGCTTGGTAGATAACAAGGCTGGTAATGTCAATGGAAGTATATTTGATATACGTGTTAGTGATGTGTACCTTGCTGGTACTCCTAGTAGCACCTGGGTATTGGATACCGGTTCGGTTGCTAAGTGTTAGCAACTCGAAATAAAAGCTACGGAGTAAATGGAGACTAGCTAGGTGAAAGGTGACGATGTGTGTTGGAAGTATTTCCAAGATTGATGTGATCACCATCGCACGCTCTCTCTACCTTCAGGATTTGTGATAAACCTAAATAAATGTTATTTGGTGTTTGCGTTGAGCATGAACGTGATTAGATCATGATTAGTGCGATACGGTTATTCATATAAGTTAGAGAATAATGGTTATTCTGTTTACATGGATAATGCCTTCAATGGTCATGCACCCACTCGAAATGGTTTATCGAATCATGATCGTAGTAGTACACATATTCATAACATTGGTACCAAAAGATACAAAGTTAATAATGATAGTACCACATGCTTGTGGCACTGCCACGTAATGTCATATTGGTATAAATCGCATGAAAGAAACTCCATGCTGATGGATTTTTGACTCACTCGATTTTGAATCGGTTGAGACATGCGAGCCATGCCTCTTGGGCAAGATGACTGAGACCCCGTCATCCAATATGATGGAGCGGGCAAGTGGCTTATTGGAATTAATACATGTTGATGTATGTGGTCCAATGAGTGTTGAAACACACAGTGGATATCGTTGTTTTACCTTCACTGATGATTTGAGTAAATATGGGGATATTTACTTAATGAAACACGAATCTGAAATGTTTGAAAGGTTCAAGGAGTTTCAGAGTGAAGTTAAAGATCATCGTGACAAGAAGATAAATGTCTATGATATGATCATGGAGGTGATATCTAAGTTACGAGTTTGGTATGCAATTTTAGACAATGTGGAAATTGTTTCACAGCTCACGCCTCCTGGAACACCATAGTGTGATGGTGTGTTCGAACGTCATAGTCGTGCTCTATTGGATATAGTGAGTACTATGATGTCTCTTATCGTTTTACCACTATCATTATGGGGTTATGCATTAAAGACAAATCCATTCACTTTAATAGGGCACCATCTAAGTCTGTTGAGATGACACCGTGTGAATTATTGTTTGATAGAAGCCTAAGCTGTCATTTCTTAGTATTTGGGGCTGCGACGCTTATGTGAAAATGGGTTTTTCACATAGTGAGCTCGAACCCAAAGCAGACAAATGCATCTTCATAGAATACCCTAATGAGACATTGGGTATACATTCTATCTCAGATCCAAGCGCAAAAGGTGTTTGTTGCTAAGAACGGGTCCTTTCTTGAGAAAGAGTTTCTCTCGAAAGAATTGAGTGGGAGGAAGATAGAACTTGATAAGGTTGTTGAACCTTTGTTTCAACCAGAGAATAGCGCAACACAGAAAGATGTTTCTGTAGAGCCTACTCAGTTGAAAAGGAAGTTAATGATGATGATCATGAAGCTTCGGATCAAGTCACTATCGAACCTCGTAGGTCGACAAGGACGCGTACTGCTCCTGAGTAGTACGACAACCCTGTCTTGGAAATCATGTTGTTGGACAACGATGAACCTACGAACTATGGAGAAGCGATGGTGGGCCCGGATTCCAACAAATGGCTAGGAGCCATGAAATCCGAGAAAGGATCCATGTATGAAAACCAAGTATGGACTTTGGTAGACTTGCCTGTTGAATGGAGGGTCATTGAGTACAAATGGACCTTTGAGATAAACATAGACGCTAATGGTGAAATGTCACCGTTTATAAAGCTCGACTTGTCGCAAAGAAGTTTCCGCCAAGTTCAAGGAGTTGACTGCAATGAGATTGTCTCATCTGTAGCGATGCTAAAAGTCTATTAAAATTTTGTTAGCAGTTGCTGCATTTTTCGATTATGAAATCTGGCAGATGGATGACAAAACAAGGTTTCCGTAATGGTTTCTGTGAGGAAGAGTTGTATGTGATGCAACCAGAAGGTTTTGTCAATCCTAAGGATGCTAATAATATGCAAACTCCAGCGATCCTTCTATGGACTGGAGCAAGCATCTCGGAGTTGGAATATATGCTTTGATGAGGTGATCAAAGTGTTTAAGTTTATACAAAGTTTATGAGAAACTTGTATTTGCAAGAAAGTGAGTGGGAGCACTATAGAATTTCTTATAAGAATATGTAGTTGACATATTATTGATCGGAAAAGATGTAGAATTTCTGGAAGAGCATGAAGGGTTGTTTGAAAAGAGTTTTTTCAAAGGAAGACCCAGATAAAGCTACTATTTTATTGAGCATCAAGATCTATAGGGATAGATCAATTCGCTTGATAAGTTTTTTCGACGAAGACATACCTTGACAAGTTTTTGAAGGAGTTCAAAATAGATGGGTCAAAGAAGGAGTTCTTGACTGTATTGTAAGGTGTGAAATTGAGTAAGACTCAATACCCGACCACGGCAGAAGATAAAGAAAAGATGAGTCTCATCTCCTATGCTTTAGCCATAGGCTCTATATAGTATGCCATGCTGTGTACCGCACCTGTGTGTGCCTTGCCATGAGTCTGTCAAGGGGTACAAGAGTAATCCAAGAGTGGATCACTGGACAACGGTCAAAGTTATCCTTAGTAACTTGAGAACTAAGGAAATATTTCTCGATTATGGAGGTGATAAAGAGTTCATCGTAAAGGGTTACGATGATGCAAGCTTTAACTCCAATCCGGATGACTCTTAGTAGAAATCTGGCTACGTATAGTGGAGCAGCCATTTGGAATAGCTCCAAGTGGAGCGTGGGAGCAGTATCTACAAATATGAAATGGAAAGTTTGTAAGGTACACACGGATCTGAATGTCGCAGACCCGTTGACTAAAACCTCTTTCACGAGCAGGACATGAACAAACCCCAGAACTTATTGGGTGTTAATCACATGATGATATGATCACATGGTGATGTAAGTGTTAATCACATGGTGATGTGAACTAGATTATTGACTCTAGTGCAAGTGGGAGACTGTTGGAAATATGCCCTAGAGGCAATAATAAAATGGTTATTATTGTATTTCCTTGTTCACGATAATTGTCTATTGTTCATGCTATAATTGTGTTAACCGGAAACGATAATACATGTGTGAATACATAGACCACAACATGTCCCTAGTGAGCCTCTAGTTGACTAGCTCGTTGATCAATAGATGGTCACGGTTTCATGGCCATGGACATTGGATGTCGTTGATAACGGGATCACATCATTAGGAGAATGATGTGATGGACAAGACTCAATCCTAAGCATAGCACAAGATTGTGTAGTTCGTTTGCTAAAGCTTTTCAATGTCAAGTATCATTTCCTTAGACCATGAGATTGTGTAACTCCCGGATACCGTAGGAATGCTTTGGGTGTGCCAAACGTCACAACGTAACTGGGTGGCTATAAAGGTACGCTACGGGTATCTCCGAAAGTGTCTGTTGGGTTGACACGAATCGAGACTGGGATTTGTCACTCCGTGTGACGGAGAGGTATCTCTGGGCCCACTCGGTAAGACATCATCATTATGAGCTCAATGTGACTAAGGAGTTAGTCACGGGATGATGTATTACGGAACGAGTAAAGAGACTTGCCGGTAACGAGATTGAACAAGGTATGGGGATACCGACGATCGAATCTCGGGCAAGTACCATACCGATAGACAAAGGGAATTGTATACGGGATTGATTGAATCCCTGACATCGTGGTTCATCCGATGAGATCATCGTGGAGTACGTGGGAGCCAACATGGGTATCCAGATCCCGCTGTTGGTTATTGGCCGGAGAGGTGTCTCGGTCATGTCTACGTGTCTCCCGAACCCGTAGGGTCTACACACTTAAGGTTCGATGACGCTAGGGTTATAGGGAAAAGGTATACGTGATTACCGAAGGTTGTTCGGAGTCCCGGATGAGATCCCGGACATCACGAGGAGCTCCGGAATGGTCCGGAGGTAAAGATTGATATATAGGAAGTCCAGTTTTGGTCACCGGAAAGTTTTCGGGCTCATCTGTAGTGTACCGGGAGTGCCGGGAGGGTGCCGGAGGACCCCCGGGAGGGGTGTGACGACCAAAGGACCACATGGGCTGTTAGATAAAGTGTGCCAGCCCTTATTGGGCTGGGCAAGACTTTTGCTAAAGGCCCATGTGGCTGGAGATAAGGAGATAAGGCAAAAAGGATTTAAAAGGAGGAGATCCACCTCCCTTGTGGGAGGTGGACTCTCCCTTTAATTCGGCCGGCCATCTCCTCTTTGGAGTAGAGGCCAAGCCAGCCCTCCACGTCCCTCCTCCTATATATACTTGAGGTTTTGGATGTTTTGAGACAGCATTTGATCTCTCTCTCTCACGGCGAAGCCCTACCTCTCTTCTTCCTCCTCCGCAGCGCTTAGGCGAAGCCCTGTCGGAATACCTTGCTACTCCACCACCACCACGCCGTCGTGCTGCTGTTGGAGCCCTTCCCCAACCTCTCCTTCCTCCTTGCTGGATCAAGGTGTTGGAGACGTCACCGGGCTGCACGTGTGTTGAACGCGGAGGTGCCGACGTTCGGCACTTGATCGGATCTACCGCGATCTGAATCGCTGCGAGTACGACTCCATCAACCGCGTTCTTGTAACGCTTCCGCTTAGCGATCTTCAAAGGTATGAAGATCCAATCTCTCCCCACTCGTTTGCTGGTTTCTCCATAGATAGATCTTGGTGACACGTAGGAAATTTTTTATTTACTACTACGTCTCCCAACACCGCTCCGGGATCACTTTGGTACCTCCCTACCAAACTTATGGCAAGGTTCACGTCAGGTTTGGTACAGAGCATGGCATACATAATAGAGCCTATGGCTGAAGCATAGGGGATGACACTCATCTCCTCTCTATCCTTTGCCGTGGTCAGGCATTGAGTCATACTCAATCTCACACCCTGCAACACAGGCAAGAACCCCTTCTTGGAATGATCCATATTGAACTTCGTCAATATCTTTTCAAGGTATGTGCTTTGTGAAAGACCAATGAGGCATCTCGATCTATCTTTATAGATCTTAATACCTAATATGTAAGCAGCTTCTCCAAGGTCCTTCATTGAAAAAACACTTATTCAAGTAGGCCTTTATACTTTCCAAGAGTTCTATATCATTTCCCATTATCAGCATGCCATCCACATATAATATAAGAAATGCTACAGAGCCCCCACTCACTTTCTTGTAAATGCAGGGTTCTCCATAAACCTGTACAAACCCAAGCGCTTTAATTACCTCATTAAAGCGAATGTTCCAACTCTGAGATGCTTGCACCAGCCCATAGATGGAGCGCTGGAGCTTGCATACCTTGTTAACATCTTCAGGATCGACAAAACCTTCCGGCTGCAGCATATACATTTCTTCCTTGAGGAAGCCATTAAGGAATGCCGTTTTGACGTCCATTTGCCAGATCTCATAATCATAAAATGCGGCAACTTCTAACATGATTCGGACAGACTTTAGCATCGCTACGGGTGAGAAAGTCTCATCGTAGTCAACTCCTTGAACTTGTCAATAACCCTTAGCGACAAGCCGAGCCTTATAGGCGGTCACATTACCGTCCGCGTCAGTCTTCTTCTTAAAGATCCATTTATTTTCAATGGCTCGCTTATCATTAGGCAAGTCCACCAAAGTCCATACTTTGTTCTCATACATGGATCCTATCTCGGATTTCATGGCCTCAAGCCATTTATTGGAATCCGGGCCCGCCATCGCTTCTTCATAGTTCGAAGGTTCACCGTTACCCAACAACATGATCTCTAGGACAGGATTGCCATACCACTCTGGTGCGGAACATGTCCTAGTGGACCTTTGAATAGCAAGTTGATCTGAAGATTCATGATCATCATCATTAACTTCCTCTCTAGGCGGTGTAGGGTCCACAGAAACAACTTCCTGTGCTGCGCTACTCTCCGGTTCGAGTGGAGGTACAATTACCTCATCAAGTTCTATTTTCCTTCCACTTAATTCTTTCGAGAGAAACTCTTTCTCGAGAAAGGATCCGTTCTTGGCAACAAAGACTTTGCCCTCGGATCATAGGTAGAAGGTATACCCAATAGTCTCTTTGGGATATCCTATGAAGACGCACTTTTCTGCTTTGGGTTCGAGCTTCTCAGGTTGAAGTTTCTTCACATAAGCATCGCATCTCCAAACATTTAGAAACGACAGCTTAGGTTTCTTTCCAAACCATAATTCATACGGTGTCGTCTCAACGGATTTAGACGGTGCCCTATTTAAAGTGAATGCGGCAGTCTCTAATGCATATCCCCAAAATGATATCGGTAAGTCGGTAAGAGACATCATAGATCGCACCATATCCAATAGAGTGCAATTACGACGTTCAGACAGACCATTTTGCTGAGGTGTGCCGGGCGGCGTGAGTTGTGAAACAATTCCTCATTTCCTAAGGTGCGTGCCAAACTCGTGACTTAAATATTCTCCGCCACGATCAGATCGTAGGCATTTTATTTTCCTGTCACGTTGATTCTCTACCTCACTGTGAAATTCCTTGAACCTTTCAAAGGTTTCAGACTTGTCTTTCATTAAGTAGACATACCCATATCTACTCAAGTCATCAGTGAGGGTGAGAACATAACGATAGCCACCGCGAGCCTCGACGCTCATTGGACCGCATACATCGGTATGTATTATCTCCAACAAGTCAGTTGCTCGCTCCATTGTTCCGGAGAGCGGAGTCTTGGTCATCTTGCCCATGAGGCATGGTTCGCACGTGTCAAATGATTCAAAATCAAGTGACTCCAAAAGTCCATCAGCATGGAGCTTCTTCATGCGTTTGACACCAATATGACCGAGGCGGCAGTGCCACATGTAAGTGGGACTATCGTTATCAACCTTACACTTTTTGGTACTCACACTTATATTTTTTTACTTTTCAGGTTTACAATACCAAGCGAAGTGCAATTGCCCCGAAACTTTTTTATGATTATTTCTGGACCAAAATAAGAGGTGGAAGGTTCAGGAGAAGACCAGAGGCCACACGAGGGAGGCACAAGCCAATAGGGCGCGCCCAGGGGGGGTAGCGCGCCCTGATGGCTTGTCCCTCCCTGGTGGCCTTCCTACCCCCGTTGTCTGGCCTATAAATTCACACATATTCCAAAAACCCTAGAAGGCATCCGGAAACACTTTTTCCGCCACCGAATTTCTCTATTCCACCGTGATCCCATCTGGAGCTCCATTTCGGCACCCGGTCAGAGGGGGGATCGATCATGGAGGGCCTCGTCATCAACCTTGTTGCCCTCATGATGATGTGTGAGTAGTTCACCACAGACCTATGGGTCCCTAGTTAGTACCTAGATCTCTCTCTCTCTCTCTCTCTCTCTTTTGATCTTCAATACAATGATCATCACTTCTTCGCTTTGATCTATCCGATGTAATTATTTTGTGCGATGCGTTTGTTGGGATTCCATGAATTGTGGGTTTTATGTTTCAGATTATTCATGAAAAATATTTGAGTCACCTCTGATTATTATGATTCTTATTTGCACGATCGTTATAGCTTCGTAAATCTCTTCGATCTATTGAAATAGTTTGGCCAACTAGATTGATATTTCTTCAGTAAGAGGGGTGCGTTTTAGTTGGTTCGATCTGGCGGTGATCTATATCCAAGTGACAGAAAGGGACAAGACACGTTTTAACAGTGTTGCCATTAAGGATAAAATGATGGGGTTTATTCATATTCATCGAGTTTACTTTGTCTACATCATGTCATCGCTCTCTAAGCATTACTCTGTTTGGAATGAACTTAATACGTAGAGAGGCAAGCATATACGCGCTCTTGAAGTGGAGTAATAGTAATAGGTGTAGACAGGAGTTAGCCTATTTGCTTATGGACTTGATGCCTATATACACATGATCATTGTCGTGATTATCACATAATTTTGCGCTTTTATATCAATTGCCCAACAGTAATTTGTTTACCCATCGTATGCTTACTTTAATGAGAGTTGTCGTTAGGGAAAACTATGCCCTTGGGTCTATTCACTTATATTGTTACAAACGCTACAATTACCTTGCTGCAATTATTTACCTTTTATTTTATTTTGCAATGTACAATTATCTACTTTTATCTATACACTTCACTTGCTTGCAAAAAACGAGATCAAGGGGATTGACAACCCTCTTGCCCGCGTTGGGTGCAAGTTGTTTGCTCTTTTGTGTGCAGCCGCTAAAGACGGTTGTGGATTGATATTCCTATTGGTTTGATAAACGGTTTGATAACTGAGAGAAATACTTACCCGTATTGTGCTGCAATTACCCGTTCCGCTTCAAGGAAAACCCAACGTAGATCACAAGTATCCGTCTTCGGGTGAAGATTCTTGTACACAATATCTGTCCGGGGGGCCTTTTCCGCATTCTTCTTTGCATATTCTGCAGTGAAAAAACGGTAGTAGAACCATTCTTCCGCCCAATATCTGTGAATCCATTGGATTCAGTTCCTGCGTTGTGTGTTAGATTCTTCTGGGTCGGACTTATAGCGCTCATACAGTGCAGGCGGAAGATCTTTGGCAGTGTTCAGACGTCTTTGTCTCCCACCTTTTTTATTTGCTTTGTCTCTGGCAATTGTGGACACTACCAACGATGTAAAGGTGCTTAAGACTTCGGGCTTGGCCTGTCAGAAGTTTGTAGACATCCAAGTCCAGTACAAGGTATGGAGAAGTAAGAAGGAGAAGGACTCCCTGGTTGACCTCGTCGTGGCCATCATCGACCCTACAGAAACATGAAGAATGAGTGCAACAAGAACAAGGTTGCCTAGCACATCGCTTGGATGTAGAGACTGGATAAGATCACATCAAGTACACGACCAAGGACGTGTACACAAGCTACGAGATGTAAAGGAGGATCGTTGACATGAGAAAGTGCCTCGGTCCTGTAGATGGTGAGGGATCGAGCCACAAACAGAACAGTGGCGACAAGCGTCTTCACAAGAGGTAGATAATTTGATGATCATTTCTCCTAGTTTATTATGCATGTTATTGTTTATTGAGGTGGGCAAATGTTAAGTTTAGTCGGTTATGTAATTGAATGTTTAATTTGGATCATGTTGTTATAAGTATAATATATCTTGTTGTTCTGTAGACAGAGCATAGTTGTTGTGCAGACAGACCAAATCACATCGCATACGATTAAACTAAGAAACACGTCGGTGATGATTTAAACAATCATAGGCAATTGTTTAATATCAAGCGTTTACCCACAACACACACATCTTATTAGAGGAAATCATCGTGTGTGTTATTATCGGTCTTCCCACACAATTCTAATTACTGACATGTTTGTCGGGTATCACACCCATCTTCTAAGAGTATCTCCAATAGAAGATGTAGATGCAAAAATGCCTAACTTTTGCATCTGCTAGGCACCAAAACCACTCTCCAACAGATGATGTACATGTAAAAAAATACATCTCCGCCTCCTGGAGATGTAAAATGCAAGACCTCATGTTGTAAATTTGCATCTCCACCTACAGGAGATGTAAAATTCGCGGCCTCATGCTAACCGTCAAGCGTCATTCTGTTCGTTTCCCCTCACCCTTCTTCTTCCTCCCGCCGCAACGCCGCCGCCTGGGATTTGGCCGTAGCGCGACACCGTCGCCTCATGCTAGAATTGCGATCTCCTTCACCCCTCCGCTGATCTTGCCGCGATTGGCCCACCGCTTGTCGTCCCCCATTGCAAATCAGGTGATTTCCACACATCGCCGCACACTAGCCGAATCGACTAAGCAACCATCTCCACCATCACCGCGGCCTCCACCATCACCTCAACCTCCCTCACACATCCCCGTCGCTGCATCGCACCGCCCCATCGCCCAACCTCCGCCGCACCGCCCCGTCCTGCCCCATCATCACAACGCCCCGCCCCGTCATCGCCATGCCACCGAGGAAGAGCCCGAAGAGCGAGACATGGTTCTTCGGCGTGAGGGCGAAGCCCTCCGGCAACTCGGAGTAGAGTTCAGTGACGCTGACCACTTCTTTTGGCTCAGCACCTAACCCACCGTCCACGAGGCCATGTGTGCTATGACGTGGTAGTGTGGCATGCCGGGAGGCCAAGGACGGACCTCAACTTCTCGGAGATCGAGACCTAGACATATGCGAATTTGCTTGCGTCGGGGGGCATTCGCATGAAGGAGATCACGAAGAAGAAAACGAAGAAGAGGCCCTCCATTGTCGTTAGTCCCGAAGATAGCAATGAGGCAGCGATTGTGAGGTTCGCGCGTGAGCTACCGGAGTATGTGCAGGACGAGAAGGAGTTCTTCTGGAAGCGCGACGCCGGCCGCCGCTTTTGGCTCGGCACTTACCCCACTGTCCACGAGGCCACTTGTGCCTATGACGTGGTGGTGTGGCATGCCGGGAGGCCGAGGACGGAGCTCAACTTCTCCGAGATTGAGACCCAGACGGATGCGGATTTGCTCGTCTCGGGGGGCATTCGCGTGGAGATCACGAAGAGGAAGACGTCCGCCATTGTCGTTAGTCCCGAAGGTAGCAACGAGGCGGCGATGGCGAGGTTCGTGCGTGAGCATCCAGAGTATGTGCAGGGCGAGCAGGAGTTCTTCTGGAAGTGTAACACCAAGCAGAAGAAGAAGGAGGACGACGAAGCCGGCCCCTCGACGGTGATCCCCGTTGAGTCCTCAGAGGAGGACTGGGGCGACTAGGAGGAGGAGGGCGAGGAGGGTGACGACCCGGACAAGGATGAGTTATGGGAGCAGATCGAGGGCTCCGTTGACGAGCAATAGTTTAATCTTCGGCATAGTTCAAGTAGTAGTTCGAACTAGTAGTAGTATTAGAAACTTGATGAACGTAGTACCCGAACTATTAGTAATTGAACTAGTAGTAGTTGAGTTTGCTATGTTTTTAATTAGAAGTGTGTTTAATTATTATGTTTGAAATGAAGTGGTGGTTGAATTTTCTATGTTTTAAGTATATGTTTCAAATGAATCAGTAATTGAAGTATAGTTTTACATCTCCAATTGCATCTTCTATTGGAGTTGCTGTTTTACATCTCCAATATACATCTTCTATTGGAGTTGGCACTTTTTTAGAGATGCAAAAAGCATTATTTGGAGATGTAAATTTTGTGACAATTCAAAAGGACTGGATCCAACATTATGGTCTAACTTACTATCGAAATTAGAAATCATTTTTTTATTGTACGGGCGGCCGTCCCCAAGTGTCCAAGTACATCCGAAACCTCTCCACCCCCAGCCAAGGGCTCCTCAATGTTGTGTACGATTTTATATGCGCAATAATGGATTGGTATCCACGGATTTGCTTGTTTACCTTGCTTCTGTTTTGTGCTCTCAGAACATGCTTTTGCAGGTTCATAACCAGTCCATATCTGAGACAACACTTGGGGATGGTGTCTGGTTTCATTGGATCTTTTATTCCAATGTTCCCAAGTGGGATGAGCATAGAGCTAGAGGTGCCACAACGTTACAATGTTCTAGACACTCTTTAGTGTGTCACTTTAGAGTGAAACTATCTGTTACTTAGTGTAGAACAAGTTTCTTTTGCCCGTGTGAAAGTAGAACAAGAGACTGATCGTCCTTATGGGTTTTCACCCTTTTTATCCAATTTCACCTAGGCGAACCAGTAGCTGGTGTTCCGATGAGGAAGTTTGGATACAGTCACTTCATACTTACTTGATATAACAGATAAAGCAGAATCTGAAAGAGATGTACGGCTCATCATTTGGAAGAGGCAACATTTTATTAGTAGTAAAGCAGGTGCATAGCTCTCATGGGAAAACAAGTAGTCGAAACGGGCAAACAAACACCGCATAAGAAGAGCCAAGCTTGAGGTCTAAGAGGGATACAAAAATTAACCGGCAGAAGGCCATAGCATTGTAGAGTAGTCGAACAAGAAACTTTTAGGCTTACAAAACCGTTGGAAAAAAGACTGTCCAAACATATAATAGCACTTGGTAGCCAAGCTAAGCTAATTAACACAAGGGAACCTCATGACAAGCTAGACTTGTTGGCACTCTATATGTTTTTAGAAGGCATGGATGGATTCTAAATTTCTAACTGGTTAGCTTGTCCCACAAGTCGACAACCCACTTCTTTGGTTGATGATGAGGTCCATGTAGGAGCAAGAAGAGGCCGGCTGAGCCCAAAAGGCCAGAAGTAGTCACCCCCACAAACTTGTAGAAAGTATTGCATCTTTCGGTACGTCGACATAAGCGCCTAGGTTACAGCACAATAGAGATGAGATGAGTTATCAAATAGCAGAGCAGAGAAGATGATGATTCATATATGTGTGTGTGTGAGAAAATCTATTCTATTTTTCTTTTTGCGGGGTAATGTAAATCTATCTAGAGGTAAATAAGCATGTGTAGTACGTAGTATGTATGTATGAATATGAATACTCCTTCCGTCTCAAAATTCTTGTCTTAATTTTGTCTAGAGATAGATGTATCTAAATACTAAAATATGACTAGATACGACATTCATATCTAGACAAATCTAAAACAAGAATTTTGGGACAGATGGAGTACTAAATAGTGGTAGTTACCAGGCTGGGTCGTATGGTCTAGGCTGAATTTGTGAGGAGAGTCGCTGCGTGAGCAACAAGTGCTGCCGTTTCATGCTGTGGGGAAGGCGGTAGTTGCAATTGAGGTAGATGACCATGTCGAAGAGCTGCTCCTTGGCCTTGTCGATTTCCGCCGCGCGGGTAGCCACCTCTCTCATCTCCTCCGGGGTCGTGTGGGCGAGGCGCCGCCTAGCCAACGCCACAGGCGTCCGCCGGAGCAGAGCGCCGCCGCCGAGCCTCATCGCCGCCGCCATAGCCATCGATTTCTTGCTCTGTTTTTGTCGGATCTTCTTGGTGCCTGCTCTGCTCTGGTCGATCTATATATATCGAGGGAATAGGGATGGTGCTTAATCACCACGTCTCCGTATCCACCACCAATAGAAAGGGGCGGTCGCGGATCTATCTGGGACTGGGAGATCGATCCGTCCACGATTAGGGTTCCTCGCTCTTTTCCTTTTCTTCTTGTCGGATTACTAGGGGCCTCTTCTTTCTATTGGGGTTGTTTGTTGGTTACTATATTACGCCAGTACAAGGCCCGGCCCACCTGCACCATTCACTTTTTTTTTCTGATCGATCGATTTCCAGGTGCTCCTATTAGGCCCATTCAGCTAGGATCCCTTCATTTTATTTTTGAAACATCCAGTGTTGCTGGCTTTTCATTGATTTAAGCAGAGAGAGAGTTACCAAAGGGGTGATCAAGTGATCAAGAGAAGCAAAAAGAAATACAGCTAGTCCGAAGAGGAAACTCTACAGACGGACATGCACTAATGGGATAATCTCACGTTACATCCCCGGAGGGGTTGTTTGGATCACAAGATTATAGAGAACTAGTTCTTCTCAAACTCGTTTTCACGTTACATCCCCGAAGGGGTTGTTTGGATCGCAAGATTATGGAGAACCAGTTCCCGTCAAACTCGTTTTCACGTTACATCCCCGAAGGGTTGCTCTATGCATCGTGCACTTGCCATCCTCCACTGTTCCATGTCACGCCTGCATGCGTCAACAATGTGACTCACGTTCGCCTATTTTCTCCTGAAGATGCATGAGTTGCGCTCCAGCCAAATATGCCAGGAAATGAGCGTCACAATGGATTTCGTGCCCTTCCTGTGCCCCGGGGCTGCTACAGCTACAAGCTTCTGCACTCTCTCAGTTGTTGACGCGCCCATTTGCCATATCCATTTATTCATGGAGCAGCAACCATTCCAGGTAGCCCCCATGTTCCAGACTTGCAGAGTAATCGAGAATTCCCATGGACATAGGTCTCCAGATTGCGCAGGCACAAAGGGCAGAAATATCCGTTTTCCTAGACCCGCCTTTGCAGCCGATCGTTGCACCATAGCTTGTCTAGATGCAGCAACCAGAGAAACATCTTGATTTTATCTGGAGCCCATGTTTTCCAAATGAGTGCTTTGTAGTTGCGGGGTTGGCTGTTGACGAACTGGGCATTGTATGCCGATCACGCTGAGTGCATGCCCGAGCTGCAGAGTGTCCATTTGATTGTATCTGGAGTCCCCTGCACCAAAATGATTCCTGCTTGCCTAATTTCCCTTGCCAGTTGCACGACTTGCTGAGCTATGTCGCCCGAGTCGCCTTGCCTCAGGTCAAGGATCCATTTGTCTTCGTGTAGCGCATCTCTCACCGTTCTGTTCTTCCTGATGGATCCGACGAAGAGTGTTGGAAAAGCTTGGCTTAGCTATCTCCCCCCAGCCATGAGCAGGACCAGAAGAGAGCAGTTTGTTAGGAGACGTAGTAGTAAATCAAAAAAATTCCTACGTGTCACCAAGATCAATCTATGGAGAAACCAGCAATGAGCAAAGGGGGAGTGCATCTTCATACCTTTGAAGATCGCAAAGCGAAAGCGTTACAAGAACGTGATTGGTGGAGTTGTACTCGCAGCAATTCATATCGCGATGGATTCTGATCGAAGCATCAAACAACGGCGCCTCCGCGTTCAACACATGTGCAGCCCGGTGACGTCTCCTATGCCTTGATCCAGCAAGGAGGAAGGAGAGGTTGATGGAGAGCTCCGGCAGCACGACGACGTGGTGACAGTGGAGCTGCGTGGTACTCCGGCAGGGCTTCGCCAAGCACTAGGAGGACGAGGAGGAGGAGGAGGGGTAGGGCTGCGCCGAGAGAGAGGGAGATTCGTGTGTTGCAGCCCCCCCCAAACCCCACCTATATATAGGGGGAAGGAGGAGGAGGCACCCCATCTAGGGTTCCTGCCCTAGAGGGTGCGGCAGCCCTAGATGGGAGGGCCGACGGCCAAGGTGGGAGGAGGGGCGGCGCCCTAGGGTGGGCCTTGGGCCCCTCCACGCCTAGGGTTTGCTCCCTCCACCCTTGTTGTGCCTTGGGATGAGGTGGGAGGCACACAAGCCCACCTAGAGCCTGGTTCCCTCCCACTCTTGGCCCATGTAGCCTTCTGGGGCCCATGGCCCCTCCTGGTGGACCCCCTGAACCCTTCCGGTGGTCCTGGTACATTACATGCGATGCCCGAAACACTTCCGGTGACCAAAACCTCACTTCCTATATATGAATCTTTACCTTCGGACCATTTCGGAACTCCTCGTGACGTCCGGGATCTCATCCAGGACTCCGAACAACCTTCGGTAACCACATACACAATTTCCCTATAACCCTAGCGTTATCGAACCTTAAGTGTTCAGACCCTACGGGTTCGGGAGGCATGTAGACATGACCGAGACACCTCTCCTGTCAATAACCAACAGCGGGATCTGGATACCCATGTTGGCTCCCACATGCTCCATGATGATCTCATCGGATGAACCACGATGTCGGGATTCAATCAATCCCGTATACAATTCTCTTTGTCTATCGGTATGATACTTGCCCGAGATTTGATCGTCGGTATCCCTATACCTTGTTCAATCTCGTTACTGGCAAGTCTCCTTACTCGTTTCGTAACACATCATCCTATGGCTAACTCCTTAGTCACATTGAGCTCATTATGATGATGTCTTACCGAGTGGGCCCAGAGATACCTCTCCGTCACACGGAGTGACAAATCCCAGTCTCGATTCGTGCCAACCCAACAGATACTTTCGGGGATACCCGTAGTATACCTTTATAGCCACCCAGTTACTTGTGATGTTTGGCACACCCAAAGTATTCCTACAGTATCCGGTAGTTGAACAATCTCATGGTCTAAGGAAACGATACTTGACATTAGAAAAGCTTTAGCAGACGAACTACATGATCTTGTGCAATGCTTAGGATTGGGTCTTGTCCATCACATCATTCTCCTAATGTTGTGATCCCGTTATCAATGACATCCAATGTCCATGGTCATGAAACCGTGACCATCTATTGATCAACGAGCTACCCAACTAGAGGCTTACTAGGGACATGTTGTGGTCTATGTATTCACACATGTATTACGGTTTCCGGTTAATACAATTATAGCATGAACAATAGACAATTATCATGAATAAGGAAATATAATAATCACTTTATTATTGCCTCTAGGGCATATTTCCAACAGTCTCCCACTAACACTAGAGTCAATAATCTAGTTACATTGTGATGTATCGAACACCCATAGAGTTTTGGTGTTGATCATGTTTTGCTCGTGAGAGAGGTTTAGTCAACGGATCTGCGACATTCAAATCCGTATGTACTTTACAAATGTCTATATCTCCATCCTGGACATATCCACGAATGGAGTTGAAGCGACACTTGATGTGTCTTGTCTTCTTGTGAAACCTGGGCTCCTTAGCAAGGGCAATAGCTCCAGTTTTGTCGCAGAGTAGAGTCATCGGGCCCGACGCATTGGGAATCACTCTTAGGTTGGTTATGAACTCCTTCATCCAGACTACTTCCTGTGCTGCTTTCGAAGCAGCTATGTACTCCGCTTCACATGTAGATGCCGCCACGATGCTTTTCTTGCTGCTGCACCAGCTGACTGCCCCGCCGTTCAAAAATTACACGTATCCGGTTTGTGACTTGGAGTCATCCGGATCTGTGTCGAAGCTAGCGTCGACATAACCCTTTATGATGAGCTCTTAGGCACCTCCATATACGAGAAACATGTGCTTGGTCCTTTTCAGGTACTTCAGGATATTCTTGACCACTATCCAGTGTTCCGCTCCGGGATCACTTTGGTACCTCCCTACCAAACTTATGGCAAGGTTCACATCAGGTCTGGTACACAGCATGGCATACATAATAATAGGGCCTATTGCTGAAGCATAGGGGATGACACTCATCTTTTCTCTATCCTCTGTCGTGGTCGGGCATTGAGTCGTACTCAATCTCATACCCTATAACACAGGCAAGAACCCCTTCTTGGAGTAATCCATATTGAACTTCTTCAATATATTGTCAAGGTATGTGCTTTGTGAAAGACCTATGAGGCGTTTCGATCTATTTCTATAGGTCTTGATGCCTAATATGTAAGCAGCTTCTCCAAGGTCCTTCATTGAAAAACACTTATTCAGGTAGGCCTTTATGCTTTCCAAAAGTTCTATATCATTTCCCATCAACAATATGTCATCAACATATAATATGAGAAATGCTATAGAGCTCCCACTCACTTTGTTGTAAATACAGGGTTCTCCATAAACCTCTATAAATCCAAACGCTTTAATCACCTCATTAAAGCGAATGTTCCAACTCCGAGATGCTTGCATCAGCCCATAGATGGAGCTCTAAAGATTGCATACTTTGTTAGCATCTTTAGGATCGACAAAACTTTCCGGTTGCATCATACACAGTTCTTCCTTAAGGAAGCCATTAAGGAATGTCGTTTTGACGTCCATTTGCTAGATCTCATAATCATAAAATGTGGCAATTGCTAACATGATTCGGACGGACTTCAACATCGCTACGGGTGAGAAAGTCTCGTCTTAGTCAACTCCTTGAACTTGTCGATAACCCTTAGCGACAAGACGAGCCTTATAGACGGTCACATTACCATCCCCGTCAATCTTCTTCTTAAAGATCCATTTGTTTTCTATGGCTTGCTTATCATCGGGCATGTCCACCAAAGTCCATACTTTGTTCTCATACATGGATCTTATCTCGGATTTCATGGCTTCAAGCCATTTGTTGGAATAATGGCCCTCCATCGCTTCTTCATAGTTCGAAGGTTCACCATTGTCCAACAACATGATCTCCAGGACAGGGTTGCCGTACCACTCTGGTGCGGAACGTGTCCTTGTGGACCTTTGAGGTTCAATAGCAACTTGATCTAAAGTTTCATGATCATCATCATTAACTTCCTCTCGAGCCGGTGCAGGCTCCACATAAACAACTTCCTGTGTTGTGCTACTCTTCGGTTCGAGTGGAAGTACAATTACCTCATCAAGTTCTATTTTCCTCCCACTTACTTCTTTTGAGAGAAACTCTTTCTCTAGAAAGGATCCATTCTTGGCAACAAAGACTTTTCCTTCGGATATGAGGTAGTAGGTATACCCAACAGTTTCTTTGGGGTATCCTATGAAGACCCACTTTTCCACTTTGGGTTCGAGCTTCTCAGGTTGAAGTTTCTTCACATAAGCATCGCATCCCCAAACTTTCAGAAACGACAACTTAGGTTTCTTTCCGAACCATAATTCGTACGTTGTCGTCTCAATGGATTTAGACGGTGCTCTATTTAAAGTGAATGCGGCAGTCTCTAATGCATATCCCCAAAATGATATAGTAAGTCGGTAAGAGACATGATAGATTGCACCATATCCAATAGAGTGCGATTACGACGTTCAGACACACCGTTTCGTGCTAGGCGGCGTGAGTTGTGAAACAATTCCACATTCCTTAGGTGCGTGCCAAACTTGTGACTCAAATATTCTCCGCCATGATCAAATCGTAGGCACTTTATTTTCCTTTCACGTTGATTCTCTACCTCACTCTGAAATTCCTTGAACCTTTCAAAGGTTTCAGACTTGTGTTTCATTAAGTAGACATACCCATATATTCTTAAGTCATCAGTGAGGGTGAGAACATAACGGTAGCCACCGCGTGCCTCAACGCTCATTGGATTGCATAGATCGGTGTGTATTATCTCCAACAAGTCAGTTGCTCGCTCCATTGTTCCAAAGAACGGAGTCTTGGTCATCTTGCCCATGAGGCATGGTTCACACGTGTTAAATGATTCAAAATCAAGAGACTCCAAAAGTCCATCAGCATGGAGTTTCTTCATGCATTTGACACCAATATGACCAAGGCGGCAGTGCCACATGTAAGTGGGACTATCGTTATCAACCTTACATCTTTTGGTACTCACACTATGAACATGTGTAACATCACGTTCGAGATTCATCAAAAATAAACCATTGACCACCGGGGCATGACCATAAAACATTTCTCTCATATAAATAGAACAACCATTATTCTCAAATTTAAATGAGTAGCCATCTCGCATCAAACGAGATCTAGTTACAATGTTCATGCTCAAAGATGGTACTAAATAACAATTATTAACGTTTAAAACTAATCCTGAAGGTAGATGTAGAGGTAGCGTGCCGACGGCAATCACATCGACCTTGGAACCATTCCCAACGCGCATCGTCACCTCGTCCTTCGCGAGTCTCCGCTTATTCTGCAGCTCCTGCTTGGAGTTAGAAATGTGAGAAACTGCACCGGTATCAAGTACCCAAGAGCTACTACGAGCGCTGGTAAGGTACACATCAATAACAAGTATATCACATATACCTTTAATGTTGCCGGCCTTCTTATCCGCTGAGTACTTGGGGCAGTTCTGCTTCCAGTGACCGGTACCCTTGCAATAAAAGCACTCAGTCTTAGGCTTGGGTCCATTCTTGTTCTTCTTCCCAGCAACTTGCTTACCGGGCGCGACAATAGCTATGCCTTCCTTCTTGAAGTTCTTCTTACCCTTGTCTTTCTTGAAACTAGTGGTCTTATTGACCATCAACACTTGATGCTCCTTTTTGATCTCGACCTCCGCTGATTTCAGCATCGCATACCCTGCATGATGTAGTTCATCACAAAGCTCTTGTAGCTAGGTGGAAGCGACTGGAGGATTCTGTCAATAACTGAGTCATCCAGAAGATTAACTCCCAGCTGAGACAAGCGGTTGTGCAACCCAAACATTTTGAGTATGTGCTCACTGACAGAACTATTTTCCTCCATCTTACCACTGAAGAACTTGTCGGAGACATCATATCTCTCGACCCGGGAATTAGCTTGGAAAACCATTATCAGCTCTTCGAACATCTCATATGCTCCGTGTTACTCAAAACACTTTTGGAGCCCCGGTTCTAAGCTGTAAAGCATGCCGCACTGAACCAGGGAGTAATCATCACAACGCGATTACCAGACGTTCATAACGTCTTGAGTTGCTAGGAAAATGGGTGCGTCACCTAGCGGTGCATCAAGGACATACAATTTCTTGGAAGCTATGAGGATGATCCTCAAGCTATGGACCCAGTTCGTATAGTCGCTTCCATCGTCTTTCAGCTTGGTTTTCTCTAGGAACGCGTTGAAGTTGAAGGCAACATTAGCGTCGGCCATTGGATCTACAATATAGATTGTAAAGACAATTTTAGACTAAGGTCATGATAATTAAGTTCACATAATCAAATTATTTAATGAACTTCCACTTAGATAGACACCTCTCTAGTCATCCAAGTGACACATGATCCACGACAACTAGCCCGTGTCCAATCGTCACGTGAGACGGACTAGTCATCAATGGTGAACATCTCCATATTGATCATATCTTCTATATGACTCATGTTCGACCTTTGTGTCTCCCATGTTCCGAGGCCATGTCTGCACATGCTAGGTTCGTCAAGTCAACCTAAGTGTATTGCGTGTGTAAATCTGGCTTACACCCATTGTATGCGAACGTTAGAACCTATCACACCCTATCATCACGTGGTGCTTCGGAACAACGATCCTTAGCAACGGTGCATAGTAGGGGGAACACATTTCTTGAAATTTTAGTGAGACATCATCTTATTTAAGCTACCATCGTTCTAAGAAAATAAGATGTAAAACATGATAAACATCACATGCAATCATATAGTGACATGATATGTCCAGTATCATCTTGCTCCTTTGATCTCCATCTTCGGGGCACCATGATCATCTGACGGGGTTTATACCCCTAGGTAGGCCAAAGCAACTGGGTCTTCCCCCTTTCGCTTCGAAGGAAAACTATGTGGCCGGATGGAGGACGTCCAACGTAAGCCAGCGCCGGCTGGCGCCTCGGCCGGCTGATCAACGAGCCGGTTGGGCCTTTTGCCGGCTGGGCGCGGCCGGCTGCCCATGGGCCGGCTCTTACATTGACATAGGGATGGACATGCCTCGTCTTGTCCCTCTGCGCCCGGGTACGACGATGCGACGTGACTGACACGATGGGCGGCCCTGTGGGCATAGTTGCCGCTTACGCACTACGGCGTGTGGCTATAGTTCAACCGTCCCGGCCGTTGACCTTGGTGAGCGCAACCGAGCGGGGGAACAGTGCCAGCACGCCCCCCGCCACTCGATTACCTGCCTCGGCGTGGCTATAGTGCCGCCGGCCGTACCGAAGACTTCGGCCGGCTGGCACTAGACGACACCCCCCCGGGCGGCCCGTGACGTGGAAGGTGGGCGAGGTCCAATCGCAGAGCCAGCTGGCGGGCCCCAATGGGAGATGGGACCGCTCGGTCGGTGGCCCCCGCCAGTGACGAGATGCCATGAGCGGCGGGGCCCTTTGGCCAGCGGAGAGACTGCCAGCCGGGTCCCCCCACCTTTGTACTTATATCATATTGTAAGAGCCAGAGGGTTGTCCTATAAAACCCCCCGAGCCCCCCATGCAACGGGAGGGACAAATGGTCGAGGACAGACACATCTAAGCACGAACGATCATCCCCACACATCCCCTTCTAGCAGCGGAGGAAAAGGAGCCGGCTGCCCCTTCTTCCTCCTCTAGACACAACTCCAGGAGCATCATTGTACTCATGTCTATCCATCCAACAAAACCAAGCAGGACTAGGGGTGTTACCTCCCTCGGAGGGCCCTAAACTTGGGTACATCGTGTGTCGTCACTGCTTGTGCCTAATCTCGCCCCCGGAGCCCGTCGGCGTCCTCCAGCCCCAACCACTTACGATAAGCCATCCCATGGCATCTGCCGTAAGAAAACGACTATAGTTGGCGCCCACCGTGGGGCCGTATGAGGCGCCGGCCGGATTCATGCTCCGGGCGGGACCCCTCGCCATACCCTGCCGTCGCCGCTCGTCTTGGCGAAACCGTGGGGAGCTTGTAGGGCTTGCCTCAGCACGCCCTACGGGCAACTCCGTCGGCCTCATGGCCGACATCGACGTGCTCATTGAGCGCTTTAGCAGGCTCAACCTTGCCGAGGCTCCGGCCGCTGACGAGTACCCCGTGGGGGTGCTCATCTTCATTGGTCCGCCCACAGTAGTCGGCGCAATCGCTACGGCTCAGCCCAGCGGGTCCCATGATCGCATGGGGGTGATGGCCATCACTTCCTCCACCGCATCCGGACGGGCGCGGGTCACGGCTACGGCTGCTGCCGCCCGTGTCGGCACGTCCGATCCGCTCGGTGCGGCCCTACGGGGCTTAAGCACTCCGATCGCTCCGACGGCGAACCCCGATACCGCCGCGACCGACCTCGAGGCGGCTCGCCGCATCCTATTCGAGGATGCCACCGCCTCGCGGCCACGCGACGCCACATGGAGGCGGCATAGCGGGAGTACGCTTCCGCCTACGGTCTCACCCCGGCTGCCACCGAGCCCAGCCGGCGTGGGGCTGTGCGCAACCGCGGCCGCGTGGTCGTCGAAATTCTCGGCCGCAAAATGCCTGTCTACGACACTCCACGGCTAACCCGCGGGATCTCAAGGTGGCCTACGAGGAATTGGCCACCTTGGAGGGAAAAGAGTGTGCCGCCCACGAGTGCCACATCAAGGAGCTCATCGATGCTGCTGATGTGCAGCAGCATCTGCTCGCAACAGGCGGCATCGCCACTGAAGGCCCCCGGCCCGAGCGTGAGGGCACAGGAATTGCCGGCCGCCAGGTGACCCAGTACTCCTGCTCCCCTCGCATCTCCGGCCGCCGGGCCGAGGCGAACAACCCCTGACCCTCTTAGACACCGGGGAGTGAGCAGCTGGCTGTTAGCAGCCGGCGCACCAACGAGCCGCCTCGGAGCGATCACCACCACGAAGCACCAGCATCCGGCATCCAGCTCAGCCAAGGGCGCATGCCGCCTCCACGGCGCAAGTCACGGAAGTCGGTGCCACCCACCGTCCGTCCCGAACTCTCGGCTCGGCTCGGACCACGTGTCCCCCGCAGCGAGAATGACGCCCGCAACCGCATCGACAAACTCGCGCAATACGCCCTCCTCGAGGAGGAGGGCTCGATTCGTCCGGCCTGCTTCGGCCCCCGGATTCGCACCGAGCCGTTCCCAACCGGCTTCACGCTCCCTAGGGACACCCCAAAATACAACGGGGCCGCCAAACCCGAGGATTGGCTTATTGACTACACCACTGCGGTGGGCATCGCTAGGGGGAATAAGTGCGTAGCCATTCGCTACGCCCCCCTCATGCTGATCGGCTCGGCCCGCACCTGGCTCAATAGTTTGGCGTCCGGCAACATCAACACCTAGACGGACTTCGAGGAGGCCTTCGTCTGCAACTTCACCGGCCCCTACAAGCGGCCTGGTCGTCCCCGTGAACTCGCCATGTGCATTCAGGGGCCGGACGAATCCCTCCGTGACTACCTCACCCAATGGACCGAGCTCTGCAACTCATGCGAGGGGGTGCACGAGGTGCAAGCCATGCAATATTTCATCAAGGGCTGCCGGGACAGCACCCCTCTCAAGGACAAGTTCCTATGCTCCCAGCCGGTCATGCTTCCCAAGCTCATGACCAAGGCGGACAAATACGCCACGGCCGGTTCGGCCATCCGGGTCAAGATGACCCTGCCGGCTGCAACACGGCCGGCTGCTGACAACCGGCCATCGCAGAACAACAAGCGCAAGAACGACCAGCCGGCTCCCCGCTACGAGAGCTGGCAGGTCAATACCGTCGACGATCAAGAACCGACTGCCCAGTCTTTCGGCCAGCGCTAGCGCATCGGCAAGGCTGCCTGGCAGCCGAAGCTCACCTTCGAGCAAATGCTCGATCTTCCCTACAAGAACCATTCAGGGGCCTATTAGTGCATCTAGTGGCCCTTAGTGATTTTGGTGTATCGAAGACTTATAGGTTAAGGTACTAATGTGTTTGCGAGTATACACATGCTCTATAATTCGACGAGGAGTTTGATATATTCGGAGATCATCGACCCCTAAAAATGTATGTCTTCAAGTGAAGACTTTGCTGAAGACTTTGTGAAGACTTTGAAAATGAAGAATTCGGTGTGACCTTGAAGATATGAATGAGGACTCTGAAACATGAAGACTTGTTTTTGTAGTTTCATTTCCTTTACTTGAGTCATAGGAACACCGTACTGTTAAAGGGGGCCGAGGTAATACTAAGGAAATTTCCAACTGATGCTCAACTCAATATCCTCAACCTATACAATCCTTTGAGTGAAGCCTTTGGAAATCTCTTACGGCTCAGTCAAGTTCTTTAGTGACAGAGACGATGTTCTTCTGATCTCTGAGGAAATTGATCTGACTGAGGAGTTAGGATTTTGCGAGTGCGAATTGTCTACAAGTGAGGAATGTGATATGTCTGAGGACTTTCACTACTCAAAAATCCGACCGTTGCTGTGCTTAGCGCCAGCTGTCCCCACTCACAACTATCCACATAATGGTCATATGATTGGGGGCATTAATGTCATATCATGCCGGGTTGCTCCCTGGCTATAAATAGCCGACCCCCACAACCACTAGCTGGTTGGCTGCTCTGAGAAAGAACTGATACTTGTCATTCAAGAGCATCCCATCCTCCAGGACTTTGAGAGAAAATCATTAGTGAGGAAAAACCCACAACCAAACCACAAAACCCAAAGTGATTGAGCATCACTGAAGAAATTCATGTGTGGAACCGACGTTTGTTACCTTTGAGGAGTGTGCATCCTCCAGATGGTTAGGCGTCATGGTCTAGTGTATCCTGCAGTCAATTGGGGATCACGAAGTGACCTTGGTCTAGAGCATCCAACAGTAAATTGTGGATCGCCGGGTGACCTGATTGTGAGGGTTTTGGAAGTCTACCCTGAAGACTTACCACGAGTGTTGGGCGAGGACTGTGTGACCTTAGCTCAAGGAGAATACGACAAGGACTGTGTGTCCTGGGGCTGTTTGTCCTCTGGTTTGAATACTAGGCCGCTCCGAACCAGACTAACAACTGTCACAACAGTTGGAACGGGGTCATCAAACCATTGTCTTCATCGGGCTCCCTGGTTCTATTTCCTCAACCTTTTTATTCCTCATTAAACTTGTTGATGAAATTGATTGTCACTGTTTGAAGAATTTGACTGAACACTTTCACAAATTCCTCATCTCAAATTCTTCAAGTTACCTTGTTCATCACTGCTTATCCTGTATCACGCTACACTCTGTTTGTGCATGTTTCATTTCATCATGAAGACTATGCTGTTACTATGTCCATCATGCACTTGAGTACTTAATCCGTGTTGGAAATATGCCCTAGAGGCAATAAATAAAGTGTTTATTATTATATTTCCTTGTTCATGATAATCTTTTATTATCCATGCTATAATTGTATTGAATGGAAACACATTGCATGTGTGGGTAAATAGACAAACAATGTGTCCCTAGTATGCCTCTAGTGAACTAGCTCGTTGATCAAAGATGGTCAAGGTTTCCTAGCCATTGACATGTGATGTCATTTGATAACGGGATCACATCATTAGGAGAATGATGTGATGGACAAGACCCAAACTACAAACGTAGCATATGATCGTGTCTGTTTATTGCTACTGTTTTCTACATGTCAAGTATATGTTCCTATGACCATGAGATCATGCAACTCATGGATATCGGAGGAGTGCCTTGTGTGTATCAAACGTCGCAACGTAACTGGGTGACTATAAAGGTACTCTACATGTATCTCTTATGGTGTCTGTTGATTTGGCATGGATCGAGACTGGGATTTGTTACTCCTTGTGACGGAGAGGTATCTCGAGGCCCACTCGGTAATACAACATCACAATGAGCCTTGCAAGCAATGTGACTAATTGTTAGTTGTGGGATCTTGTATTACGGAACGAGTAAAGAGACTTGCCGGTAACGAGGTTGAACTAGGTACGGAGATACCGACGATCGAATCTCGGGCAAGTAACATATCGAAGAACAAAGGGAACGTTATACGGGATTAACTGAATCCTTGACACAGAGGTTCAACCGATGAAGATCTTCATAGAATATGTAGGAACAATTGTGGACGTCCAGGTCCCACCATTGGTTATTGACCGTAGAGGTGTCTCGGTCATGTCTACATAGTTCTCGAACCCGCAGGGTCTGCACACTTAAGGTTCGGTGACGTTTCAGTAGTGTAGAGTTATGTATGGTGGTGACCGAAGGTTGTTTGGAGTCCCGGATGAGATCCCAGACATCACGAGGAGCTCCGGAATGGTCCGGAGGTAAATATTCATATATAGGAAGTCCCAATTTGGTTTCCGGAAAAGTTTTGGGCTCATCGGTAGTGTACCGGGAGTGCCGGGAGTGTACCGGGAGGCCTCCGGGAGGGGTATTTCGACCCTAGAGGGACCATGGTCTGTGGGAGAGTATTAACCAGCCCTTAGTGGGCTGGTAAATCAGCCACAAAAGGCCCATGGTGCAGGGAGATAAAAAGGCTAAGGAAAAGGTGAAAAATCAGCCAATAGGAGGCAATCCTACTCCAACTAGGATTGGAGGTGAAGTAGGATTGCTTCCCACCTCCTATTCGGCTGAACCAAAGGCCTTGGATGCCTCTCCTCTCCTATCCTCCTATATATACTGGTGGAATAGCTAGGGTTTGGCTTACAATTGCAGCCACGTGCTACTCGTTCCACCGGTGCTCCTCTAGATTAGTTTTCCGTAGTGCTTAGGCGAAGCCCTGCCGGAATTACTCCACCACCACCATCACCGGAGCGCCGTCACGCTTCCAGTGAACTCTCACTCCTCTCCACCTTCTCTTGCTGGATCAAGACGGTGGAGATCGTCATCAAGCTGCATGTGTGCTGAATGCGGTGGTGCCGTCCGTTCGGTACTAGATCGCAAGGATCGTGATCAAGGCCACGGGACGTTTGTGATCGGATCACGGGACGGATCGTGACGAGTTCGCGGGATGGTTCGTGATTGGTTCGCGGGATGGTTCGTGATTAGATCAAGGGATACTCGGTGATTTGAATCGCGAAGAAGTTCGACTACACCAACCGCGTTTCTTAACGCTTCCCGCTTAGCGATCTACAAGGGTACGTAGATCCACTCTCCCTCTCGTAGATGCTCATTACCATGGATAGGTTTGCGTGTGCGTAGGAAATTTTTTGTTTCCAATGCGACGTTCCCCAACAGTGGCATCATGAGCTAGGTTGATGGTTCAATGAGATCTCGAGTAGAACACAAAAGGTTTGTGGGCGTTGATGCTTAGATTGCTTCCTCCCTTGGTCGGATTTTGGTTCGGCGGGATTGTGAGATGAAGCGGCCCGGACCAACATTACTCGTACGCTTACGAGAGACCGGTTCCCTCGATGCAACTTGTTGCTTAGATGGCTTGCGGGTGACAGTTTCTCTCACTTTAGTTGGATTGGATCCGACAAAGGCGGTCCTTGAGAAGGTTGAAAAGCAATCTATGTATCATTGTTGTGGTTTATGCGTAGGTGAGAATTGTTCTTGCTAGATACCCGTAGCAGCCACGTAAAACATGCAACAACAATTAGAGGACGTCTAACTTGTTTTTGCAGGGTATGTTGTGATCTGATATGGCCAATTACATGATGTGATATATGTGATGTATGAGATGATCATGTGATGTATAGATTATCACGACTTGCATGTTGATGAGCACGGCAACCGGCAGGAGCCATTGGGTTGTCTTTAATTATTGTATGACCTGCGTGTCAATCATTAAGCGCTATGTAATGCTTCACTTTATCGCTACGGTAGCAATAGTAATAGAAGCATGTTGGGCGCGACAACCCCAATGGCGACACGTTGATGGAGATCAAGATGATGGAGATCATGGTGTCTTTCTGGTGATAATGGAGATCATGCCGGTGTTTTTATGATGGAGATCAAAAGCACAAGATCATGGCCATATCATGTCACTTATGATTTGCATGTGATGTTAATCCTTTTATGCACCTTGTTTTGCTTAGAACGGCGGTAGCATTATAAGGTGATTCATCACTTAATTTCAAGATAAATTGTGTTCTCCCCGAGTGTGCACCATTGCGAAAGTTCGTCGTGTCGAGACACCACGTGATGATCGGGTGTGATAGACTCTATGTTCACATACAATGGGTGCAAGCCAGATTTGCACGTGCAGAACACTCGGGTTAAACTTGACGAGCCTAGCATGTACATACATGGCCTCGGAACACAAGAGACCGAAAGGTCGAACATGAGTCATATAGTAAATATGATCAACATAATGATGTACACCATTGAAACCAACTTAACTCACGTGATGATCGGACTTGAGTTGGTGAATTTGGATCATGTGACACTCAGATGACCTGAGGGATGTCAATTTGAGTGGGAGCTTTAGTAATTTGATTAACTAAACTCATTATCTTGAACAATAGTCTAAGTAACCTTTGCATATTTATGTTGTAGATCAATGGCTTGCGCAGTAGCACCCCTGAATTTTAATGCGTTCCTAGAGAAAGATAAGTTGAAAGATGATGGAAGTAACTTTGTTGATTGGGCCCGTAATCTGAGGATTATCCTCACGGCTTCCCAGAAACAATATGTCCTTGATGCACCACTTGGTGACCAACCAGAAGACATGACCTCCGAAGACGTTAAGAACGCTTGGGAGGCTCGTGCTGGAGACTACTCAATAGTTCAGTGTGCAATATTGTATGGCTTAGAACCGGGACTTCAAAGACGTTTTGAACGTCATGGAGCATATGAGATGTTCTAGGAGTTGAAGTTCATCTTTCAGAAGAATGCCCGGATCGAGAGGTATGAGACCTCCGTTAAGTTCTATGCTTGCATGATGGAGGAGAACGGGTCTATCAGTGAGCATATACTCAGAATGTCTGGATATTCAAACCGTCTAGCTGAGTTGGGAATTGCCCTTCCTCAAGAGGCGATCATTGATAGAGTTCTTCAATCACTGCCACCTAGTTACAAGAGTTTTGTGATGAACTATAACATGCACGGGATGAACAAGTCATCATCCAAGCTGTTTGCAATGTTGAAAGTCGCTGAGTCTGAAATCCAGAAAGAACATCAAGTGTTCATGGTCAATAAAACCACTAGTTTCAAGAAAAATGGCAAGGGCAAAGGCAAGAAGGGTAAAACCAAGAAGGATGGCAAAGCAGTTGCTACTCCTACAAAGAAGCCTAAGCATAGACCTAAGCCAGAAACTGAGTGCTTTCATTGCAAAGGAACTGGTCACTGGAAGCGGAACTGCCCCAAGTACCTGGCTGACAAGAAGGCGGCCAATGACAAACAAGGTATATATGATATACATGTTATTGATGTGTACCTTACTAGTTCTCATAGTAGTGCCTGGGTATTTGATACCGGTTTGGTTGCTCACATTTGCAACTCAAAGCAGAAACTACGGAATAAACGAAGACTGGCAAAGGACGAAGTGACGATGCACGTGGGAAATGGTTCCAAGGTTGATGTGATCACCGTCGGCACGCTCTCTCTTCGATTACCATCAGGATTAGTGAAGAACCTAAATATTTGTTATTTAGTGCCTACGTTAAGCATGAACATTATATCTGGATCTTGTTTATTGCGAGACGGTTCCAAATTTAAATCAAAGAATAAAGGTTGTTCTATTTATATGAGTGATATCTTTTATGGTCATGCACCCAATGTTAGGGGTTTATTCATATTGAATCTTGATAGTGATGACACACATGTTCATAACATTGATGCCAAAAGATGTAGAAGTTGATAATGATAGTACCACTTTCTTGTGGCACTGCCGTTTAGGTCATATTGGTGTAAAACGCATGAGGAAGCTCCATGCTGATGGACTTTTGGAGTCACTTGATTTTTAATCACTTGACACATGTGAACCATGCCTCATGGGCAAGATGACTAAAATGCCGTTCTCTGGAACAATGGAACGGACAAGTGACTTGTTGGAAATCATACATACTGATGTGTGCGGTCCAATGAATATTGCAACGCGCGGTGGATATCGTTACTTTCTCACCTTTATTGATGACTTGAGTAGATATGGGTATATTTACTTGATGAAACACAAGTCTGAAACGTTTGAAAAGTTCAAGCAATTTCAGAGTGAAGTTGAGAATCATCGTAACAAGAAGATTAAATTTCTGCGATCTGATCGAGGAGGTGAATATCTGAGTTAAGAGTTTGGCAGTCACTTAAGACAATGTGGAATTGTTTCACAGTTGACACCGCCCGGAACACCTCAGCGTAATGGTGTGTCTGAACGTCATAATCGGACGTTATTAGATATGGTGCGTTCTATGATGTCTCTTGCCGATTTGCCACTATCGTTTTGGGGTTATGCATTAGAGACAACTGCATTCACTTTAAATAGGGCACAATCAAAATCCGTTGCGACGACGCCATATGATATGTGGTTTGGCAAAAGGCCGAAGTTGTCGTTTCTTAAAAGTTTGGGGATGTGATGCTTATGTCAAGCTTCAGCCTGAAAAGCTGGAACCCAAAGCGGAGAAATGCGTCTTCATAGGATACCCGAAAGAGACAGTCGGGTATACCTTCTATCTCAGATCCGAAGGCAAAGTGTTTGTCGCTAAGAATGGATCATTTCTTGAGAAAGAGTTTCTCTCGAAAGAATTGAGTGGGAGGAAAATAGAGCTTGATGAGGTTATTGAACCTTTACTTCAACCAGAGAGTAGCGCAGCGTAGAAAGATGTTTCTGTGAAACCTATGACGGTAGAAGAGGAAGTTAATGATGATGATCATGAAGCTTCAGATCAAGCTGCTATTGAACCTCGTAGGTCGACAAGGACGCGTACTACTCCCGAGTGGTACGACAACCCTGTCTTGGAGGTCATGTTGTTAGACAACAATGAACCTACAAGCTATGGAGGAGCAGTGATGGGCCTGGATTCTGAGAAATGGTTAGAGGCCATGAAATCTGAGATGGGATCCATCTATGAAAACAAAGTGTGGACTTTGGAAGTACTACCTGAAGGGCGAAAGGCCATTCAGAACAAATGGATCTATAAGAAGAAGACGGACGCGGACGGTAATGTCACCGTCTATAAAGCTCGACTTGTGGCAAAGGGTTTTTCACAAGTTCAAGGAGTTGACTACGATGAGACTTTATCACCCGTAGCGATGCTTAAGTCTGTCAGAATCATGTTGGCAATAGCTTCTTATTTCGACTATGAAATTTGGCAGATGAAGTCAAAACGGCGTTCCTCAACGGTTTCCTTGAGGAAGAGTTGTATATGATGCAACCCGAAGGTTTTGTCGATCCAGAGAATGCTGACAAAGTTTGCAAACTCCAGCGATCCATTTATGGATTGGTGCAAGCATCTCAGAGTTAGAATAAGCGCTTTGATGAAGTGATCAAAGCGTTTGGGTTTATACAAGTTTATGGAGAAGCTTGTATTTACAAGAAAGTGAGTGGGAGCTCTATAGCATTTCTAGTGTTATATGTGGATGACATATTGCTGATTGGAAACGATATAGAAATGCTGGAAAGCGTGAAGGAATATTTGAATAAGAGTTTTTCAATGAAGGACCTAGGAGAAGCTGCTTTCATATTAGGCATTAAGATCTATAGAGATAGATCGAGACGCTTGATAGCACTTTCACAAAGCACTTACCTTGATAAAGTTTTGAAGAAGTTCAAAATGGATCAGTCCAAGAAAGGGTTCTTGCCTGTGTTACAAGGTGTGAAGTTGAGTAAGACTCAATGCCCAGTGACTGCAGAAGATAAAGAAAAGATGAGCGTCATCCCCTATGCTTCACCCAGAGGCTCTATCATGTATGCAATGCTGTGCACAAGACCCGATGTCAGCCTTGCCATAAGTATGGCCGGAAGGTTTCAAAGTGATCCTGGAATGGAGCACTGGCAAGCGGTCAAGAATATCCTTAAGTACCTGAATAGGACTAAGGAAATGTTTCTCTTTTATGGAGGTGATGAAGAGCTCGTCGTAAAGGGTTACGTCGATGCAAGCTTTGACACTGATCCGGACGACTCTAAAGTCGCAAACCAGATACGTATTTATTCTTAACGGGGGAGCGGTAAGCTGGTGCAGTTCCAAGCAAAGCGTGGTAGCTGATTCTATGTCCGAAGCGGAGTACATCGCAACCTCGGAGGCGGCGAAGGAAGGTGTCTGGATGAAGCAGTTCATGACAGATCTTAGAGTAGTGCCTAGTGCGCTGAATCCAATAAACCTGTTCTGTGACAACATTGGTGCCATTGCTCTAGCCAAGGAACCAAGGTTTCAGAAGAGGACCAGACACATAAAGCGACGCTTCAACTCCATCCGGTTCTATATCGAGGAGAAGGACATAAATATTAGCAAAGTGCACACGGATCTGAATGTGGCAGACCCGTTGACTAAACCTCTTCCAAGGGCTAAACATGATCAACACCAGCACTGCATGGGTGTTCGATTCTTTACCATGTAAATCACATAGTGATGTAAACTAGATTATTGACTCTAGTGCAAGTGGGAGACTGTTGGAAATATGCCCTAGAGGCAATAAATAAAGTGTTTATTATTATATTTCCTTGTTCATGATAATCGTTTATTATCCATGCTATAATTGTATTGAATGGAAACACATTGCATGTGTTAGTAAATAGACAAACAATGTGTCCCTAGTATGCCTTTAGTGAACTAGCTCGTTGATCAAAGATGGTCAAGGTTTCCTAGCCATTGATGTCTGATGTCATTTGATAACGGGATCACATCATTAGGAGAATGATGTGATGGATAAGACCCAAACTACAAATGTAGCATATGATCGTGTCAGTTTATTGCTACTATTTTCTGCATGTCAAGTATATGTTCCTATGACCATGAGATCATGCAACTCACGGATATAGGAGGAGTGACTTGTGTGTATCAAATGTCGCAACATAGCTGGGTGACTATAAAGGTACTCTACAGGTATCTCCGATGGTGTCTGTTGATTTGGCATGGACCGAGACTGGGATTTGTTACTCCGTGTGACGGAGAGGTATCTCGGGGCCCACTCGGTAATACAACATCACAATGAGCCTTGCAAGCAATGTGACTAATTGTTAGTTGCGGGATCTTGTATTACGGAACGAGTAAAGATACTTGTCGGTAACGAGGTTGAACTAGGTATGGAGATATCAACGATCGAATCTCGGGCAAGTAACATACCGAAGAACAAAGGGAACGTTATACGAGATTAATTGAATCCTTGACATAGACGTTCAACCGATGAAGATCTTCATAGAATATGTAGGAACCAATGTGGACATCCAGGTCCCGCCATTGGTTATTGACCGTAGAGGTGTCTCGGTCATGTTTACATAGTTCTCGAACCCGCAGGGTCTACACACTTAAGGTTCGGTGACGTTTCGGTAGTGTAGAGTTATGTATGGTGGTGACCGAAGGTTGTTCGGAGTCCTGGATGAGATACCGGACGTCATGATGAGCTCTGGAATGGTGCGGAGGTAAAGATTCATATATAGGAAGTCCCAATTTGGTTTCCGGAAAAGTTTCGGGCTCATCGGTAGTGTACCGGGAGTGCCTGTAGTGTACCGGGAGGCCTCCGGGAGGGGTATTTCGACCCTAGAGGGACCATGGGCTGTGGGAGAGTATTAACCAGCCCTTAGTGGGCTGGTAAATCAGCCACAAAAGGCCCATGGCGCAGGGAGAGAAAAAGGCTAAGGAAAAGGTGAAAAATCAACCAATAGGAGGCAATCCTACTCCAACTAGGATTGGAGGTGAAGTAGGATTGCTTCCCACCTCCTATTCGGCCGAACCAAAGGCCTTGGCTGCCTCTCCTCTCCTCTCCTCTTATATATACTGGTGTAATAGCTAGGGTTTGGCTAACAATTGCAGCCACGTGCTACTCGTTCCACCGGTGCTCCTCTAGATTAGTTTTCCGCAGTGCTTAGGCGAAGCCCTGCCAGAATTACTCCACCACCACCATCACCGGAGCACCGTCACGCTGCCGGTGAAATCTCTCTCCTCTCCACCTTCTCTTGCTAGATCAAGATGGTGGACATCGTCATCAAGCTGCACGTGTGCTGAACGCGGAGGTGCCGTCCATTCGGTACTAGATCGGAAGGATCGTGATCAAGGCCATGGGACGTTCGTGATCGGATTGCGGGATGGATCGTGGCGAGATCGCGGGACGGTTCGTGATTGGTTCGTGGGACGGTTCGTGATTAGATCGTGGGACGCTCGGCTATTTGAATCGCGAAGAAGTTCGACTACACCAACCGCGTTTCTTAACGCTTCCCACTTAGCGATCTACAAGGGTACGTAGATCCACTCTCCCTCTCGTAGATGCTCATCACCATGGATAGGTTTGCGTGTGCGTAGGAAATTTTTTGTTTCCCATGCGACGTTCCCCAACAATTCGCTGTTAGTTATTCATCACATTTCAAATTCCTCAAAGTTGAATATCCTCAAGTGATGAATTTGTAAAAATCACCTATTCACCCCCCTCTAGTCGATATAACGCACTTTCAATTGGTATCAGAGCATGTACTCCCTAGCTCTGTGTGATTTTGGTTTAACCACCCGGAGTCTTAGTTATGACGACTGCAGGTATGATTTAGGTTTCTGCAGGCTGTCCTACCTTCGATGGGACATACTACCCCTACTGGAAGAACAAGATGCGTATGCACCTTGAAGCTATTGACAACGATCTCTGGTATGTTGTGGAAAATGGTGTGCCGTCTGTCACTCCCAGTGTTAATGCTGCTGATGTGAAGAAATTCAAGCAACTCGACTCTCAAGCGAAGAATACCATCTGTGGTCATCTGAGCAAAGACCAGTATGGCAGAGTAAGTGCTTTGGAGACTGCTAAGCTTATCGGAGATAGGCTGTCCAAAGTCAACGAAGGAGTCTCTACTCAACGTGACTCTCGTGTCGATGTTCTTCGTAATCTCTTCAACCGCTTCAAAAGACTTGACAATGAAAATGCCCAACAAATGTTTGATCGCCTCACTAATATTTCCAATGAACTTCAAGCACTAGGTGCCACTGATATCACTGATCATGAAGTGGTGAAGAAACTGCTGAGATCACTCGATTCCTCATTTGACACTCTGGTTCTGATGATTCAAGAACGTGGAGACTACAAAGCTCTTGATCCTGCTGATATTCTGGAAAGACCCAATACTCATGAATTCCAACAAGCCGAGAAGAGAGACCTCTATGGGGCAAGCTATGGAAGATCTTGTGCTCTGAAGGCAAAAGCAATTTCCTCATCTGAAGAAGAAGATTCAGACAGCAGTCTTGGTGATCCTGAGGAACTAAGTCAGGAACTAGCTATGCTTGTGAGGAAATTCCAGAAGTTCTCAAGGAGAGGTGGATTTGGAAAGTCATCAAGAAGTGGCTTGAGGAAATCAGATTCCTCAGAAGACTACAAGAAGAGAACCTGTCATCGTTGCAAGAAGCCTGGTCACTTTATCTCTGACTGTCCTCTCTGGGAAAAAGACTCAAAGAAGAAGAAGAAATACAAGGATGATAGTTCTGATGATTCGAGGAAAAATAAGAAGTCTTCAAAGTCCTCATCTGCAAAGTCCTCATCTTCAAAGTCCTCAAAGCACAAGAAGAATAGTTCCAGAAAGGCTCGAGCATTCATCGGCAAGGAAATGGATTCTGAGGAAGAATCCGAAGAATATGAAGAAGAGGAAGAATCTGAGGAGGAATCAGAATCTGGTGTTGCTAGCCTTGCTCTCGCTACTACCTTCGTCAACAAGTCCATCTTCAACGATGAAGAATTTGACTACACCAACGACTCTGACATCATCGATGATGACTATGCTCCTACCTATTGCTTCATGGCAAAAGGATCAAAGGTACATAAACATCATTCCTCTTCTGAATCAAGTGAAGGTGAATCTGACTCATATGTGAAACCTAGCTATGCGAAACTTGTTAAGCTTGCCACTAAACAACAAAGCGCACTTGAAAAGCTTCAGAAAATGCTAGAAAAAAGCAATGATGTGTTAAACCATGAAGTGGATCATACTCAAACTCTGTCTATCGATCTCAAAAGTCTTCAGAAAAGGTATGATAACCTACAGAGTCATCATAATGACCTCTTAGCCGATCATGAGAAGCTTTCTTATGAATTTCTTCAGAGAAAGCAAGATCTTGAGAAACCGAGGGTGTCACATGAGGATCTCCAAAGGGAAAACGATTCCTTACTGGCTCAACAGATCAGTACCGCTCAGGAAGAATTTGTTCCACCATGTTTGAAATGCATTGAACGTGAAACTGCTAATTCTTCACCTGAATGTTCAAATGCTTCTACTGCTGCAAATTCTTCAACTATTCCAGTGGTTTCAAATTACTCATCTGAGGATACCACAAGTATCACTGATGACAATGCAGGGTTGAAGGAGTTGTATGTGACAGGCATATACAAAAGTCTCAAAGGGCATCAAACCCTTTTTGGTGTCCTCAAAAAGCAGATTATGAACAGGAACCCTAGAAGAGAGGGTATTGCCTTTGTGAGGAAACTCAATGCTGATGGATCATATTGGACACCTAAGCAGTATCCCAAAACCTCATGGGTTGCTGCAAAAGGCACTCCTGTAGATCCATCTACTTTATCAGGCTTTGCATGCAATACTTCATATTCCTCTGATGAGTCACTTGACTCCAACTTCAAATTCTTCAAAAATCATAAAGGTGAAGTATTTGCTAGATTTTTTGGAACTAACTGCAGGAGTGGCTCTCCATTGAAGAAAATCTGGGTTCCCAAGAGCTCCCTACAAAATCTTCAAGTGAATGTCCTCACGACACCACTCTTGAAGAAAAGGAACCCCAGATCAAATTCCTCACTTGGACCAAATTCCTCAAATAGTCAAAATCATCATTCTCGTGCTAATGCCTCTGTTTCGCAGGGAAAACCTAAGAGTTATGAATATATGAATCATTCTTCAAACCATTATGTTCATAAATCCTCGAAGAATTTCTCTGCTTATTCATATGAATACTCTAACCCTCGACCTGTGAAACGAAGCGCACTTGCTTCAATGCCTCCCTTCTCTTATGGTGCTCGCAGGATGATGAATTCTTTGCCACCCCTTGAGATGTGGGTGGTGAAGAAATCAAACTAATAATGTATTGCAGGGTCAGGTCTCCAGATGAATTTGAACATCTGATGAACTTGCTGGAGACCTGAGAAAATGCTTGAAAGGACTCAAGCTAACTATGTAGAAATGAAATTCCTCATCTCTCACGTCCTCACATTACTTGCTTACTATCTTGATTGATGAAATACTGTATGATGAAATTGATGTCATATTGTTCAATCTGAAGCATATGAGTTCGTAAGTTGTACTAATTCATCTACAGGATGATACTCCAAAAGATACTGAGTGGGTCCTTGATAGTGGATGCACAAACCACATGACTGGTGACAAGAATCTTCTGATGAATTTGCCACTTGCTCCATATCATCTGAAGCATATCACCTATGCAAACAAAGGAAAAAGCAAGGTATTGGGACTTGTCTTCGAAGGCTGTAGGAGAGGAGACTTGTATATTGTTGATTTCTCTAAAGGTCCTCAGCCTGCCACATGCCTACTTGCAAAGTCCTCAGAAGGCTGGTTGTGGCATCGACGACTTGGACATGCGGGCATGAGGAATCTGCACACACTCGTGAAGAAAAGCATGTCATTGGCATTGAGGGCGTCAAATTCCTCAAGGACCACCTCTGTGGCGCATGTGAATCTGGAAATATGACCAGATCCAAGCATCCCTTGAAGACAATCATGACCACTACTTGACCTTTTGAATTGCTTCATATGGATCTCTTTGGTCCCACTCACTACTCCATACTAACAAATTCTTCAAGTTTGTATGGATTTTTCATAGTTGATGATTACTCTCGTTACACTTGGGTGCATATCATTCTGTACAAAAATGAAGTGCATGATGTCTTCGGACGATTTCCTTCAAGGGCCTCCACCAACTTTGGCGTCAAGATCAAGCATATCAGGAGTGATAATGGGACTGAATTCAAGAAGACTAATCTTGATGAATATCTTGATGAACTTGGTATTACTCATGAGTTATCTGCCCCTTATACTCCTCACCGAATGGCGTTATGGAATGCAAGAACATGACTCTTGTTGAGATGGCTCGAACCATGCTTGATGAATACAGGACTCCTCGACGCTTTTGGCCTGAAGCAATTGATACTGCATGCCACATCATCAATAGGGTATATCTTCAGAAATTCCTCAAGAAAACTTCATATGAGCTCATGACAGGCAAGAAACCCAATGTAAGTTATCTCAAAGTCTTCGGTGCAAAAGGCTGGATCAGAGATCCTCACCACAGTTCTAAGTTTGCACCTAAAGCACATGAGGGCTTTATGCTTGGTTATGGAAAGGATTCACACACCTACAAAGTCTTCAACATCGTTCATCACAAGGTTGTTGAAACTGTAGATGCGCGGTTCGATGAAACTAACGACTCGCAAACAGAGCACCTGCCTTATGTGTTAGATGAACAATCTCCTGAGGAATCCATCAAGCTAAAGGAAACTGAAGATATCATACCCACTGAGGAAATCATCCCAACAAATGAAGAATCTCATACTGATGCTGCTGAAGAAAATGGTGCTGATGAAAATCCTCGGCCTTGTCAACCTGCTCAACCAAGAGTAGCAAATGAAATGTAGATTGACAAAATCATTGATGACATCAACGCACCAGGTCCTCTCACACACTCAGGAGCTTATGAATTATCTAACTTTTGTGGGCATTTTGCTTTTGTCTCTATCATAGAGCCCACCAAAGTTGATGAAGCATTCAAGGAGCCTGAGTGGATTCAAGCTATGCAAGAGGAATTGCATCAATTCAAGCTCAACAATGTGTGGGAACTTGTCAAACGACCAGATCCTCACAGGCATAACATTATAGGTACCAAGTGGATCTACCGCAACAAGCAAGATGAAAATGGCCTTGTGGTGAGGAATAAGGCTCGACTTGTAGCACAAGGTTACACACAGGTTGAAGTAATTGATTTTGATGAAACTTTTGCACCTGTTGCCAGACTTGAAGCTATTCGAATATTGCTTGCTTATGCTAACCATCACAATATCATGTTATATCAAATGGATGTGAAAAGTGCATTCCTTAATGGTAAGCTTGATGAAGAAGTATATGTTGCTCAACCCCCCAGGTTTTGAACACCCTAAGCATCCTAACAAAGTCTTCAGACTCAACAAGGCCCTCTATGGCCTCAAGCAGGCCCCTCGGGCTTGGTATGACACTCTGAAGGAATTCCTCATGAAGAAAGGCTTCAAACCCGGTTCACTCGACCCAACTATTTTCACAAAATCCTATGAAAATGAACTGCTCATATGCCAAATATATGTTGATGATATTATCTTTGGATGTACTGACAAACATTACAGTGATGAATTTGCCTATATGATGAGTGAAGAATATCAAATGTCTATGATGGGAGAGTTGAAATTCTTCTTAGGTCTTCAAATTCGTCAGCAAGACAACGACATCTTCATCTCACAAGAGAAATACCTCAAGGATGTTCTGAGGAAATTCGACATGCAAGATTGCAAAGGCGTCAAAGCTCCAATGCCCTCAAAAGGACACCTCTGCACTGACGAAAATGGTAAAGATTCCGATCAGAAGGTATTCCGCTGCATGATTGGCTCTTTATTGTATTTATGTGCATCTAGGCCCGATATAATGCTAAGTGTTTGCATGTGTGCTCGATTTCAAGCAACACCGAAGGAATCACACCATAAAGCTATGAAACATATTCTTCGATACTTAGCTCACACACCAACACTTGGATTATGGTATCCCAAGGGCTCAAATCTTCAACTCGTCGGATTCTCTGATGTTGACTATGCTGGAGATCACGTGGATCGCAAGTCAACCTCAGGCACATGTCATTTCCTCGGACGATCCTTAGTCTGTTGGTCCTCGAAGAAGTAGAACTGCGTGTCTCTCTCTACTGCTGAAGCTGAGTACATTGCTACGGGCTCGTGTTGTGCTCAGTTACTATGGATGAAGCAAGCCCTCAAGGACTACGACATCAAGTTGAAGAATGCGCCTCTCTACTGTGACAACGAGAGCACCATCAAGATTGCATACAACCCAGTTCAGCATTCCAAGACCAAGCACATCTAGATTCGTCATCACTTTCTTCGAGACCATGTACTCAAGGGCGACATCTCCATCGACCACATTCCCACTGAAGAACAACTGGCCGATATCTTCACAAAGCCCTTGGATGAAAAGAGATTTTGCAAGTTGCGGTGTGAGCTAAATATCTTAGAATCTTCAAATGTTCTTTAAAGAAGAACACACATCCTAACACTTATGCAAAATTGATGACTTAGATGTGCAACACACAAAGTAACGTTTTTCCTCAAAACAATGAAGAATAACTCTCTAAGTGTGAAGAAATTAATGAAGAAATTGATTCTCAGAACCCTACGACAGTGGTACGCGTTGTCTAAAATCATCATTCTTATATGGTGGGTCTCGCCACCAACCAAAAGTTGATATTCTTCGAAACTGAGGAATTCCCTCTCTTTGCAAATTCTTCAAACCGTCAATTTCCTCAAATTTGCAAATTCCTCAAGTTCGCAAATTCCTCAACTTTCAAATTCTTCAAAAACTTTGAGACTCATGTACTTCATTGACTATATATATATATATAAAAAATATTTGAGTTTTTTTATGTCCTCAACATCATTCACTTATCGCTATTTCTTAAGGTTGTTTTTCATCTAAGTGAATGTGATCGGACCCCTCTCATCTGTGCTAAACTCAGCCCAGTCTGTTCACAAATTCATCATATGCGTTCTACTTTGAAACTCGTTCAAAGTCTTCACCGTGTCCTTGACAATTGAAGAATTTGTGAACGGAAACTTTAAATCTTCTATGTCAAAATTTTCGGTGGTTCTCTCTCAAACAGTTCCTATTCCAGCGCCTGGATAACCCACGACCCCCCACTATCTCCACTACTCAGAACGTGGATGACACCTGTCGCAAGGAGAGCAAGAGTTAGGGGTAAACCTGTCCAAAATCCTCCGATGAATCAGTTTTCACTCTCTCTACAAATACCCCTCCACTATAGCAGAGCTCGGTTACTCTCTTCCCATACCTCTCCCGAGCTCCCGCGAAGCACCGCAGCTAAAGTCATCGTCGCCGGTGAGGAAGAGCTTCACTGCCTCAACCTCGTCGTCGCCGTACTCGCATCGGTTGCGGAAATCCTCATCCCGCCGCCGCTGTAGCTGTCTCCCTCTACCAAGCTAGGGCGTGGGAGATCTGAATCGACAAACTTCTCATTTCATCTCTATATTCGTCGTGTTCTTCACCAGGGTAATTAAAATTTACTCTTACTGCCCTAGTTTGATCCTCAATTACATCTACTATTCATCAAAAGGTGTTCATCTGATATACATCCAACTCTCATGCAATATACATCTCCTCGTACTTGATGATTTTCCCTAAGTAATGATTTTCTTCAAGATTCCTCAATTGTGCGAACTCTCGAATTTGCACAACTCTGGAACCTGAGACAAAGAAAACTTAGTAAAATTCCTCAAGTCATCCATGGTCAAATTCCTCAAACTTAGTTTACTTCAAACTTCTGAGAACGCATATGACCTCTTCAAATTCCTCGCACCTATACTCTGTTCATAGGTACAAAATGTCCGCTGATGAATCACTAGGTTCTTATCAACTTAACTCATTTGCAGTGCTACTTGAAGAAAAACTGTGTACATCCTCAGAGTCATCAAGAGTTCATATTCCTCAACTGAAGAAAATGGCTGATGGAAAGAAACCTCAAAAAGGAGGAAAGAAACCAGATGTGTAAACTGCTTTTGAGATTCCTGATGAAATATATGATGAATACTGCACTGTGATGAAGAAACTCATGGGAAGGAGACAACGAAGCTGAGGAAAATCCGTCTGCAAAAGATTGAGAGGAGATGGGCTAAGGAATGGAGAGAATACTGTTATGTCACTCCAAAGTACATGATGAAATTCACAGTAAAACCACCTTGTAACAGGCCTCCTCTGGCTTAGAATCAACTTGCTGATCCCACAAGCATCAAAACAGGTGAGGACTTTCCTCATCTCTGGGAGAAGCAAAAGGCCAAGTTGGCAAAGAAAGCCAAAGAAGCAGTGAAGAAATTCAACGATGATCCTGCTACTGCCACTGCTGTCGGAGCCTCTGCTAGTGCTTCAAAAAAGTGGTGAAGAAATCTGCTCTTAAGATTGTTCCCTCAAAATCCTCAGTGCCTATTCCTCAAGATCAAAGGCATGAGGCCAGAAAATCTTCTGCTCCTGAAACTATTGCTGCTAAGTCATCAGCTGCAGCAACAAAGTCCTCAACTCCAGTGCATTTGGCAACATGCAAAAGGACTGAGGGTTTCAAAAGGAAATCAAAGCCTATAGGCAGTCCTTCCAACACTGCAAAGTCCCCAACCAGTCCCTCTGGACTAAAGCTGAAGAAAACAGCTGGACGCGGTCTGAAACCTAGTCCTGACTCAAGCAAAGCTCTGGTGACAATCCCCTCAGGTTCCTCAAAGGGTGATGACAATGATGATGATGAGGAAGCTGATGATGAGGAACTAGAGGAACTCATCAGACAAAGTCAGCAAAGAGCTGCCTCTGCCAAGGGAAGTGTCATTCCTCTTCTGCTAGATCCCAAGACGATCCTCAATTTCATCAACATTTGGCATGAAGACCCAAACACTCCCCTCGCCTCTCTGAAACTACCTCTGGGCGTAGATCATGTCCTCACCCACTTTACCTCTATGGAAAAGTGGAAGAGAGAGCAAGCTCTAAGGACTCGAAGAAACATGGCTCGCAAAGAGAAATTCCTCCGCGACAACATGATGAATTTGACTCCTAAGCAGCTAGTCACAGTTCAGCAAGAGATGTACACTCTCTCTAAGGATCAAGAGAGACATGATGCTGAGTGGAAAGGAACAAAGGTCAGATTTGTCAGAGCTGCTCAAGCTGCGGTGAAGGACCACAACTCCGGGATTGCTGCTCGATCGCATCCTGAAAAGCCTCAGTCTGAAAAAATTCTTCAGATTGTAGATGATATTCCTCAGGCTGCTGAAGAAACTGCTCTGCCTGATGAATATGTTCCAAGAAATTCTTCTGCATCAGAAGCCACTACCAGTGCTGCTGAGGAAACTCAGACCATTGATGAAAATGACAGGACAACTCCCAATGTTGTGCCTGAAGAAACTGATAGGCCAGCTGAAGAATCTGCTGTGCCTGAAGAAACTGAAAGGCTAGCTGAAGAATCTGCTGTGCCTGAAGAAACTGTATCACCCAGGGCGGCTGCATCAGTTGTTCCTGAAGAAACTGCCACTGCTGAGGAAAATCCTCTAAAAAGAAAAGCATCAGCTTGTGATGCCCCCATGGAGAAGAAGTTGAAAACCTCATTCAGTTCCTCAGCACCCCCACATGATGCAACTCCAATTTCCTCGACACCTGCATATGCGATTGTGCCCTATGGAATGGAGTATGTCATCCTTGAAGATGATGAAGACAATCATTCAACTGCTTCCTCAGAGCCCGTTGATGAGGAAATAGTCATTGATGAAATTGCATCTAACCCCAAGGTATCATCTCCCCAGCTTCTGTTAACTGCTGGTGAAGCTGGCATTGAAGAAATGGACGAAGACGTTGTCATTGGTGACACCACTCCAGTCATCCGTGATGCAACTTCTCTTATGATGATTCCTCTGTCGCCTGAAGTACCTGAAGACTCTGAACATATGTACCTTTCAGAAAGTGAGGAAATTCCAGCTGCAACAGATGAAGAAGTTGATATCCTTGGCACTCCTGAGGAACCTGTACTGCAAATTACTCAATCTGCCGTTCCTCCCATACCAACTGAGATCAAGAGGGGCACTGGACCAAATCTTCAACCTCAGCAAAGTATGCCATTGAAAGGTTCGGTCCGCCCCAAATTCCTCAAGCAAAATTTCTTCAATGAACACATGTTCCTCACTGGGCCAAATCCATATGATTCTGCTCGGAATGGTCACACATGGTTTTGGACTCCCACGCAAATGAACTACTATGCTTCTGTGCTATGTGAGAAGAAGAAAATCTTCGAGCATCACAATATTCCTCACGTGGACATGGAGTCTATTCCCTCATTCAACCTGGTGCTTCAAGTTCTTCATGATGCTGGGCTTCTTCCCTTCTGTGTGGATGTCTGTGATTGGAACAAGGAGCTAATTCTTTAGTTCTATGCCACTCTGTTCATTAGTGGAAATTCCTCAGATGTCAACTCCTAGGTCTTGGACTGGATGACTGGAACAAAACACTACACTGCAAGTTCTTCAGAATTGCTTCAGTCTATTCCTGTTCCCATTCCCTCAGAAGAGGCCCGCTGCTTTTTCAATGATCCACCACTACCAAATCAGATGATGAATGTGATGATGAAGAAACTGGCACCTGGACAGCCTCAAAGGACAACTTTTCTTGTGAAGGATCTGCTGTATGTGCCACGAATTGTCTACCGCATACTCTCACACACCTTATGTCCTCAGAAAGGGCATAACTCTGAAGAATACGAAGTGGAAGGAATCATGAAGAATATGCTTTTCAACATCATTCATGGGATTCCTATCAACTTTCACGATTTCTTCATGAGGACTCTGACCAATGCTGCTATGGCACCTTTTGAGTTGAAGCCTTTTGCTCCCTGGATTATGCATTTCATCAGAGCAAAGTCTTCAATTCCCTTCAATGCTGATTTTCAGAACCATTTCAGTTTCCTGCGTGCAATTGAAGTCCTCAAGAGCACAATTAATGAAGGGAAAGGCAAGGATGTAATTGATCAAGGCACTCGTCCATTGGATGGTCAGTTTCGTCAAGCAACATCTTACTCCACCAATGATGACTCTGCCACTCAAGACTCCTCTGCAAAATCCTCAGCTGAAAAGCCTCAAGCGACTGCTCCTCGTGTGATGACTGATCGTGAGCTGCTACTAAGTCTTCATCAAAAGGTTGATCGCAATCACAAGTGGGTCAAACGTCAACTTGGGTACATCATGCAGAATATGACTGTGACACAGAACACTGTCAAGAGGAATCACTATTATGCTCATGAAAACCTCAAGTGCTCTTGGGCTATACTTACTCACATGATGTCTTCTGATGAATTGGAGGAGCTGGATCTTGAAGAACATCCTGATTTTGCTCGCTGTCCTCAGAAGAAATTCAAGAAAGTTCAAGTTCCTCTGATGGTCACCAGTTCATATTCTTCATCTCGCGAGCGTGATGAATATGAAGACATTGAAGACACTGCCGCTGGCCCTGCATCAGCAAACGACCCCGACAACGCTGGCGCTCCTTCTTCACTAACAAGATAAAATTCTTCAAGGGGGCGTTAGTCATCACTTTTTCTTCCCTTTTGGTCTTCGATGACAAAGGGGGAGAAAATTTGAGTTAGTTTTCAAGCGGGTCTCTCTCTATATGGGCTGTTTTTGTTTAAGTTACAACTCTCGCTCTTCCAAAACTTTTGTTGATTGAGTTGTAAACTTAAGTCCGATGTGTTGGGAGACGTAGTAGTAAATCAAAAAAATTCCTACGATCACCAAGATCTATCCATGGAGAAACCAACAATGAGAGGGGAGAGGTTGCATCTTCATACCTTTGAAGATCGCTAAGCGTAAGCGTTACAAGAACGCGGTTGATGGAGTCGTACTCGCTGCGATTCAGATCGTGGTAGATCCGATCATGTGCCGAACGGACGGCACCTCTGCGTTCAACACACGTGCAGACTGGTGACGTCTCCTACTCCTTGATCCAGCAAGGAGGAAGGAGAGGTTGGGGAAGAGCTCTAGCAGCAGCACGACGGCGTGGTGGTGGTGGAGTAGCAAGGTATACCGGCAGGGCGTCACCAAGCGCTGCGGAGGAGGAAGAAGAGAGGTAGAGCTTCGCCGAGAGAGAGAGTTCAGATCTGTTCTCAAGAGGCAAAACCCTTGGGTATATATAGGAGGAGGGAGAGGGAGGGCTGCCTTGGCCCCTCCTCCAAGGAGGAGAGGTTCGGCCGACCCTAGGGAATAGTCCACCTCCCACAAGGGAGGTGGATCTCTTCCTTTTGAATCTTTTCAGCCCTTATCTCTTATCTCCAGCCGCATGGGCCCTCATAGATGGTCTTGTCCGACCCAATATGGGATGGAACACCTCCTCTAAGGGCCCATGAAGTCCTATGGTCGTCACACCCCTCCCGGGGTCCTCCGGCACCCTCCCGGCACTCCCGGTACACTACCAATGAGCCCGAAACTTTCCGGTGACCAATACTGGACTTCCTATATATCAATCTTTACCTCCGGACCATTCCGGAGCTCCTCGTGATGTCCGGGATCTCATCCAGGACTCTTAACAACCTTCGGTAATCACGTATATCTTTTCCCTATAACCCTAGCGTCATCGAACCTTAAGTGTGTAGACCCTACGGGTTCGGGAGACACGTAGACATGACCGAGACACCTCTCCGGCCAATAACCAACAGCGGGATCTGGATACCCATGTTGGCTCCCACGTACTCCGTGATGATCTCATCGGATGAACCACGATGTCAGGGATTCAATCAATCCCGTATACAATTCCCTTTGTCTATCGGTATGGTACTTGCCCAAGATTCGATCGTCGGTATCCCTATACCTTGTTCAATCTCGTTACCGGCAAGTCTCTTTACTTGTTCCGTAATACATCATCCCGTGGCTAACTCCTTAGTCACATTGAGCTCATTATGATGATGTCTTACCGAGTGGGCCTAGAGATACCTCTCTGTCACACGGAGTGACAAATCCCAGTCTCGATTCGTGTCAACCCAACAGACACTTTCGGACATACCCGTAGCGTACCTTTATAGCCACCCAGTTACGTTGTGACGTTTGGCACACCCAAAGCATTCCTACGGTATCCGGGAGTTACACAATCTCATGGTCTAAGGAAATGATACTTGACATTGAAAAGCTTTAGGAAACGAACTACACGATCTTGTGCTATGCTTAGGATTGGGGCTTGTCCATCACATCATTCTCCTAATGATGTGATCCCGTTATCAACGACATCCAATGTCCATGGTCATGAAACCATGACCATCTATTGATCAACGAGCTAGCCAACTAGAGGCTTACTAGGGACATGTTGTGGTCTATGTATTCACACATGTATTACGGTTTCCGGTTAACACAATTGTAGCATGAACAATAGACAATTATCATGAACTAGGAAATACAATAATAACCATTTTATTATTGCCTCTAGGGGATATTTCCAACAGTCTCCCACTTGCACTAGAGTCAATAATCTAGTTACATTGTGATGAATCGAACACCCATAGCATTCTTGTGTTGATCATGTTTTGCTCGTGAGAGAGGTTTAGTCAATGGATCTACGACGTTCAGATCCGTATGCACTTTACAAATATCTATGTCTCCCTCCTGAATGTAATCACGGATGGAGTTGAAGCGGCGCTTGATGTGTCTTGTCTTCTTATGAAACCTGGGCTCCTTTGCAAGGGCAACAACTCCAGTGTTGTCACAGAGTAGAGTCATCGGGCCCGACGCATTTGGAATCACTCCTAGGTTGGTGATGAACTCCTTCATCCAGACTCCCTCCTTTGCTGCTTCCGAAGCAGCTATGTACTCCGCTTCACATGTAGATGTCGCCACGATGCTCTGCTTGCCGCTGCTCCAGCTCACTGCCCCTCCATTCAAAATATACAAGTATCCGGTTTGCGACTTGGAGTCGTCCGGATCTGTGTCGAAGCTAGCATCGACGTAATCCTTTACAACGAGCTCTTCGACACCTCCATATACGGGAAACATGTCCTTTGTCCTTTTCAGGTACTTCAGGATATTCTTGACTGCTGTCCAGTGTTCCGCTCCGGGATCACGTCAGGTCTGGTACACAGCATGGCATACATAATAGAGCCTATGGCTGAAGCATAGGGGATGACACTCATCTCTTCTCTACCCTTTGCCGTGGTCGGGCATTGAGTCGTACTAAATCTCACACCTTGCAACACAGGCAAGAACCCCTTCTTGGACTGATCCATATTGAACTTCTTCAATATATTTTCAAGCTATGTGCTTTGTGAAAGACCAATGAGGCGTCTCAATCTATCTCTATAGATCTTAATACCTAATATGTAAGCAGCTTCTCCAAGGTCCTTCATTGAAAAACAATTATTCAAGTAGGCCTTTATACTTTCCAAGAGTTCTATATCATTTCCCATTATCAGCATGTCATCCACATATAATATAAGAAATGCTACAGAGTTCCCACTCACTTTCTTGTAAATACAAGGTTCTCCATAAACCTATACAAACCCAAACGCTTTAATTACCTCATTAAAGCGAATGTTCCAACTCCGAGATGCTTGCACCAGCCCATAGATGGAGCGTTGGAGCTTGCATACCTTGTTAGCATCTTTAGGATCGACAAAACCTTCCGGCTGCATCATATACAGTTCTTCCTTGAGGAAGCCATTAAGGAATGCCGTTTTGACGTCCATTTGCCAGATCTCATAATCATAAAATGCGGCAACTGCTAACATGATTCGGACAGACTTTAGCATCGCTACGGGTGAGAAAGTCTCATCGTAGTCAACTCCTTGAACTTGTCGATAACCCTTAGCGACAAGCCGAGCCTTATAGGCGGTCACATTACCGTCCGCGTCAGTCTTCTTCTTAAAGATCCATTTGTTTTCAATGGCTCGCTTATCATCAGGCAAATCCACCAAAGTCCATACTTTGTTCTCATACATGGATCCTATCTCGGATTTCATGGCCTCAAGCCATTTGTCGGAATCCGGGCCCGCCATCGCTTCTTCATAGTTCGAAGGTTCATCGTTGTCCAACAACATGATCTCTAGGACATGATTCCCGTACCACTCTGGAGCGGAACGTGTCCTAGTGGACCTTCGAATAGAGACTTGATCTGAAGCTTCATGATCATCATCATTAACTTCCTCTCTAGCCGGTGTAGGCTCCACAGAAACAACTTCCCGTGTTGTGCTACTCTCCGGTTCGAGTGGAGGTACAATTACCTCATCAAGTTCTATTTTCCTCCCACTTACTTCTTTCGAGAGAAACTCTTTCTTGAGAAAGGATCCATTCTTGGCAACAAAGTCTTTGCCCTCGGATCGTAGGTAGAAGGTATACCCAATAGTCTCTTTGGGATATCCTATGAAGACGCACTTTTCCGTTTTGGGTTTGAGCTTCTCAGGTTGAAGTTTCTTCACATAAGCATCGCATCCCCAAACTTTTAGAAACGATAGCTTAGGTTTGTTTCCAGACCATAATTCATACGGTGTCCTCTCAACGGATTTAGACGGTGCTCTATTTAAAGTGAATGCGACAGTCTCTAATGCATATCCCCAAAATGATAGTGGTAAGTCGGTAAGAGACATCTTAGATCGCACCATATCCAATAGAGTGCGATTACGACGTTTAGACACACCATTTCGCTGAGGTGTGCCGGGCGGCGTGAGTTGTGAAACAATTCCACATTTCCTAAGGTGCGTGCCAAACTCGTGACTTAAATATTCTACGCCACGATCAGATCGTAGGCATTTTATTTTCCTATCACGTTGATTCTCGACCTCACTCTGAAATTCCTTGAACCTTTCAAAGGTTTCAGACTTGTGTTTCATTAAGTAGACATACCCATATCTGCTCAAGTCATCAGTGAGGGTGAGAACATAATGGTAGCCACCGCGAGCCTAGACGCTCATTGGACCGCATACATCGGTATGTATTATCTCCAACAAATCAGTTGCTCGCTCCATTGTTCTGGAGAACGGAGTCTTGGTCATTTTGCCCATGAGGCATGGTTCGCACGTGTCAAATGATTCGAAATCAAGTGACTCCAAAAGTCCATCAACATGGAGCTTATTCATGCGTTTGACACCAATATGACCAAGGCGGCAGTGCCACATGTAAGTGGGACTATCATTATCAACTTTACACTTTTTGGTACTCACACTATGGACATGTGTAACATCACTTTTGAGATTCATCAAAAATAAACCATTGACCAGCGGGGCATGAGCATAAAACATTTCTCTCATATAAATAGAACAACCATTATTCTCGGATTTAAATGAGTAGCCATCTCGCATCAAGCGAGATCCAGATACAATGTTCATGCTCAAAGCTGGTACTAAATAACAATTATTAAGGTTTAAAACTAATCCTGAAGGTAGATGTAGAGGTAGTGTGCCGACGGCGATCACATCGACCTTGGAACCATTCCTGACGCGCATCGTCACCTCGTCTTTGGCCAGCCTCCACTTATTCCGCAGCTCCTGCTTGGAGTTACAAATGTGAGCAACTGCACCGGTATCAAATACCTAGGAGCTACTACGAGCGCTGGTCAAGTAGACATCAATAACAAGTATATCACATATACCTTTAACGTTGCCATCCTTCTTATCCGCTAAATACTTGGGGCAGTTCCGCTTCCAGTGACCGGTACCCTTGCAGTAAAAGCACTCAGGCTCAGGTTTGGGTCCATTTTTCTTCTTCTTCCCGGCAACTTGCTTACTGGGCGCGGCAACAGCTTTGCCGTCCTTCTTGAAGTTCTTCTTACCCTTGCCTATCTTGAAACTAGTGGTCTTATTTACCATCAACACTTGATGCTTCTTTTTGATCTCGACCTCTGCTAATTTCCACATCGAGTACAACTCAGGAATGGACTTCTCCATCCCTTGCATGTTGTAGTTCATCACAAAGCTCTTGTAGCTAGGTGGAAGTGACTGGAGGATTCTGTCAATGACCGAGTCATCCGGGAGGTCAACTCCCAGCTGAGTCAAGCGGTTGTGAAGCCCAGACATCTTGAGGATGTGCTCACTGATAGAATTGTTCTCCTCCATCTTACAGCTAAAGAACTTGTTGGAGACTTCATACCTCTCGACCCGGGCATGAGCCTGGAAAACTAGTTTCAGCTCTTGGAACATCTCATATGCTCCGTGTTGCTCAAAACGCTTTTGGAGCCCCGGTTCTAAACTGTAGAGCATGCCGCACTGAACAAGGGAGTAATCATCGCAGCGAGAATGCCAAGCATTCGCAACGTCTTGTTCTACTGGGAGAAGGGGTGGGTCACCTAGTGGTGCATCAAGGACATATAGTTTCTTGGAAGCTATGAGGATGACCCTCAAGCCACGGACCCAGTCCGCATAGTTGCTTCCATCATCTTTCAGCTTGGTTTTCTCTAGGAAAGCGTTGAAATTGAGGTTGACATTTGCATTGGCCATTGGATCTACAATATAGATATTAAAGGCAATTTTAGACTAATTTCATGATAATTAAGTTCACATAATCACATTATTCAATGAACTCCCACTCAGATAGACATCTCTCTAGTCATCTAAGTGACACATGATCCATGTCAACTAGCCCGTGTCCGATCATCACGTGAGACGGACTAGTTATCCATGGTGAACATCTTCATGTTGATCGTATCTTCTATACGACTCATGTTCGACCTTTCGGTCTTCCGTGTTCCGAGGCCATGTCTGTACATGCTAGGCTCGTCAAGTCAACCTAAGTGTTCGCGTGTGTAAATCTGGCTTACACCCGTTGTATGCGAACGTTAGAACCTATCACACCCGATCATCACGTGGTGCTTCGGAACAACGATCCTTAGCAACGGTGCACAGTTAGGGTGAACACTTCTCTTGAAATTTTATTGAGAGATCATCTTATTTACTACCGTCGTTCTAAGCAAATAAGATGTAAACACGATAAACATCACATGCAATCAATATAGTGATATGATATGGCCAATATCATCTTGCTCCTATGATCTCCATCTTCGAGGCACGATGATCATCATTGTCACCGGCACGACACCATGATCTCCATCATCATGATCTCCATCATTGTGTCTTCATGAAGTTGTCTCACCAACTATTACTTCTACTACTATGGCTAACGCTTAGCAATAAAGTAAAGTAATTACATGGCGTTTATGATTGACACGCAGGTCATACAATAATATAAGACAACTCCGATGGCTCCTGCCGGTTGTCATAGTCATCGACATGCAAGTATATATAGGAGGAGGGAGAGGGAGGGCTGCCTTGGCCCCTCCTCCAAGGAGGAGAGGTTTGGCCGACCCTAGGGAAGAGTCCACCTCCCACAAGGGAGGTGGATCTCTTCCTTTTGAATCTTTTCAGCCCTTATCTCTTATCTCCAGCCGCATGAGCCCTCATAGATGGTCTTGGCTGACCCAATATGGGTTGGCACACCTCCTCTAAGGACCCATGAAGTCCTATGGTCGTCACACCCCTCCCGGGGTCCTCCGGCACCCTCCCGGCACTCCCGGTACACTACCGATGAGCCCGAAAACTTTCCGGTGACCAATACTGGACTTCCTATATATCAATCTTTACCTCCGGACCATTCCGGAGCTCCTCGTGACATCCGGGATCTCATCCGGGACTCCGAACAACCTTCGGTAATCACGTATACCTTTTCCCTATAACCCTAGCATCATCGAACCTTAAGTGTGTAGACCCTACGGGTTCGGGAGACACGTAGACATGACCGAGACACCTCTTCGGCCAATAACCAACAGCGGGATCTGGATACCCATGTTGGCTCCCACGTACTCGCTGATGATCTCATCGGATGAACCACGATGTCAGGGATTCAATCAATCCCGTATACAATTCCCTTTGTCTATCGGTATGGTACTTGCCCGAGATTCGATCGTCGGTATCCCTATACCTTGTTCAATCTCGTTACCGGCAAGTCTCTTTACCCATTCTGTAATACATCATCCCTTGGCTAACTCCTTAGTCACATTGAGCTCATTATGATGATGTCTTACGAGTGGGCCCAGAGATACCACTCCGTCACACGGAGTGACAAATCCCAATCTCGATTCGTGTCAACCCAACAGACACTTTCGGAGATACCCGTAGCATACCTTTATAGCCACCCAGTTACGTTGTGATGTTTGGCACACCCAAAGCATTCCTATGGTATTCGAGAGTTACACAATCTCATGGTCTAAGGAAATGATACTTGACATTGAAAAGCTTTAGCAAACGAACTACACGATCTTGTGCTATGCTTAGGATTGGGTCTTGTCCATCACATCATTCTCCTAATGATGTGATACCGTTATCAACGACATCCAATGTCCATGGTCATGAAACCGTGACCATCTATTGATCAAAGAGCTAGCCAACTAGAGGCTTACTTGGGACATGTTGTGGTCTATGTATTCACACATGTATTACGGTTTCCGGTTAACACAATTGTAGCATGAACAATAGACAATTATCATGAACTAGGAAATACAATAATAACCATTTTATTATTGCCTCTAGGGCATATTTCCAACACGATGGTGGTCTGACACTTTTGAACTATTTCCTCGCATGTTTATTTCCTCAAGTACCTTAATGCATATATGCTAAATTTCGCCAGACACCATTTTCCTCACGCATTTCAAATTCTTCATATCATATGTTCAAATGCGTGTATGAATTACAAGATATAGGGGGAGCTCTCCATGTTTTAACCTGCCATGTGCATTTGCAGTCCAAAGCAAATTCCTCAAATATGCACATCTTCAGGGGGAGTTCTTCTATATCTTGCGATCAAATTCCTCAAACTTTGTACCTTCACTTATATGTTTATCCCTGTTGAAAACTTAACCAATTTGTCATCAATCACCAAAAAGGGGGTGATTGTTAGTGCATCTAGTGCCCCTTAGTGATTTTGGTGTATTGAAGACTTATAGGTTAAGGTACTAATGTGTTTGTGAGTGTACACAGGCTCTATAAGTCGACTAGGAGTTTGATATATTCGGAGATCATCGACCCCTAAAAATGTATGTCTTCAAGTGAAGACTTTGCTGAAGACTTTCTGAAGACTTTGTTGAAGACTTTGTGAAGACTTTGAAAAAGAATAATTCGGTGTGACCTTGAAGATATGAATGAGGACTCTGAAACTTGAAGACTTGTTTTCGTAGTTTCATTTCCTTTACTTGAGTCATAGGAACACCGTACTGTTAAAGGGGGCCGAGGTAAGACTAACGAAATTTCCAACTGATGCTCAACTCAATATCCTCAACCTATACAATCCTTCGAGTGAAGTCTTTGGAAATCTCTTACGGCTTAGTCAAGTTCTTCAGTGACAGAGACGATGTTCTTATGATCTCTGAGGAAATTGATCTAACTGAGGAGTTAGGATTTCGCCAGTGCGAATTGCCTACAAGTGAGGAACGTGATATGTCTGAGGACTTTCACTACTCGAAAATCCGACCGTTGCTGTGCTTAGCGCTCAGCTGTCCCCACTCACAACTATCCACATAACAGTTATATGATTGGGGGCATTAATGTCATATCATGTCGGCTTGCTCCCTGGCTATAAATAGCCGACCCCCACAACCACTAGCTGGTTGGCTGCTCCGAGAAAGAACTGACACTTGTCATTCAAGAGCATCCCATCCTCTGAGGACTTTGAGAGAAAATCATCAGTGAGGAAAAACCCACAACCAAACCACAAAACCCAAAGTGATTGAGCATCACTGAAGAAATTCCTGTGTGGAACCGACGCTTGTTACCTTTGAGGACTGTGCATCCTCCAGACGGTTAGGCGTCATGGTCTAGTGTATCCTGCAGTCAATTGGGGATCACGAAGTGTCCTTGGTCTAGAGCATCTAGCAGTAAATTGTGGATCGCCGGGTGACCTATTTGTGAGGGTTTTGGAAGTCTACCCTGAAGACTTACCACGAGTGTTGGATGAGGACTGTGTGACCTTAGCTCAAGGAGAATACGGTAAGGACTGTGTGTCCTGGGACTGTGTGTCCTCTGGTTTGAATACCAGGCCGCTCCGAACCAGACGTACAACTGTCACAGCAATTGGAACTGGGTCATCAAACCATTGTCTTCATCGGGCTCCCTGGTTCTATTTCCTCAACCTTTTTATTCCTCATTAAACTTGTTGATGAAATTGATTGTTACTGTTTGAAGAATTTGACTGAAGACTTTCACAAATTCCTCATCTCAAATTCTTCAAGTTACCTTGTTCATCACTGCTTATCCTGTATCACGCTACACTCTGTTTGTGCATGTTTCATTTCATCATGAAGACTATGCTGTTACTATGTCCATCATGCACTTGAGTACTTAATCCGCTGTTACTTATTCATCACGTTTCAAATTCCTCAAAGTTGAAAATCCTCAAGTGTTGAATTTGTAAAAATCGCCTATTCACCCCCCTCTAGTCGATATAACGCACTTTTAGGGCCAAACCCTCTACGCACACGCTTCGGCAGTGCAGCTTGTCACAACGATTGACCCGGGGGGACGGCCTTCCGGCTCCTCCCGCGCCGCCAGCCCGTGCGCCGTCCCCGGCCCAAGCTGCCACCCAGGCGTCAACAAAGGCTCCTAACGACGGTCGTCTAATCAACTATTTCCCCAACTAGGACGCTTGGTACGTCGTCTTCACCAGTGAAGAGACGGGCAAACACGCTCAGCGCCGGCTCCGCCGTGAGGTGAACGCCACCATGCCGGCAACTCCCCAGTTCATGCACTGGTCGGAGAAGTCGGTCACTGATACGTCTCCAACATATCTATAATTTTTGATTGTTCCATGCTATTATATTATCAACTTTGGGTGTTTTATATGCATGAATATGCTATTTTATATTATTTTTGGGACTAACTTATTAATCCAGTGCCCAGTGTCAGTTCCTGTTTTTCTGTGTTTTTGACCTTTTTCAGATCAAACGGAGTCCAAACGGAATAAAAATTTCACAGTGATTTCCTATGGAAAATATCAAAAATATCTCAAGAAAAAAATACCGGAGAGGCGGCCCGAGGAAGCCACCAGTCTGGGAGGCGCGGGGCCCCTGGCCGTGGCTAGGGGGCTTGTGACCTCCTCGTGGCGCCTCTCGACTTGTTCCCGATGCCAGACGGTCTTATAAATACGAAAACCCTCAGCAATAAACCTAGATCACAAGTTCCGCCGCCGCAGACCTCCAGAGCCACCAAAAAATAATCGGGAGACCATTCCGGCAACCTGCCGGAGGGGAATTCATCACCGGTGGCCATCTTCATCAACACCATTGCCTCTCCGATGATGCGTGAGTAGTTGACCTCAGACCTTCGGGTCCATAGCTAGTAGCTAGATGGATTCTTCTCTCTCTATGATCTTCAATACAAAGTTCTCCATGATCTTCATGGTGATCTATCCGATGTAATCTTCTTTTGCGGTGTGTTTGTTGAGATCCGATGAATTGTGGATTTATGATCAGATTATCTATGAATATTATTTGAGTCTCCTCTAATTTCTTATATGCATGATTTCATATCCTTGTAATTCTCTTCGAGTTATGGGATTCGTTTGGCCAACTTGATCTATAGTTCTTGCAATGGAAGAAGTGCTTGGTTTTGGGTTCATACAGTGCGGTGTCCTCACCTAGTTACAGAAGGGGTAGCGAGGCACGTATCGTGTTGTTGCCATCAAGGGTAAAAAGATGGGGTTTATATCATATTGCCTGAATCTATCCCTCTACATCATGTCATCTTGCTTAAAGCGTTACTCTGTTTATCATGAACTTAATACACTAGATGCATGCTGGATAGCGGTCGATGTGTGGAGTAATAGTAGTAGATGCAGAAAGTATCGATCTACTTGTCTCGGAAGTGATGCCTATATGTATGATCCTTGCTTTAGATATCGTCATGACTTTGTGCTATTCTATCAATTGCTCAATAGTAATTTGTTCACCCACCATAATACTTGCTATCATGAGAGAAGCCTCTAGTGAACACTATGGCCCCCGGGTCTATTTTACAAATATATATTCAGATCTAAACACAAAAGCACCAAAAATACTTTGCTGCAATTTTATTTACTTATTTATATTCATCTACTATCGCTATCAGATCTCACCTTGCAAGTAATCGTAAAGGGATTGACAACCTCTTTATTGCATTGGGTGCAAGTTTGTTTGTGTTTGTGCAGGTTCCTTGTGGCATCATCTTGATACTCCTACTAGATTGATACCCTGGTTTTCAAACTGAGGGAAATACTTACCTCTACCTTGCTGCATCACCCTTTCCTCTTCAAGGGAAAAACCAACACAAGACAAGAATTCTCACGTCAAGTTGCCAATTTCTGACACCGTTGCTGAGAAGTAGCAGGAAGAATTCCTGGCGCCGTTGTCGGGGAGTAATCAAGTGAAGCATATCTACAAGTACCTATCACAAACTCATCTCTTGCATTTACATTATTTGCCATTTGCCTCTCATTTTCCTCTCCCTCACTTCTAAAAAACAGAAAATACCAAAAATATTTGCCTTTTTATTCGCCCTTTTTCGTTCGCCTTTTCGTTGCTATGTTTGCTTGTGTTGCCATGTGCCTTCTATTTTCTTGCATCTTCGCTTGCTAAAAATCTATTGATATGGATCCTCCTCCATTTCTAATGTTTTCAAAAGACCAAATTATGATGAACTAATTGCTAGTGAGTTGAGTGCACTTGATTATCTCTATGAAGTTTTGTTTGAAAATCATGAATCTGGAGATTTTGATGAAGTACTGAAAGAAGAAATTTATAAGGAGACTCATGATAGTTCCTTGAATGAAAAGCATGATTTCCATGTTGTTAGTATGTATTCTCTGAATATCCATGATGCTAAAGATATGCAAAACCACAAGCTTGGGGATGCTATGCTTGATGAAGATGATATTTTCTGTTCCCCAAGTTTTGGTGATGACACGTATGCTATAATTGATCATGAAAAGAATGCTTTATGTGATAGTTATATTTTGATATTCCTTCATGATTCTACTGAAAATTATTATGAGGGAGGAACATATGCTTGTAGGAATTGCAATAATATCAAGTTTCCTCTCTATGTGTTCAAAGTTTTGAAGTTATGCTTATTTTGCCTTCCTATGCTAAGTGATTCTTGTTCCCATAAATTGTTTGCTCACGAAATCCCTATGCATAGTAAGTGGGTTAGACTTAAATATGTTTTCATGCTATTCATGATGCTCTTTTACATATCTCAGTTACTACTCTTATTGTGAGCATCATTGAAATTGTTATGCCTAGTTAGGGGCGTTAAACAATAGCGCTTGTTGGGAGGCAACCCAATGAATAGGTTTATTTATGCTCTTTTACTTTATGTTTTGTTGAGTTAAAACCATCATGATTCTTTTATGATTGTGTTTTTTATGTTTTAATTAGTGTTCGTGCCAAGTAGAACCTTTATGATTAGTTTTGGTGATAGTTGTTTAATCATGCTGGAAAAAGATAGAAACTTTGTGCTCACGAAATTATTTTTCATTTCTATCCAGAAAGAGAGTTTGAGTTGATTCGTTTTGCTTCTGATTGATATGAAAATTTCTGTCATTTTCATAATTTGTTTCAGAATTTTTGTGTTAACATAGGTATACAAAATATACAGATTGCTACAGACTGTTCTGTTTTTGACAGATTCTGTTTTTGTTGTGTTGATTGCTTATTTTGATGAAACTATGGGTAGTATCGGGGGGTACGAGCCATGGAGAAGTGAGAATACAGTAATATAACATCAATCTAAATGGAAATTAAAGTTTACTACAATACCTAAAAAGTTGGTGGTTTGTTTTCTTGGGGATGCCCCGGGAAGGCATCCCCTCTTTCGTCTTCAATCCATCGGTAACGTTACTTGGAGCTATATTTTTATTCACCACATGATATGTGTTTTGCTTGGAGCATCGTGTATTATAAGAATCTTTGCTTTCTGTTTTGTCACAATCATCCTTGCTGCACACCTTTTGAGAGAGACATGCACTCATCGTGAATTTGTTAGAATACGCAATGAGCTTCACTTATATCTTTTGAGTTAGGCAATTTAGCTCACACGTGCTTCACTTATATCTTTTGAGCTTGGAAATTTTGCTCACATGTGCTTCACTTATATCTTTTGAGCTTGGAAATTTTGCTCACATGTGCTTCACTTATATCTTTTGAGCTTAGTAATTTGGCTCCCATGTGCTTCACTTATATCTTTTGAGATTGGTAATTTTGCTCTAGTGCTTCACTTAAATCTTTGTAGAGCACGGCGGTGTCATATTTTGTAGAAATAAAAACTCTCGAATCTTCACTTATATCATTTTGAGAGTGATCTCTCTAAGTAACTTGGTAATTGGCGTGTGTTATGAAATTAGTCCTAAATATGATAGGCATCCAAAGAGGATATAATAAAAACTTTCATATTCAAGTGCATTGATTAGTAAGATAAGTTTGATTCCTCGCAACTAGCTTTGAGATATGGATATGGTAATATTAGAGTTATGTTAGTAGGGTGTTGTGAATCTAGAAATACTTGTGTTGAAGTTAGTGATTCCCGTAGCATGCACGTATGGTGAACCGCTATGTTAGGAAGTCGGAGCATAATTGATTTATTGATTGTCATCCTTTGTGTAGAGGTCGGGATCGCGCGATGGTTAACTCCTACCAACCCTTCCCCTAGGAGTATGCGTTTAGCACTTTGTTTTGATTACTAATAAAACTTTTGCAATAAGCATATGAGTTCTTCATGACTAATGTGAGTCCATAGTATAGATGCACTTTCACCTTCCACCATTGCTACCCTCTCTAGCGCCGCGTAACTTTCGCCGGTGCACAAACCCACCATATGCCTTCCTCAAAACAGACACCATACCTACCTATTATGGCATTTTCATAGCAATTCCGAGATATATTGCCATGCAACTTTCACCGTTCCGTCTCATGACATGTGCCATCACTTTCATTTATATAGATGTAATTATTGTTCTAAGTATCAAGTTGTAAGTAAATAAAAGTGTGATGCTCATAATTATTAGAGCATTGTCCCATGTGAGGAAATAAAACAGGCAAAGATGCCCACCGAAAAAAGAGAGGCCAAAGAGCTCAAACAAAAAAATGAGAGAAAAAGAGAGAAGGGACAATGCTACTATCTTTTTCCACACTTGTGCTTCAAATAGCACCATGTTTTTCATGACAGGGAGTCTCTTGTTTTGTCACTTTCATATGCTAGTGGAAATTTTCATTATATAACTTGGCTTGTATATTCAATTGATGGGCTTCCTCAAATTGCCCTAGGTCTTCGTGAGCAAGCAAGTTGGGTGCAGACCAACTAGTTTTCATTTGTGAGCTTGCATACACTTATAGCTCTAGTGCATCCGTTACATGGCAATCCCTACTCATTCACATTGATATCTATTGATGGGCATCTCCATAGCCTATTGATACGCCTAGTCGATGTGACCATCTCCTCCTTTTTGCCTCACAACCTCCACCACACTCTATTCCACCTTTAGTGTTATATCCATGGCTCACGCTCATGTATTGCGTGCGAGTTGACAAAGTTTGAAAAAATAAGAGTGTGAAAACAATTGCTTGTCCAAAACTGGGGTTGTGCATGATTTAAATTCATTGTGTGGGGATGATGGAGCATAGCTAGACTATATGATTTTGTAGGGATAACTTTCTTTGGCTTTGTTATTTCGAAAGTTCATGATTACTTTGCTATTATGCTTGAAGTATTATCGTTTTCATGTCGATATTAGACTATTGTTTTGAATCTTATGGATATGAACATTCATGCCACAATAAAGATATTACATAAAACAAATGTGTTAGGTAGCATTCCACATAAAAAATTCGTTGTTTATCACTTCCCTACTCGAGGACGAGCAGGACTTAAGCTTGGGGATGCTTGATACGTCTCCAACATATCTATAATTTGTAATTGTTCCATGCTATTATATTATCAACTTTGGATGTTTTATATGCATGAATATGCTTTCTATATTATTTTTGGGACTAACTTATTAATCCAGTGCCCAATGCCAGTTCCTGTTTTTTCCGTGTTTTTGACCTTTTTCAGATAGGAATATCAAGCGGAGTCCAAACGGAATAAAAAAATTCCCGTGATTTTTTATGGAAAATATCAAAAATATCTAAAGAAAATAAATACCGGAGAGGCGGCCCGAGGAAGCCACAAGCCTGGGAGGCGCGGCCCCCCTGGCCGCGGCTAGGGGGCTCATGACCTCCTCGTGGCGCCTCTTGACTTGTTCCCGATGCTAGACGGTCTTATAAATACGGAAACCCTCATAAATAAACCTAGATCACAAGTTCTGCCGCCACAGACCTCCAGAGCCACCAAAAACCAATCGGGAGACCGTTCCGGCATCCTGCCGGAGGGGAATTCATCATCGATAGCCATCTTCATCAACACCATTGCCTCTCCGATGATGCGTGAGTAGTTCATCTCAGACCTTCGGGTCCATAGCTAGTAGCTAGATGGCTTCTTCTCTCTCTTTGATCTTCAATACAAAGTTCTCCATGATCTTCATGGTGATCTATCCGATGTAATCTTCCTTTGCGGTGTGTTTGTTGAGATTCGATGAATTGTGGATTTATGATCAGATTATCTATGAATATTATTTGAGTCTCCTCTGATTTCTTATATGCATGATTTCATATCCTTGTAATTCTCTTCGAGTTATGGGTTTCGTTTGGCCAACTTGATCTATAGTTCTTGCAATGGGAGAAGTGCTTGGTTTTGGGTTCATACCGTGCGGTGTCCTCACCTAGTGACAGAAGGGGTAGCGAGGCATGCATCGTGTTGTTGCCATCAAGGGTAAAAAGATGGGGTTTATATCATATTGCATGAATCTATCCCTCTGCATCATGTCATATTTCTTAAAGCGTTACTCCGTTTATCATGAACTTAATACACTAGATGCATGCTGGATAGCGATCGATGTGTGGAGTAATAGTAGTAGATGCAGAAAGTATCGGTCTACTTGTCTCGGACGTGATGCCTATATGTATGATCATTGCCTTAGATATCATCATGACTTTGCGCTATTCTATTAATTGCTCAACAGTAATTTGTTCACCCATCGTAATACTTGATATCATGAGAGAAGCCTCTAGTGAACACTATGGCCCCGGGGTCTATTTTACGAATTATATATTCAGATCTAAACACAAAAACACCAAAAATACTTTGCTGCAATTTTATTTACTTATTTATATTCATCTACTATCGCTATCAGATCTCACCTTGCAAGTAATCGTAAAGGGATTGACAACCTCTTTATCGCATTGGGTGCAAGTTTGTTTGTGTTTGTGCAGGTTCCTTGTGGCCTCATCTTGATACTCCTACTTGATTGATACCTTGGTTCTCAAACTGAGGGAAATACTTACCTCTACCTTTTTGCATCACCCTTTCCTCTTCAAGGGAAAAACCAACACAAGACAAGAATTCTCACGTCAACTTGCCAATTTCAGACACCGTTGCTGAGAAGTAGCAGTCACTTGGAGCCAGGCCGATCACCCGGCCATGATTCCGAATCCCGGTAGCTATGCCTTGGTGCTCGATCCCACCATAACCACAAAGGAACGAGCTTGCCGCTTCTCGTGGGTGCTGATAGATGGCGGCAGCAGCATCAACATTCTCTACCTCGACACGATGCATAAGCTGGGGCTGAAGATAGAAGACCTGCAGGCGAGCCGGACGGTTTTCCACGGCATCATGCCTGGAAAGTCCCGCTCCCCTGTCGTCAAGATCGATCCCACACCACCATGTCCTTCGGCCTGAAGAATGCGGGCGCGACCTTCCAACGGTGCATGCAGAAGTGCCTCCTACCTCAGATAGGCAGGAACATCCACGTCTACGTCGACAACATCGTCGTCAAAACCAAGAAGCACTTCAACCTCCTCGATGATCTCCGGGAGACCTTCGCGAACTTTCTCGAGTAATAGATCAAGCTCAACCCGGAGAAGTGTGTCTTTGGCGTCCCCGTCGGTCAACTCTTGGGTTTCTTCTTGTCCGCCCGTGGCATCGAAGCTAACCTCGAGAAGATCAGTGCAATCAAACACATGCCGAAGCTGACTCGGCTCCATGACATCTAGAAGTTCATCGGCTGCCTCGCCTCACTCAGCCAGTTCATCAGCCGGCTGGGAGAGAAGGCCCTGCCCCTCTCTGGGCTCCTTCGCAAGACGGATCTAATCGAGCTGGGTCGAACCAAGAGGCCGGGCATTTTTGACTGGCCGGACGAGGCCTTCCGCGGCCTCAAGAAGGCTCTCACCCACACGCCCATCCTGGCCGCGCAGGCTTAGAAGGATCCGCTGCTCGCCTATATTGCAGCGACCACCCGCGTCATCAGCGTCGTCCTGATGGTCGAGCAGCCGGAGGAGGGCAAGTCCCTACTGGTCCATTGGCCCGTCTACTACCTCAGTGAGGTCCTCTCGCTCTAAGCAAAACTACCCCCACTACCAAAATATGTGCTATGACATATATTTCACCGCCAAGAAGGTCAAGCAATACTTCCAAGAGCATGCCATTACCGTGGTGAGCACGACCCTGCTTGGCGAAATCGTGAGCGGCCGGGACTCCACCGGCCGGATCGCCAATCGGTTCATCGCCCTCACCGATCATGTGATCCGGTATGAGCCAAGAACCTCCATCAAGTCACAGGCATTGGTGGATTTCCTCGTCGACTGGGCAGAGACGGAGTTCGTCCCGCCTCCCCCCAGACTCCACACATTGGCGCATGCACTTCGACGGCTCAAAAATGAGGACCGGCCTGGGTTCCGGCATAGTCCTCTCCTCCCCGAAAGGTGATCATCTCAAGTACGCCCTCCAGATCCACTTCGCCGCCTCCAACAACATGGCAGAGTACGAGGCCATCGTCCATGGCCTCCGGCTCGCCAAGGAGATCGACATCAGGCACATTCTCTGCTTCGGTGACTCCGACCTCGTGGTGTAGCAAGTCTCTGGTGAATGGGACGCCAGGGACGCCAACATGGCCAGCTACCGCTTCCTCGTACAGTAGCTCACCGGCTCCTTCAAGGGCTGTGAGTTTCATCATGTCCCACGGGCGGACAACGAGGCGATGGATGCGCTGGCGAAGATCGGCTCCACCGGCAGGCCATCCCAGCTGGCGTCTCCCTCGAACGGCTGCTCAAGCCGTCGATCAAACCTTCCCCAGAATCGGAGTCAATCTTTGTGCCGGCGGATGCTGCCGGCCCATCGATAGCCCCGGCCGCCTCCCCGGCAACTTCGCCACTGGCTCTCGAATCGTCGGCCGCCCAGCCGGCTCCGGTCGAGCCGGTGGCGCCTGAGGCGGGCACCCCCGCCGGCATGGCCGTCATGATGACCACCGGCCAGCCAGCCCTGGGGGCGGGCAATCCAAACCCGGTGGCCGACCAACCAACCTTAGGGGCTCCCGAGCTGGTCCCGGGGGCTGGCGAGCTGGTCCCGGTGACTGATCAACCAGTCCCGAGGACTCCCGAGCCAGCCGCCGTCGCGGCCCCCTCGTGGGCCCAACCCATCCTAGCATTTTTTCTGCGAGGCGAGCTGCCTCTGGACGAGGCCCTGGCTAGGCAAATCCTGCGCTGGTCCGCGGCCTACGTCATCATCAACAACAAGCTCGTCCACCGCATCACCACTGGCATCTTCCAGCGATGCGTTGAGCCGGAAAAGGGTCTGGAGATCCTCCTCAACATTCACCAGGGCAAGTGCAGGCATCATGCTGCCTCCCGGACTCTGGTAGCCAAGGATTTCCAACATGGCTTCTACTGGCCCATGACTCTCGAGGCGGCCAAGAAGTTGGTCGATGAGTGCGAGGGCTGCCAACGCTTCAGCACACAAAGCCACCTGCCAGCGACGGCCCTCCAAACCATCCCCCTCTCATGGCCTTTCGCCATTTGGGGGCTGGACATGGTGGGCCCATTCAAGACTGCTCGAGGCGGCATGCCGCACTTACTGGTGGCCATCGACAAATTCACCAAGAGGATCGAGGCGCGACCAATCAAGAAGCTGGACAGCCCCACGGCCGTCCGATTCATTGACGACATCACGATGCACTATGACGTTCCCCACAGCATCATCACCGACAATGGAACCAACTTCGCCAAGGGCGCACTCGCGCGTTTCTGCTCCAAGCAAAGAATCTGGCTCGACCTGGCCTCCGTCGCTCATCCGCAGTCAAACGGCCAGGTCGAGAGGGCGAACGGCCTCATCCTGTCCGCATCAAGCCCCGGCTCATGGTGCCGCTGGTAAGGTCGGCCGGCTGCTGGGTCGACGAGCTGCCGTCTATCCTTTGGAGCCTTAGAACCACCCCTAACCGGTCAACCGGCTACACTCCCTTCTTCCTCGTGTATGGGTCCGAGGCGATCATCCCCACCGACATCAAGTTCGATTCGCCTCGGGTCGCTTTGTACACGGAGAAGGACGCAAAGGAGGCAAGAGAATACGGCGTCGATCTCCTCGAGGAAGCTCGCGAACTGGCCTTGAGCTGGACGGCGATCTACCAGCAGAAGCTCTGGCACTACCATAACAAGCGGATCCGGCCGCTCTCGTTCCGCGAGGGGGATCTGGTCCTCAGGCGGATCCAGAGAACCGCCGGACAATACAAGCTGTCCTCCCCATGGGAGGGCCCATTCATCATCAGCAAGGCGCTACACAACAACGCGTACTACCTGATAGACGCCTAGAAGCCGCAGAAGTGCAAAAGAGATGCTTCCGGTGAAGAGATGGAGCGCCCGTGGAACGCAGCACTCCTATGCCCGTTTTACTACTGAGGAAAGTCAATGTATGTATGTATCCGCATCCTTTTGGGCTTACGAATGCAATGGCCCCAAGACGGCTCTTGGGGCGTGCCCCGTTTTGTTTCTTTCAAAAAAGTATTCCACACTCGCCGGCTCCCCGGTCCGGCTCCCGGGCCCGAGGGCTAGCCGGCTGGGCCTAGAAACTATTGGAAATCTGCCCTACAGGCAATAATAAAATGGTTATTATTTCTTTTCCTTGTTCATGATAATTCACTATTGTTCATGCTATAATTGTGTTAAAAGAAAACCATAATACATGTGTGAATACATAGACCACAACATGTCCCTAGTGAGCCTCTAGTTGGCTAGCTCGTTGATCAATAGATGGTCACGGTTTCATGATCATGGACATTGGATGTCGTTGATGACCCAATCCTAAGCATAGCACAAGATCGTGTAGTTCATCTGCTAAAGCTTTTCTAAATGTCAAGTATCGTTTCCTTAGACCATTAGATTGTGCAACTCCCGGATACCATAGGAATGCTTTGGGTGTGCCAAACATCACAACATAAATAGGTGGCTATAAAGGTGCACTACGGGTATCTCCGAAAGTGTCTGTTGGGTTGGCACAAATCGAGAATGGGATTTGTCACTCCGTGTGATGGAGAGGTATCTCTGGGCCCACTCGGTAAGACATCATCATAATGAGCTCAATGTGACTAAGGAGTTAGCCAGGGTGTTGGGGATATAACCCCGTGGTATGACCCGCCCTAAAGGCTCCGGGTTATACTTGACGGCTCGTGCGCCGGCCCAAGAGTGACCGGTGGTCCTAAAGCCTAGGAAGCTTGGCAGATCATAAGATGGGCCGGACGATGTCCCAGAAGACCCGGGTGTGTAAGCCACTCGGGGACAACTTGGACAAGAAGATAGAGGAAGACTCAGATAGATAACGAGAGTCGTTTACCACTTGTATGACCCGTGGTCTTGACCTCGTATATAAAGCCAGACCTGGGGTGACTTAGAGATCAGGTTGTCGAGCGCTAGATCAAGCTTTAGATCCCTTGTAATCGATACATCAAGCAATACAAACACAAGCAGGACATAGGCTATTACCTCGACTTGAGGGGCCGAACCCGGGTAAATCCGTGTCTTCCGTCCCCATCAACCCCTTTGAGTCCATCACGTTAGCAATGGCCTCGAACCCAAGTCCGTTCAGCCGGACAATTGTGGTGACAAAACCACGACACACGGGATGATGTGTTACGGATCGAGTAAAGAGACTTGCTGGTAACGAGATTGAACAAGGTATAGGGATACCGACGATCGAATCTCGGGCAAGTATCATACCAGTAGACAAAGGGAATTGTATACGGGATTGATTGAATCCCCGACATCGTGATTCATCCCATGAGATTATCGTGGAGCATGTGGGAGCCAACATGGGTATCCATATCCCGCTGTTGGTTATTGACCGGAGAGGTGTCTCGGTCATGTCTACGTGTCTCCCGAACCCGTAGGGTCTACACACTTAAGGTTCGATGACGCTAGGGTTATAGGGAAATGGTATACGTGATTACCGAAGGTTGTTCGGAATCCCACATGATATCCCGGACATCACGAGGAGCTCCGGAATGGTCTGGAGGTAAAGATTGATATATAGGAAGTCCTGTTTTGGTCACCGGAAAGTTTTTGGGCTCATCGGTAGTGTACCGGGAGTGCCGAGAGGGTGCCGGAGGACCCCCGGGAGGGGTGTGATGACCAAAGGAACTTATGGGCGGTTAGATAAAGTGTGCCAGCCCTTATTGGGCTGGAAAGATCTTTGCTAAAGGCCCATGCGCATAGGGATAAAGAGATAAGGCAAAAAGGAGTTTGAAAGGAGGAGATCTACCTCCCTTTGGGAGGTGGACTCCTCCCCTAGCTCGGCCGAACCTCTCCTCCTTGGAGGAGGGGCCAAGGCAGACCTCCCTCTCCCTCCTCCTATATATACTTGAGGTTTTAGCTGTTTTGAGACAAGATTTGATCTCTCTGTCTCCCAAGGGGCAGCCCTTCCTCTCTTCTTCCTCCTCCGCAGTGCTTAGGCGAAGCCCTGCCAGAATACCTTGCTGCTCCACCATCACCACGCCATTGTGCTGCTGTTGGAGCTCTTCCCCACACTCTTCCCCAATCTCTACGAGTATGACTCCACCAACCGCGTTCTTGTAACGCTTTCGCTTAGCGATCTTCAAAGGTATGAAGATGCGATCTCTTCCTTCTCGTTGCTATTTTCTCCATAGATAGATCTTGGTGAACACGTAGAAATTTTTGATTTACTACTACGTCTCCCAACAGTGAAATCATGAGCTAGGTCTATGCGTAGAATCTATGCACGAGTAGAACACAAAGTTGTTGTGGGCGTCGATCTTGTTAATTTTCTTACCACTCCTAGTCTTATCTTGATTCGACGGTATTGTGGGATGAAGCGGCCCAGACCAACTTTACACGTATGCATACGTGAGACCGGTTCCACTGCCTAACATGCACTTGTTGCATAAGGTGGCTAGTGGGTGTCTATCTCTCCCACCTTAGTCGGATTGGATTCGATGAAAATGGTCCTTATGAAGGGTAAATAGCAATTGGCATATCACGTTGTGGTTTTGGCGTAGGTAAGAAACGTTCTTGCTAGAAACCTATAGTAGCCACGTAAAAACTTGCAACTACAAATTAGAGGACGTCTAACTTGTTTTTGCAGCATATGCCTTGTGATGTGATATGTCCAAAGGATGTGATGTGATGCATTGTGATGTATGAGATTGATCATGTTCTTGTAATAGGATTCACGACTTGCATGTCGATGAGTATGACAACCGACAGGAGCCATAGGAGTTGTCTTATTTTATTGTATGACCTGCATGTCAATCATAAACACCATGTAATTACTTTACTTTATTGCTAAACATTAGCCATATTAGTAGAAGTAATAGTTGGCGAGACAACTTCATGAAGACACGATGATGGAGATCATGGTGTCGTGCCGATGATAGTGATGATCATGGTGCCCCGAAGATGTAGATCAAAGGAGCAAGATGATATTGGCCATATCATGTCACTATATTGATTGCATGTGATGTTTATCATGTTTACATCTTATTTGCTTAGAACGACGGTAGTAAATAAGATGATCTCTCAATAATATTTCAAGAAATATGTTCACCCTAACTGTGCACCGTTGCTAAGGATCGTTGTTCCGAAGCGCCACGTGATGATCGGGTGTGATAGGTTCTAACGTTCGCATACAACGGGTGTAAGCCAGATTTACACACGCGAAACACTTAGGTTGACTTGAAGAGCCTAGCATGTACAGACATGGCCTCGGAACACGGAAGACCGAAAGGTCGAACATCAGTCGTATAGAAGATACGATGAACATGGGGATGTTCACCATGGGTGTTTAGTCCGTCTCACGTGATGATCGGACACGGGCTAGTTGACATGGATCATGTGTCACTTGGATGACTAGAGAGATGTCTATCTAAGTGGGAGTTCATTAAATAATTTGATTATGTGTACTTAATTATCATGACTTAGTCTAAAATTGTCTTCACAATCTTTACTGTAGATCCAAAGGCCAATGCTAATGTCACCCTTAACTTCAACGCATTCCTAGAGAAAACCGAGCTAAAAGATGATGGAAGCAACTATGCGGACTGGGTCCGTAGCTTGAGGATCATCCTCATACCTTCCAAGAGATTGTATGTTCTTGATGCACTCCTAGGTGATCCACCCATTTTCCCAGAGGACCAAGACGTTACGAACGCTTGGCAGTCACGCTGTGATGATTACTCCCTTGTTCAGTGTGGCATGCTTTACAGTTTAGAACTGGGGCTCAAAAAGAGTTTTGAGCAACACGGAGCATATGAGATGTTCCAAGAGCTGAAACTGGTTTTCCATGCTCATGCCTGGGTCGAGAGATATGACGTCTCCGACAAGTTCTTCAGCTGTAAGATGGAGGAGAATAGTTCTATCAGTGAGCACATACTCAAAATGTCGTGGTTGCACAATCGCTTGACTCAGCTGGGAGTTAATCTACGAGATGACTCGGTCATTGACAGAATCCTCTAGACGCTTCCACCTAGCTACAAGAGCTTTGTGATGAACTACAACATCCAAGGGATGGAGAAGTCCATTCCTGAGTTGTACTCGATGCTGAAATCAGCGGAGGTCGAGATCAAAAAGGAGCATCAAGTGTTGATGGTGAAGAAGACCACTAGTTTCAAGAAAGTCAAGGGTAAGAAGAACTTCAAAAAGGACGGTAAAAATGTTGTCGTGCCCAGTAAGCAAGTTGCCGGGAAGAAGAAAAATCATGGACCCAAGCCTGAGACTGAGTACTTTTATTGCAAGGGTACTTGTCACTAGAAGCGGAACTGCCCCAAGTACTTGGCGGACAAGAAGGCTGACAACGTTAAAGGTATATGTGATATACTTGTTATTGATGTGTACCTAACCAGCGCTCGCAGTAGCTCCTGGGTATTTGATATCGGTGCAGTTGCTCACATTTGTAACTCCAAGCAGGATCCACGGAATAAGTGGAGACTGGCAAAGGACGAGGTGACGATGCGCGTCGGGAATGGTTCCAAGGTGGATGTGATCGACGTTGGCACGCTACCACTACATCTACCTTTGGGATTAGTTTTAAACCTTAATAATTGTTATTTAGTACCAGCTTTGAGCATGAACATTTTATCTGGATCTCGCTTGATGCGAGATGCCTACTCTTTTAAATATGAGAATAATGGTTGTTCTATTTATATGAGAGAAATGTTTTATGGTCATGCCCCGCTGGTCCATGGTTTATTTTTGATGAATCTCGAACGTGATGTTACACATGTCCATAGTGTGAGTACCCCAAAGTGTAAGGTTGATAACGATAGTCCCACTTACATGTGGCACTACCGCCTTGGTCATATTGGTGTCAAACGCATGAAGAAGCTCCATGCCGATGGACTTTTGGAGGCTCTTGATTTTGAATCATTTGACACGTGCGAACCATGCCTCATGGGCAAGATGACCAAGACTCCGTTCTCCGAAACAATGGAGCGAGCAACTGACTTGTTGGAGATAATACATACCGATGTATGCGGTCCAATTAGCGTTGAGGCTCGCGATGGCTACCGTTATGTTCTCACCCTCACTGATGACTTGAGTAGATATGGGTATGTCTGCTTAATGAAACACAAGTTTGAAACCTTTGAAAGGTTCAAGGAATTTTAGAGTGAGGTAGAGAATCAACGTGACAGGAAAATAAAGTGCCTACGATCTGATCGTGGCGGAGAATATTTAAGTCACGAGTTTGGCATGCACCTAAGGAAATGTGGAATTGTTTGACAACTCACGCCACCTGGCACACCTCAGCGAAATGGTGTGTCTGAACGTCGTAATCGCACTCTATTGGATATGGTGCAATCTATGATGTCTCCTACCGACTTACTGCTATTATTTTGGGGATAAGCATTAGAGACTGCCACATTCACTCTAAATAGGGCACCATCAAAATCCATTAAGACGACACCGTATGAATTATTTTTGGAAAGAAACCTAAGCTGTCGTTTCTAAAAGTTTGGGGATGCGATGCTTATGTGAAGAAACTTCAACCTGAGAAGCTCGAACCGATAGCGGAAAAGTGCGTCTTCATAGGATATCCCAAAGAGACTATTGGGTATACCTTCTACCACAAATCCGAAGGAAAAGTCCTTGTTGACAAGAATGGATCCTTTCTCGAGAAAGAGTTTCTCTCGAAAGAAGTAAGTGGGAGGAAAATAGAACTTGATGAGGTAATTGTACCTCCACTCGAACCGGAGAGTAGCACAGCACAGGAAGTTGTTTCTGTGGAGCCTACACCGGCTAGGGAGGAATTTAATGATGATGATCATGAAACTTCAGATCAAGTTAGTATTGAACGTTGAAGGTCCACTAGGACACGTTCTGCACCAGAGTGGTACGGCAACCCTATCCTGGAGATCATGTTGTTGGACAATGGTGAACCTTCGAACAATGAAGAAGTAATGGAGGTCTCGGATTCCAACAAATGGCTTGAGGCCATGAAATTCGAGATAGGATCCATGTATGGGAACAAAGTATGGACTTTGGTGGAGTTGCGTGATGATAAGCGAGCCATTAAAAATAAATGGATCTTTAAGAAGATGACTGACGCGGATGGTAATGTGACCATCTATAAGGCTCGGCTTGTCGCTAAGGGTTATCGACAAGTTCAAGGAGTTGACTACGATGAGACTTTCTCACCCGTAGCGATGCTGAAGTCTGTCCGAATCATATTAGCAATTGGCGCATTTTATGATTATGAGATCTGGCAAATGGACTTCAAAACGGCATTCCTTAATGGCTTCCTCAAGGAAGAACTATATATGATGCAGCCGGAAGGTTTTGTCGATCCTAAAGATGCTAACAAAGTATGCAAGCTCCAACGCTCCATCTATGGGCTGGTGCAAGCATCTCGAAGTTGGAACATTCGCTTTAATGAGGTGATTAAATCGTGTGGGTTTGTACAGGTTTATGGAGAACCCTGTATTTACAAGAAAGTGAGTGGGAGCTATGTAGCATTTCTCATATTATATGTGGATGGCATACTGATAATGGGAATGATATACAACTTTTGGGAAGTGTAAGGGCCTACTTGAATAAGTGTTTTTCAATGAAGGACCTTGGAGAAGCTGCTTACATATTAGGCATGAAGATCTATAGTGATAGATCGAAATGCCTCATAGGTCTTCCACAAAGCAATACCTTGACAAAATATTGAAGAAGTTCAATATGGATCGGTCCAAGAAGGGGTTCTTGCCTGTGTTGCAGGGTGTGAGATTGAGTACGACTTAATGCCCGACCACGACAAAAGATAGAGAAGAGATGAGTGTCACCCCCTATGCTTCATCCATAGGATCTATTATGTATGCCATGCTGTGTACCAGACCTGATGTGAATCTTGCCATACGTATGGTAGGGAGGTACCAAAGTGATCCCGGAGCGGAACACTAGACAGCGGTCTAGAATATCCTGAAGTACCTCAAAAGGACCAAGGAGATGTTTCTCGTATATGGAGGTGCCGAAGAGCTCTTCGTAAAGGGTTATATCGATGCTAGCTTCGACACAGATCCAGATGACTTCAAGTCACAAACCAGATACGTGTATATTTTGAACGGAGGGGCAGTCAGCTGCTGCAGCTGCAAGCAAAGCATCGTGGCGGCATCTAGACGTGAAGCGGAGTACATAGCTGCTTCGGAAGTAGCAAAGGAAGGAGTCTGGATGAAGGAGTTCATCACCGACCTAGGAGTTATTCCCAATGCGGCGGCCCGATGACTCTATTCTGTGACAATACTGGAGTTATTGTCCTTGCGAAGGAGCCCAGGTTTCACAAGAAGACAAGACACATCGAGCGCCGCTTCAACTCCATCCGTAATTACATTCAGGAGGGAGATATAGATATTAGTAAAGGACATACAGATCTGAATGTTGCAGATCCGTTGACTAAACCTCTCTCACGAGCAAAACATGATCAACACCAGAATGCTATGGGTGTTCGATTCATCACAATGTAACTAGATTACTGACTCTAGTGCAAGTGGGAGACTGTTGGAAATATGCCCTAGAGGTAATAAAATGGTTATTATTGTATTTCCTTGTTCATGATAATGTTCTATTCTTCATGCTATAATTGTGTTAAAAGGAAACCATAATACATGTGTGAATACATAGACCACAACATGTCCCTAGTGAGCCTCTAGTTGGCTAGCTCGTTGATCAATAGATGGTCACGGTTTCATGATCATGGACATTGGATGTCGTTGATAACGAGATCACATCATTAGGAGAATGATGTGATGGACAAGATCCAATCCTAAGCATAGCATAAGATCTTGTAGTTCGTCAGCTAAAGCTTTTCTAAATGTCAAGTATCGTTTCCTTAGACCATGAGATTTTGCAACTCCCGGATACCGTAGGAATGCTTTGGTTGTTCCAAACATCAGAACGTAACTGGGAGGTTATAAAGGTGCACTACGGGTATCTCCAAAAGTGTCTGTTGGGTTGGCACGAATCGAGACTGGGAGTTGTCACTCAGTGTGACGGAGAGGTATCTCTGGGCCCACTCGGTAAGACATCATCATAATGAGCTCAATGTGACTAAGGAGTTAGCCACGGGATGATGTGTTACGGAACGAGTAAATAGACTTTCCGGTAATGAGATTGAACAAGGTATAGGGATACCGACGATCGAATCTCGGGCAAGTATCATACCGATAGACAAAGGGAATTGTATACGGGATTGATTGAATCCCTGACATCGTGGTTCATTCGATGAGATTATCGTGGAGCGTGTGGGAGCCAACATGGGTATCCAGATCCTGCTGTTTGTTATTGACCGGAGAGGTGTCTCGGTCATGTCTACGTGTCTCCCGAACCCGTAGGGTCTACACACTTAAGGTTCGATGACGCTAGGGTTATAGGGAAATGGTATACGTGATTTCCGAAGATTGTTCGGAGTCCCGGATGAGATTCCGAATGTCATGAGGAGCTCCGAAATGGTCCGGAGGTAAAGATTGATATATAGGAAGTCCTGTTTTTGTCACCAGAAAGTTTTCGGGCTCATCGGTAGTGTACCGAGAGTGCCGAGAGTGTGCCGGAGGACCCCCGGGAGGGGTGTGACGACTAAAGGACCTTATGGTCTGTTAGATAATGTGTACCAGCTCTTATTGGGCTGGGCAAGACCTTTGCTAAAGGTCCATGCGCATAGGGATAAAGAGATAAGGCAAAAAGGAGTTTGAAAGGAGGAGATCCACCTCCCTTGTGGGAGGTGGACTCCTCCCCTAGCTCGGCCGAACCTCTCCTCCTTGGAGGACGGGCCAAGGCAGCCCTCCTCTCCCTCCTCCTATATATACTTGAGGTTTTGGCTGTTTTGAGACAAGATTTGATCTCTTTCTCCAACGGCGCAGCCCTACCTCTCTTCTTCCTCCTCCGCAGTGCTTAGGCGAAGCCCTGCCGGAATACCTTGCTGCAACACCACTACCACGCCGTCGTGCTGCTGTTGGATCTGTTCCCCAACCTCTCCCTCCTTGCTAGATCAAGGCGTGGGAGACGTCACCGGGCTGTACGTGTGTTGAACGCGGAGGCGCCGTTGTTCGGCGCTAAGATCGGAGTCCATCGCAATCTGAATCGCTACGAGTACAACTCCACCAACCGCGTTCTTGTAACGCTTCCTCTTAGCGATCTTCAAAGGTATGAAGATGTGATCCCTTCCTTCTCGTTGCTGTTTTCTCCATAGATAGATCTTGGTGAACGCGTAGAAAATTTTGATTTAGTACTACGTCTCCCAACAGAAACACCTCTCCAAAAAATGGCTAAGTAATGTGAGTCGGCCAAACTTCCCCACCCTTACCAGCTACAAAACCGGCTCCCGGCTGTCCGGCTGACGGGGCCCCGGGGCGGCAAGGTTTGGCTCACGCGAAAGGTCAAAACAAAGGGAGACCCCTTCTAGGCCCAGCCGGATCCTCGCCGCGTCTCTACCACTATACTTATCCCAAAAAACCCTCACGACTCCTATGTTTTGAACCGGCCCCCTTGAGGCGGACGCCCCGACCCAGCTACAGACCGGCTCCCGACTGTCAGGCTGGCGGGGCCAAAACCAAAGGGAAAAAGGAATATAAAAGGAAAGAGTCGAGGCAGACAAAAAAGGATAAGGACGAGACGGCATGAGTCGCAAGGCAATTACGACAGAATATTCAGGGCATAAATATTAAGACAAAAGTGGCCCACGGCCAACATTCGGTTCTTTACACAAACACCCCCAGTGGGTGGATTCAAGTCTTACATGCAGGAAAAAAAAGAGGAAGATAAAAAAGACGCCGGGGGGCTCTGGCTACCGGTTCGTCACTAGCCGGCATGTCACGGGGCGGCTCGGTCCTCGCCCCGGAGGAACTCGCGATCTTTGGGTCGGCCTCCTTGTTGCAGGGCGGCTCGGCCCCCGCCCCGGAGGTGGTCGCGGCCTTTGGGTCGGCCTCCTTGTCCTTCGAGGCGGGCTCCTCGATCTCGGCCGTCTCGCCGCTCTCGTCGGTGCTCCCGTCGGTGACTTCATCATTATTCGGGCCCTGAGAGATGCCGAAGGAGTCCTTGGGCAGCGGCTCGCCATCCTCTCCAAGGGGCGACAGGAATTCGTCTGTGTCAACGTACGACGCGAGCTCGTTTGCCCGCTGGACAAGGGCCTGCTCGCGGGCCTCCCGCTTTGCGGCCGGCACATCCCACATGGTTGCCAGCCGGCCCAGGTCCACGCCGCGGTACCAAGACGTGACAAACCGGAGCGCCATCTACGCCCCGGGTCGAGCAGCCGATGCCTTCCAGGCCTCGAGGCGGGGGACGGCGTGCACCAGCCACTGAGCCACATGGTGCATCGGAGCTCTCCCGTGGCCCGGCCACAGCGTGGCGATGACCTCCTTTCCGGCGGTCTTGAGCCGCTCCACTCTTCGCTCGAGATGGGTCATCCGCATCTCGACGGTGATCCCAATCTCGTCCATGTCCCACGCGGCATGCTCTTCAATGGAGCGCCCGCACTCCCGAAGGTATTCCCGGTGCTCCTCAACGGCGTGCGTGGCGCGGCGATGAGTCTCTGGGAAACACGCTGGAAGGAACAAGAAGAGAAGGATAGAAAAAGCAAGATGAAACACGAGAAATGGCAAAGGGAAGAGCAACTGGCTAGGGAAGGAGAGAGATTGGCACATACCTTCGATCGCGTCGTCCACCCAAATGGCAAAGTGGTACGCTGCCTCGCGCTCCGACTTCCGGGCCGCCTCTGAGGTGGCGAAGGAACCCTTGACCTCCTTGAGCGTCTTCTCGAGGCGGGTCACCTCGCCTTGAAGGGCGGCGGTCCTTAGGGCGGCGTCAGCTGCCTCCTTGATGACCACCTCCCGAGCTGCCACCTCCTTTGCCGCCTTGGCCTTGAGCCGGTCCTGGACCGCCTCCTTGTCGACCAGCAGCGCGGCCAGCCGGTCCGTCTCCTGCGTGGCCGCCTGGATGTCTCGCGTCAGCCGGTCCCGTTCGGTGACAAGCCCGGTCTTCTCCCTGTTGGAAATATGCCCTAGAGGCAATAATAAATTAGTTATTATCATATTTCCTTGTTCATGATAATCGTTTATTATCCATGCTATAATTGTATTAATCGGAGACTTAAATGCATGTGTGAATACATAGACAAAACCATGTCCCTAGTTTGCCTCTAATAGACTAGCTCGTTGATCAAAAGATGGTTAAGGTTTCCTAGCCATGGACATGAGATGTCATTTGATAACGGGATCACATCATTAGGAGAATGATGTGATGGACAAGACCCAAACTACAAACGTAGCATATGATCGTGTCAGTTTATTGCTACTGTTTTCTGCATGTCAAGTATGTGTTCCTATGACCATGAGATCATGCAACTCACGGACATCGGAGGAGTGACTTGTGTGTATCAAGCGTCACAACGTAACTAGGTGACTATAAAGGTGCGGGATCTTGTATCTCAGGGCCCACTCGGTAATACAACATCACAATGAGCCTTGCAAGCAATGTGACTAATTGTTAGTTGCGGGATCTTGTATTACGGAACGAGTAAAGAGACTTGCCAGTAATGAGGTTGAACTAGGTATGGAGATACCGGCGATCGAATCTCGGGCAAGTAACATACCGAAGAACAAAGGGAACGTTATACGGGATTAACTGAATCCTTGGCATAGAGGTTCGACCGATAAAGATCTTCGTAGAATATGTAGGAACCAATGTGGATGTCCAAGTCCCGCCATTGGTTATTGACCGTAGAGGTGTCTCGGTCATGTCTACATAGTTCTCGAACCCGCAGGGTCTGCACACTTAAGGTTTGGTGACGTTTCGGTAGTGTAGAGTTATGTATGGCAGTGAATGAAGGTTGTTAGGAGTCCCGTATGAGATCCCGGACGTCACAAGGAGCTCCGGAATGGTCCGGAGGTAAAGATTCATATATAGGAAGTCCCAGTTTGGTCGCCGGAAAAGTTCCGGGCTTATCGGTAGTGTATCGAGAGTGCCGGTAGTGTACCTGGAGACCTTCGGGAGGGGTATTTCGACCCCAAAGGGTCCATGGGCTGTGGGAGAATAATAAACAGCCCTTAGTGGTCTGGTTAAACAGCCACAATAAGGCCCATGGCGCAGGAGATAAAAGGCTAAAAGAAAAAGGTGGAAAATCAGCCAATAGGGAGCAATCCTACTCCAACTAGGATTGGAGGTGGAGTAGGACTCCACCCCTCCCTTCGGCCGAACCAAAGAGGACCTTGGCCTTGCACCAAGGGCTGCCTCTCCTCTCCTCCTATATATACTGGTGGAATAGCTAGGGTTTTGGCACAATTGCGGCCAAGTGCTACCCGTTCCACCGGTGCTCCTCTAGATTAGTTTTCCGCAGTGCTTAGGCGAAGCCCTACCGGAATTACTCCACCACCATCACCGGAGCGCCGTCACGCTGCCGGTAAAATCTCTCTCCTCTCCACCTCCTCTTGCTGGATCAAGACGGTGGAGATCGTCATCAAGCTGCACGTGTGCTAAACGCGGAGGTGCCGTCCGTTCGGTACTAGATCGGAAGGACCGTGATCAAGGCCACGAGACGATTCGTGATGAGATCGCGGGACGGATCGTGATGAGATCGCGGGATGGATCGTGACAATATCGCGGGACGGATCGTGATAAGTTCACGGGACGGATCGTGATAGGATCGCAGGACGGATCGTGATGAGATCGCGGGACGCTCAGCGATTTGGATCGCGAAGATGTTCGACTACACCAACCGCGTTTCTTAACGCTTCCCGTTTAGTGATCTACAAGGGTACGTAGATCCACTCTCCCTCTCGTAGATGCTCATCACCATGGATAGGCTTGCGTGTGCGTAGGAAAATTTTGTTTCCCATGCGATGTTCCCCAATAGTGGCATCATGGGCTAGGTTGATGGTTCGACGAGATCTCGAGTAGAACACAAAAAGTTTGTGGGCAATGATGCTTAGATTGCTTCCTCCCTTGGTCGTATTTTGGTTCAGCGGGATTGTGAGATGAAGCGGCCCGGACCAACATTACTCGTACGCTTACGAGAGACTGGTTCCCTCGACGCAACTTGTTGCCTAGATGGCTTGCGGGTGACAGTTTCTCTCAATTTAGTTGGATCGGATTCGACAAAGGCGGTCCTTGAGAAGGTTGAAAAGCAACTAGTGTATCACCGTTGTGGTTTTTGCGTAGGTGAGAATTGTTCTTGCTAGATACCCGTAGCAGCCACGTAAAACATGCAACAACAATTAGAGGACGTCTAACTTGTTTTTGCAGGGTATGTTGTGATAAGATATGGCCAATTACATGATGTGATATATGTGATGTATGAGATGATCATGTGATGTATAGATTATCACGACTTGCATGTCGATGAGTACGGCAACTGGCAGGAGCCATAGGGTTGTCTCTAATTATTGTATGGCCTGCGTGTCAATCATTAAGCGCTATGTAATGCTTTACTTTATCGCTAAATGGTAGCAATAGTAGTATAAGCATGCAGGGCATGACAACCCCGATGGCAACACGTTGATGGAGATCAATATGATGGAGATCATGGTGTCATGCCGGTGACGATGGAGATCATGCCGGTGCTTTCATGATGGAGATCAAAAAGCACAAGATCATGGCCATATCATGTCACTTATGATTTGCATGTGATGTTAATCCTTTTATGCACCTTGTTTTGCTTAGGACGACGGTAGCATTATAAGGTGATCCCTCACTTAATTTCAAGATAAATTGTGTTCTCCCCGAGTGTGCACCGTTGCGAAAGTTCGTCGTGTAGAGACACCACGTGATGATCGGGTGTGATAGACTCTACGTTCACATACAACGGGTGCAAGCCAGATTTGCACGTGCAGAACACTCGGGTTAAACTTGACGAGCCTAGCACGTACAGACATGGTCTCGGAACTCAAGAGACCGAAAGGTCGAACATGAGTCATATAGTAGATATGATCAACATGATGATGTTCACCATTGTAGCCACCTCAACTCACGTGATGATCGGACTTGAGTTGGTGAATTTGGATCATGTATCACTCGAATGACAGGAGGGATGTCAATTTAAGTGGGAGTTCATAAGTAATATGAATAATTGAACTCATTATCATGAACATAGTCAATAGTGTCTTTGCAAATTATGTTGTAGATTACTAGTTCATGTTGTAACTCCCTTAATTTTTATATGTTCCTAGAGAAATAGAGTTGAAAGATGATGGTAGCAATATTGCGGACTGGGTCCGTGATCTGAGGATTGTCCTCGTTGCTGCACAGAAGGTTTATGTCCTTAATGCACCGCTCGGTGCGCCACCCCCTCTAGCGTCGTCTGTAGATGTTGTGAACATCTGACACGCATGTTCTGATGTTCGGAGTCCCGTATGAGATCCCGGACGTCATGAGGATCTCCGAAATGGTCCGGAGGTAAAGATTCATATATAGGAAGTCCTAGTTTGGTCGCCAGAAAAGTTCTGGGCTTATCGGTAGTGTACCGGGAGTGCCGGTAGTGTAGCGGGAGACCTCCGGGAGGGGTATTTCGACCCCAGAGGGTCCATGGGCTGTGGGAGAATAATAACCAGCCCTTAGTGGGCTGGTGAAGGAGCCACAAGAAGGCCCATGGCGCAGGAGATAAAAGGCTAAAAGAAAAAGGTGGAAAATCAGCCAATAGGGAGCAATCTTACTCCAACTAGGATTGGAGGTGGAGTAGGACTCCACCCCTCCCTTCGGCCAAACCAAAGAGGCCCTTGGCCTTGCGCCAAGGGCTGCCTCTCCTCTCATCCTATATATACTAGTGGAATAGCTAGGGTTTTGGCACAATTACGGCCAAGTGCTACCCGTTCCACCGGTGCTCCTCTAGATTAGTTTTCCGCAGTGCTCAGGCGAAGCCCTGCCGGAATTACTCCACCACCATCACCGGAGCGCCGTCACGCTGCCAGTGAACTCTCTCTCCTCTCCACCTCCTGTTGCTAGATCAAGATGGTGGATATCGTCATCAAGCTGCACGTGTGCTGAACCCGGAGGTGCCATCCGTTTGGTACTAGATCGGAAGGACCTTGATCAAGGCCACGAGACGATTCGTGATGAGATCACGGGACGGATCATGATGAGATCGCGGGACGGATCGTGACAAGATCGCGGGATGGATCGTGATGAGTTCACAGTACGGATCGTGATAGGATCGCGGGACGGATCGTGATGAGATCGCGGGACGCTCGGCGATTTGGATCGCGAAGATGTTTGACTACACCAACCGCGTTTCTTAATGCTTCCCGCTTAGCAATCTACAAGGGTACATAGATCCACTCACCCTCTCGTAGATGCCCATCACCATGGATAGGCTTGTGTGTGCGTAGGAAAATTTTGTTTCCCATGCGACGTTCCCCAACACTTCCCCCGAAGGGTGGCCAGCTCGCCTGCAAGACAGAGCCAACGTCAGTGGGCGGTGGTAGCAGCCGACTCCCGGGGGCTTTATGCCTCTCCTACGAAGTGCAACCTACCTTGCACGCGCGCCAGCTTCTCCTCCAGATGGTAGAAGCCAAACTTGCCGTGGTCGTGGATGGTGACCTCTTCCGCGAACAGCTTCTGCCGCAGGGAGGTTCCCTCCTATCACAAAAAAAAGAAGCAAAGGTCAAGACATGCTCAAAGGAGATCCGGCCCGCATCTCGTTGGGCTACACCTAGTGGGTGCGCTCGCACGCCCCCACTAAAAGCTCTAAGGCAAGGTGTCGGCTTACCTCCGCACGCTGAAGGGCGGCGTCCACTGCCTCCGCAAACCGGGACAGCTCCTTCCGGCATCGGTCCAGGACACTCGCCAGATCCAGGAGGGAAGGGACCGGGCCGCCAGCCTGGGGAGCTGGCATGCTCGCCAGCGCATCCCAGTCCCGGACGATCTCCTGCATCGACCGCAGGGTCCTCCGGTCCCGGCCGCCGCTGCCGCCCAGACTCGCCACGGCTCCGGCCGCCGGGGGAAGGTTGATGACGGCAAGGGGCCGGGAGTCGCCTCCCGCCGGCCCCCCGCCCGGCGCCATTGCCGCCTCCTCTCCCGGTCGCTCCGGCGCGTCAGTCGTGCCGGAGGGCACCTCCACCTCCATGGCCGCCGCCTTCGGGGCCATCGGAACCTCTCGCACCTCGACCCGGGCCGGTTCGGTCACAGGCGGGGTCACCTCCGGCAACTTAGGCCGGGTCGCCTCGGGAGCCGACTCCGTAAACGCCTCCCTCGCCTGGACCGTCTCTTGCGCGGGCGGAGGCGCTGGCGGGTCCATAGCCGCCCCTCGCGGCTCGCTCGGCGGGGGCCTCGACATGCGAGTGGACTCCGCTGCCGAGTCCGAAGCCCATGAAGGCTCGACCGACCCCCTTTGTCGCCGGCTGCTCGAGGTCCCAGAGTGCGCGGCCCCTCCCCGCGTTCCGGACCTTGAGGCTCGCATCTTTGTGAGCCTCCTCTTCTCCTGCCGCTGGGTGGCCGCTTGCTCGCGGGATAGCCGGCTGGCAGCGTCTGTCTGCTCCCCCGCTGTCTCCTCCTCGTGGAGCTCGATGGGGTCGTTGCAACGCCCAAAGACCGGTGATTAACCGGTTCGTGAGGCAAAAACAAGAAAACTTGCGCGGAAACAAAGAACTTACGCAATGATGAGGGGCAAGGCTCGCTTGGCACGTGGCGGCGGCTTCCGCACGACCATCTTGACCCGCCTCAGGCCGGGCGGCGATGCCGCCGGCCCCTCCTGAGCCGGCCTCTTCCCCAGACCGGCCGCTTCGGCCGCTGGGCCTCGAGCTGGTCGCTCCTCGCTCCTCCGGTCCTGGCGCGCTGCGGGAGGAGGCTTGTCTAAGATCATCAAATCGCCATCATCGTCGTCGTCGTCTATCCAATCCCAGATGGAGGGGGCAATAGGGAACTCACCCGCTCCGCTGGGTTCCCCGGCTGCTCCGGACCCTCCTTCTCCCCCAGGAGGGCTGCCTCGCAGATCTGCCGGCTTGTCGGCTCCTCTCGAGGAGTCCACTCCTTCCTCCGAGGGACCTCCCGTCTGGAAGTCTTCAGAGTCGGAGTCCTCGCACTCTGCCTCGAAGATCTACGGGTGCGGGCCGTCCGGCGTGTTCTGTCACACCAATAGCTGCGGTTAGCACTTCAACGTAAGCTCTCTAGCCGGCTGCCGGCTGGGGAATACCAAACAAGAAAGAACCGCCTCGACGAAAAAACTCACCAGGGGAGGCCGGTTGATGCAATTGTACGGATCCATGCCGAAGGACCACGAGGCGGGCTTTAGCTTGAACGTCGTAAGGGCGTTCACCCGCTTTGCCACCTGAGCCGACGTCAGCTCGACGGTGGACTGCCAGTAGGGGTCATGCCGGCCGGACATGTCGCAAATCCGGTGTCACCTCATCTGGAGGGGCGACACCCGGCACGAGACAAAGGCCGCCACCATGTCGGCAGCGACCAGCCCCTCGGTGCTCTTCAGCTGCGTGAGCCGGGCGAGCTCGTCCAAGGCCACGCCGCGCGGGGCAGATCCTAGCCAGTTCTGCTGAGAGGACTGCCTGTCCTCGAACGGCGGCAGCCGGATGTAATCCGTCCTTGGATTGACATTATTCACATAGAAGAACGTTCGGTGCCACCCCTTGACGGAGTCGATCAGAGAGAGAGGGGGAAAGCGAGCGACGTCGCGGCAACACAACACCGTGCCCCCGCACGTGTCGCTCTTCAAAGGCTTGAGATAGAAGAGGGCATTGAAAAGATCAAGGAAAGGGAGAACGCCAAGGTACCCCTCGCGCAACTCCACGAAGGCGGAGAGGTACACAATCGAGTTTGGACCGAGGTTGTGCAGCTGGAGGTCAAAAGTGTCCAGGAAAAGGCGGAAGAAGAAGCTCACCGGAAGCCCAAAGCCCCGAGAGAAGTGCCAGAGGAACACAACGCGTTCCCCTGGTTGTGGCGCCGGCGCTACCTTGCCGCCCGGCACGCGTGCGGCCACCCGCTCCACCGGTAGCAGCATGCGTGCCTGGCGCAGCTCGGCGATGTCTGATTCGACGATGAAAGATCCACCCTAGCTGTCACTGTGTCCGTCGGCCATCGCAGCGGTGACGCGGCATGCGGACGCGGGTGCGGGCTCGGGTGCGACAGCATGCGGAGAAGGAAGAGCGACAGCGAAGGAGGGCAGCAAGGTGACAAGTGGGGCGCGGGTACCTCCGCCTCCTTCCCTTCCCCCCCTTTTATAGGGAGGCCACGACTGGGGGACGTGGGATCAATTGGCCCACTCCCCCCAGAAACTCCGCGCGCGTGGGTGGCCCCGGGCCGTAACGGCTGCTTCGAGGCGTAGAGGATCCGGCCCTGCGCCCCGAGGCCTATTGGGCTATGCCTGGGTCCTAGCGGGCTAGGCCCAGAAGATGTCCCGTCTCTTCACGTGCGCGGGACCCACCGCATCATTACTCGCAGCGTCGCATGCCGCGCGCCGTCACGGGTCCAGAGGCGGCGCGCCGGAACCCGAGGCGTCGGGTCCAACGGCCGACCCGGCTGCCCCTTCGCCTTTGAGCCGGGGGCGGCTGGTGCTGAGGGGAAGCCGCCGGCTCCCCACTGTCCGTCGGACGCGGGTCCCCGCCGGCTTTGCCTAAAAATAGTATTGATTCATAGAATAAGTGTAAAGATGCTTTTATTTCCAAGTACTTTCTGCCCGCTAAGATCATCTCCCTTACGAACGATATAATGAACTTTAAGCAACTTGATCATGAGCATGTTATGAAAGATTTTATACGAATGCAATAATAAATCTACATTGTCCACAAAAAGTTTTAGTTTTTTGACTTCCATACAAATTACTATTCTTTATAAAGAAAAATAGGGTGTAATTACACCCGAGAGCCAAAGTTCCCATCCGTTTGGGGATGCTCTAGTAGCTACTACTAGAGAAGACGCTTTTGAAAAAAGAAACAATTTTATTAATTGAAAATAATCGGTTACACCGTCTTGAGTCATCGTGAGAAAGCAAGCAATCTAGCACACAACCAAGCAAAAAGCAAACGAAAATACGAACGAAAAAGGACGAATAAAAAAGCAAATCTTTTTGGTATTTTCTGAAAATCGTTTTAGAAGTGGGGGAGAGGAAAACGAGAGGTAAAAGGCAAATAATGTAAATTCAAGAGATGAGTTTGTGATGGGCACTTGGTAGGCTTGATCCTGACTTGCTATGTATATCCCCAGCAATGGCGCCAGAAATCCTTCTTGCTACTTCTCGAGCATGTGTTGGTTTCCGTGAAGAGGAACGGTTGATGCATCAAAGTAGATAAGTATTTTCCTTAGTTGTTGAGAACCAAGGCATCAATCAAATAGGAGATACAAGCAAGTCCCCAATAGATGTACCTACACAAAGAATCAAACACTTGCACCCAACGCTATAAAGGGGTTGCCAATCCCTTCACGGTTACTTGCAAGGATGAGATCCGATAAAGATAGATAGGATAGATTGCTTGAACGGAAAGTGAAACAAAAGGTAAAATAATGCAGCGAAGTATTTTTGGTATTTTTGGTTTTAGATCTGAAAGTATAAGATGGCAAATAGACCCGGGGGCATAGGTTTCTCTAGAGGCTTCTCTCATGATGGCAAGTATTACGATGGGTGAACAAATTACTGTCGAGCAATTGATAGAAAAGCGAATAATTATGAAGATATCCAAGGCAATGATTATGCATATAGGCATCACGTCCGTGTCAAGTAGACCGAAATGATTCTGCATCTACTACTATTACTCCACACATCGACCGACTCCTGCCTGCATCTAGAGTATTAAGTTCATGAAGAACAGAGTAACGCAATAGGTAAGATGACATGATGTAGAGGGATAAACTCAAACAATATGATGAAAACCCCATATTTTTATCCTTGATGGCAACAATACAATACGTGCCTCGCTACCCCTACTTTGTCACTAGGTGAGGACACCGCAAGATGAACCCAACCCTAAGCACTTCTCCCATTGCAAGAATTGTTGGGGAACGTCGCATGGGAAACAAAAATTTTCCTACGCACACGCAAACCTATCCATGGTGATGAGCATCTACGAGTGGGAGAGTGGATCTACGTACCCTTGTTGATCGCTAAGTGGGAAGCGTTAAGAATCGCGGTTGGTGTAGTCGAACATCTTCGCGATCCAAATCGCCGAGCGTCCCGCGATCCAATCACCAACCGTCCCACGAACACATCATGATCCGTCCCGCGAACTCATCGCGATCTATCTCACGATCTTGATCACGATCTATCCCGCGAACTCATCACGATCCGTTCCGTGATCACATCACGAACCGTCTCGCGATCTCGATCACGGTCCTTCCGATCTAGCGCCGAACGGACGGCACCTCCGCGTTCAGCACACGTGCAGCTTGATGACGATCTCCACCGTCTCGATCCAGCAAGAGGGGTGGAGAGGAGAGAGAGTTCACCGGCAGCGTGACGGTGCTCCGGTGATGGTGGTGGTGGAGCAATTCCGGCAGGGCTTCGCCTAAGCGCTGCAGAAATCCGATCTAGAGGAGCACTGGTTAAATGGGTAGCACGTGGCCGTAACTTGTGTCCAAAAGCCACCCAATCCACTAGTATATATAGGAGTGAAGGAGAGGGAGGGATGGCGCAAGGAACAACTCCAATAGGAGTCGGCCGAAGCTAGGAGGTGGAGGTGGACTCTCCTCCTCCACTCCTAGTAAGACTAGGACTCTTCCTTTTTGGCCTTTTCCACCTTTTTCCTTTAGGAAACCCACTCCCTGCGCCATGGGCCTTATGTGGCTGTCTCACCAGCCCACTAAGGGCTGGTTATTACTTTCCCACAGCCCATGGACCCCTTGGGGTCGAAATACCTCTCCCAGAGGCCTTCCGGTACGCTACCGGCACTCCCGGTACACTACCGATGAGCCCGAAACTTTTCCGGCGACCAAACTGGGACTTCTATATATGAATCTTTACCTCTCGACCATTCCGGAGCTCCTCGTGATGTTCGGGATCTCATCCGGGACTCCGAACAACCTTCGGTCACCACCATACATAACTCTACACTACTGAAACGTCACCAAACCTTAAGTGTGCAGACCCTGCGGGTTCCAGAACTATGTAGACATGACCGAGACACCTCTATGATCAATAACCAATGGCGGGACCTGGACGTCCACATTGGTTCCTACATATTCTACAAAGATCTTTATCGGTCGAACCTCTATGTCAAGGATTCAGTTAATCCCGTATAACGTTCCCTTTGTTCTTCGGTATGTTACTTGCCCGAGATTCGATCGTCGGTATCTCCATACCTAGTTCAATCTCGTAACCGGCAAGTCTCTTTACTCGTTCCATAATACAAGATCCCGCAACTAAAAATTAGTCACATTGCTTGCAAGGCTCATTGTGATGTTGTATCACGGAGTGGGCCCTGAGATACCTCTCCGTCACATGGAGTAACAAATCCTAGTCTCGATCCATGCCAACTCAACAGACACCATCGGAGATACCTGTAGAGCACCTTTATAGTCACCCAGTTACGTTGGGACGTTTGATACACACAAGGCACTCCTCTGATATCTGTGAGTTTCATGATCTCATGGTCATAGGTACATATACTTGACATGTAGAAAACAGCAGCAATAAACTGACACGATCATATGCTACGTTTGTAGTTTGGGTCTTGTCCATCACATCATTCTCCTAATGATGTGATCCCGTTATCAAATGACAACTCATGTCCATGGCTAGGAAACCTTAACCATCTTTTGATCGACGAGCTAGTCTATTAGAGGCATACTAGGGACACGGTGTTGTCTATGTATCCACACATGTATCTGAGTTTCCGATCAATACAATTATAGCATGGATAATAAACGATTATCATGAACAAGGAAACATGATAATAACTAATTTATTATTGCCTCTAGGGCATATTTCCAATAGTCTCCCACTTGCACTAGAGTCAATAATCTAGTTCACATCACCATGTGATTCGCATTGTTATGAATCTAACACCCAACGAGTTCTGGGGCTCGATCATGCTTTGCATGTGAGAGAGGTCTTATAGTCAATGGGTCTGCGATACTCAGATCCGTGTGTACTTTGGAAATCTCTATGTCAAACCGTAAACACTGCTACCACACTCCATTTGGTACTATTTCCAAATGGCTGCTCCACTATACGTATCCAGATTGCTACTACTAGTCACCCGCATAGGCGTTTAAAGCTTGCATCGACGTAACTCTTTACGACGAACTCTTTATCACCTCCATAATCGAGAAACATTTTCTTAGTCTTTTAGTTACTAAGAATAATCTTGACCGCTGTCCAGTGATCCACTCCTCGGTCACTCTTGTACCCCCTGACGGACTCATGGCAAGGCACACACAAGTGTGGTACACAGCATGGCATACTATACAGAGCCTATGGCTAAGGCATAGGGGACGACGTTCGTCCTTTCTCTTTCTTCTGCCGGGGTCGAGCTTTGAGTCTCACTCAACTTCACACCTTACAAATCAGGCGAGAACTCTTTTCTGACTGATCCATTTTGAACTCTTTCAAAATCTTTGTCAAGGTATGTACTCATTGAAAGTCTCATCCAGCATCTTGATCTATCTCTATAGATTTTGATGCTCAACAATTAGGTAGCTTTATCCAGGCCTTCCATTGAAAATCACTTTTCAAACAACCATTTATGCTTTCCAGAAATCCTTCATTATTTCCGATCAACAATATGTCATCCACATATACTTATCAGAAATTCTATAGTGCTCCCACTCACTTTATTGTAAATACAAGTTTCTCGTAAACTTTGTATAGACTCAAAAACTTTGATCACCTCATCAAAGTGTATATTCCAACTCCGAGATGCTTGCTTCAGTCCATGGAAGGATCACCGAAGCTTGCACACCTTTTAGCATCCTTAGGACTGACAAAACCTTCTGGTTGTATCACATACAACCTTTCCTCAAGTAAACGTTAAGGAAACGTTGTTTTGACAGCCATATGCCAGATTTCATAATTGAAAACGTAGCAACTGCTAACATAATTCCGATAGACTTTAGCATCGCTACGAGTGAGAAAGTCTCATCGCAGTCAACTCCTTGAACTTGTTACAAACAACTTTTGTAACAAGTCGAGCTTTTACAAATGGTGACATTTACCATCAGCGTCTGTCTTCATTTTAAAGATCCATTTGTACTCAACGACCTGCTGTCCAACGAGCAAGTCTACCAAAGTCTATACTTGGTTTTCATACATGGATCCTATCTCGGATTTCATGGCCTCCAACCATTTGTCGGAATCCGAGCCCATCATCGCTTCTCCATAGCTCATAGGTTCATCGTTGTCCAACAACATGACCTCTAAGATAGGGTTGCCGTACCGTTCAGGAGCAGTACACATCCTTGTCGACCTACGAAGTTCAATATTAACTTGATCCTGAAGCTTCATGATCATCATCATTGACTTCCCCTTCAACTAACGTAGGCTTTACAAAAACATCTTTCTGCGCTGCGCTACTCTCTGGTTGAACAAAGGTTTAACAACCTCATCAAGTTCTATCTTCCTCCCACTCAATTCTTTAGAGAGAAACTTTTTCTCGAGAAAGGACCCAGTTTTAGCAACAAACACTTTGCACTCGGATCTGAGATAGAAGGCATACCTAACTGTTCTTAGGGTATTCTATGAAGATACATTTGTCCGCTTTGGGTTCTAGCTCATTAGGTGAAAAAAAATTCCACACAAGTATTGCAGCCCCAAACATTAAGAAATGACAGCTTAGGTTTCTATCAAACCATAATTCACACGGTGTCATCTCAACGGATTTAGATGGTGCCCTATTTAAAGTGAATGTAGTTGTCTCTAATGCATAACCCCAAAATTATAGTAGTAAAACGATAAGAGACATCATAGCACGCACCATATCCAATAGAGCATGACTATGATGTTAGGACACACCATCACACTATGGTGTTCCAGGTGGCGTTAGTTGTGAAACAAATTTCACATTGTCTTAAGTTGCATGCCAAACTCGTAACTCAGATATTCACCTCTGCGATCATATCGCAGTCATTTTTATCTTCTTGTCACGATGATCTTAAACTTCACTCTGAATTTGCTTGAACCTTTCAAACGATTCAGACTTGTGTTTCATTAAGTAAATATACACTATATCTACTCAAATCATTAGTGAAGGTAAGAAAATAACGATATCCACTGCACGCTACAAGACTCACTGGATTGCATACATCAACATGTATCATTTCCAATGAATTACTTGCCCGCTCCATCCAACGGGGTCCTTTTAGTCATCTTGCCCAAGAGGCATGGTTCGCATGTCTCAACCGATTCGAAATCGAATGATTCCAAAGATCCATCTACATGGAGTCTCTTCATGCGCTTTATACCAATATGACATTTAGCGGCAGTGCCACAAGTATGTGGTACTATCATTATTAACTTTGTATCTTTTGACATCAATGTTATGAACATGTGTATTACTACGATCAAGATTTCAACAAACCATTCTCATTGGGTGCATGACCATTGAAGGTATTATTCATGTAACTAGAATAACCATTATTCTTTCTAACTTAAATGAATAACCGTATCGCAATAAACATGATCTAATCATGTCCATGCTCAATGCAAAAACACCAAATAACATTTATTTAGGTTCGTCACTAATCCTGAAGGTAGAGAGAGCGTGTGATGTTGATCACATCAAACTTGAAAACATTTCCAACACATATCGTCACCTCACCCTTAGCTAGTTCTCCATTTATTCCGTAGCTTTTATTTCGAGTTACTAACATTTAGCAACCGACCGGTATCCAATACTCAGGTGCTACTAGGAGTACTAGCAAGGTACACATCAATAAATCGTATATCAAATATACTTTTGTTGATTTTGCCAGCCTTCTTATCTACCAAGTATCTAGGGTTGTTTCCACTTCAGTGACCGCTCACCTCATAACAGAAGCACTTAGTCTCGGGTTTGAGTTCAACTTTGGGTTGCTTCACTGGAGCAGCAACTGACTTGCTATCCATGAAATTTCCCTCCTTGCTCTTGCCCTTCTCGAGACTAGTGGTTTGATTAACCATCAACACTTAACGCTCCTTTTTGATTTCTACCTTCGCGGTGTCAAACATCGCGAACAGCTCAGGGATCAATATTTCTATCCCTGGCGTTTTATAGTTCATCACCAAGTTCTAGTAGCTTAGTGACAGTGATTTGGAGAACTATATAAATCACTATCTTATCTGGAAGATCAACTCCCACTTGATTCAAGCGATTGTAGTACCCAGACAATCTGAGTACATGCTCAACGATTGAGCTATTCTACTTCATCTTACAGGCAAAGAATCTTGTTGGAGATCTCATATCTCGCAACACGGGCACGAGCCTGAGATCACAATCTTAGCACCTAGAACATCTCATATGTTCCGTGACGTTCAAAACATTTCGAAGCCTCAATTCTAAGCCGTAATGCATGACGCACTAAACTATCAAGTAGTCATCGAAACATGCCTGTCAGATATTCACAACATCTACAGACGACGCCAGAGTGGGTGGTGCACCGAGAGGTGCATTAAGGACATAAGCCTTCTGTGTAGCAAAGAGGACAATCCTCAGATCACGGACCCAGTCCACAATATTGCTACCATCATCTTTCAACTCTATTTCTCTAGGAACATATAAAAAATTTAAGGGAGCTACAACGCGAGCTAGTAATCTACAACATAATTTGCAAAGACACTATTGACTATGTTCATGATAATGAGTTCAATTAATCATATTACTTAAGAACTCCCACTCAAATTGACATCCCTCCTATCATTCGAGTGATACATGATCCAAATTCACCAACTCAAGTCCGATCATCACGTGAGTTGAGGTGGCTGCAATGGTGAACATCATTATGTTGATCATATCTACTATATGACTCATGTTCGACCTTTCGGTCTCTTGTGTTCCGAGGCCATGTCTGTACATGCTAGGCTCGTCAAGTTTAACCCGAGTGTTCTGCACGTGCAAATCTGTCTTGCACCCATTGTATGTGAACGTAGAGTGTATCACACCCTATCATCACGTGGTGTCTCAACACGACAAACTTTCGCAACGGTGCACACTCGGGGAGAACACAATTTATCTTGAAATTAAGTGAGGGATCACCTTATAATGCTACCGTCGTCCTAAGCAAAGCAAGGTGCATAAAATGATTAACATCACATGCAAATCATAAGTGACATGATATGGCCATGAACTTGTGCTTTTGATCTCCATCTAGAAAGCACCGGCATGATCCCCATCGTCATCGGCATGACACCATGATCTCCATCATCTTGATCTCCATCAACGTGTCGCCATCGAGGTTGTCATGCCCTGCATGCTTCTACTACTATTGCTACCGTTTAGCGATAAAGTAAAGCATTACATAGCGCTTAATGATTGACACGCAGGTCATACAATATTTAAAGACAACCCTATGGCTCCTGCCGGTTGCCGTACTCATCGACATGCAAGTCGTGATAATCTATACATCACATGATCATCTCATACATCACATATATCACATCATGTAATTGGCCATATCATATCACAACATACCCTGCAAAAACAAGTTAGACGTCTTCTAATTGTTGTTGCATGTTTTACGTGGCTGCTACGGGTATCTAGCAAGAACAATTCTCACCTACGCAAAAACCACAACGGTGATACACTAGTTGGTTTTCAACCTTCTCAAGGACCGCCTTTGTTGAATCCGATCCAACTAAAGTGAGAGAAACTGTCACCCGCAAGCCATCTAGGCAACAAGTTGCGTCGAGGGAACCGGTCTCTCGTAAGCGTACGAGTAATGTTGGTCCGGGCTGCTTCATCTCACAATCCCACTAAACCAAAATACGACCAAGGGAGTAAGCAATCTAAGCATCAACGCCCACAAACCTTTTGTGTTCTACTCGAGATCTCATCAAACCATCAACCTAGCTCATGATGCCACTGTTGGGGAACGTCGCATGGGAAACAAAAAATTTCCTACGCACACGCAAACCTATCCATGGTAATGAGCATCTACGAGAGGGAGAGTGGATCTACGTACCCTTGTAGATCGCTAAGCGGGAAGCGTTAAGAAACGCGGTTGGTGTAGTCGAACTTCTTAGCGATCCAAATCGCCGAGCGTCCCGCGATCCAATCACGAACTGTCCCGCGAACACATCATGATCCGTCCCGCGAAATCATCACGATCCGTCTCACGATCTTGATCACGATCTGTCCCGCGAACTCATCACGATCTGTTCCGTGATCACATCACGAACCTTCTCGCGATCTCGATCACGGTCCTTCCGATCAAGCGCCGAACGGACGGCACCTCCGCGTTCAGCACACGTGCAGCTTGATGACGATCTCCACCATCTCGATCCAGAAAGAGGGGTGGATAGGAGAGAGAGTTCACCAGCAGCATGACGGCGCTCCGGTGATGGTGCTGGTGGAGCAATTCCGGCAGAGCTTCGCCTAAGCGCTGCAGAAATCCGATCTAGAGGAGCACCGGTGAAACGGGTAGCACGTGGTCGTAAGTTGTGTCCAAAAGCCACCCAATCCACTAGTATATATAGGAGGGAAGGAGAGGGAGGGCTGTCGCAAGGAACAACTCCAATAGGAGTCGGACGAAGCTAGGAGGTGGAGGTGGACTCTCCTCCTCCACTCCTAGTAGGACTAGGACTTTTCCTTTTTGGCCTTTTCCACCTTTTTCCTTTAGGAAACCCACTCCCTGCGCCATGGGCCTTATGTGGCTGTATCACCAGCCCACTAAGGGCTGGTTATTACTTTCCCACAGCCCATGGACCCCTTAGGGTCGAAATACCTCTCCCGGAGGCCTTCCGGTACACTACCAGCACTCCCGGTACACTACCGATGAGCCCGAAACTTTTCCGGCGACCAAACTGGGACTTCCTATATATGAATCTTTACCTCTCAACCATTCCGGATCTCCTTGTGATGTCCGGGATCTCATCCGGGACTCCGAACAACCTTCGGTTACCACCATACATAACTCTCCACTACCGAAACATCACCAAACCTTAAGTGTGCAGACCATGCGGGTTCGAGAACTATGTAGACATGACCGAGACACCTCTACGGTCAATAACCAATGGCGGGACCTGGACGTCCACATTGGTTCCTACATATTCTACGAAGATCTTTATCGGTCGAACCTCTATGTCAAGGATTCAGTTAATCCTGTATAACGTTCCCTTTGTTCTTCGGTATGTTACTTGCCCGAGATTCGATCGTCGGTATCTCCATACCTAGTTCAATCTCGTAACCGTCAAGTCTCTTTACTCGTTCCGTAATACAAGATCCCGCAACTAACAATTAGTCACATTGCTTGCAAAGCTCATTGTGATGTTGTATCACCGAGTGGGCCCTGAGATACCTCTCCGTCACATGGAGTAACAAATCCCAGTCTCGATCCATGCCAACTCAATAGACACCATCGGAGATACCTGTAGAGCACCTTTATAGTCACCCAGTTACGTTGCGACGTTTGATACACACAAGGCACTCCTCCGATATTTGTGAGTTGCATGATCTCATGGTCATAGGAACATATACTTGACATGTAGAAAACAGCAGCAATAAACTGACACGATCATATGCTACGTTTGTAGTTTGGGTCTTGTCCATCACATCATTCTCCTAATGATGTTATCCCGTTATCAAATGACATCTCATGTCCATGGCTAGGAAACCTTAACCATCTTTTGATCAACGAGCTAGTCTATTAGAGGCATACTAGGGACATGGTATTGTCTATGTATCCACACATGTATCTGAGTTTCCGATCAATACAATTATAGCATGGATAATAAACGATTATCATGAACAAGGAAATATGATAATAACTAATTTATTATTGCCTCTAGGGCATATTTCCAACAAGAATTACCAATCTAGTTGGCCAAACCAAACAATAACTCGAAGAGACTTGCAAAGGTATGAAATCATGCATATAAGAATTCAGAAAAGACACAAATAATATTCATAGATAATCTGAACATAAACCCACAATTTATCGGATCTCGACAAACACACCGCAAAAGAGTATTACATCGGATAGATCTCCATGAAGATCATGAAGAACATGGTATTGAAGAGCAAAGAGAGAGAAGAAGCCATCTAGCTACTAGCTATGGACCCGAAGGTCTGTGGTGAACTACTCACGCATCATGGGAGGGGCAATGAAGTTGATGTAGATGCCCTCCGTGATCGAATCCCCCCCCCCCGACAGATTACCGAAAAAGGCTCTAAGATTGGATCTCTCGGAACGGATGCTTCTGGCAGGGGAAAAGTGTTTTCGTGGCTTGTTCTGGTATACAGGGAATATTTGGAAATTTATAGGCCAAGAAATAGGGTTAGGAGAGCTGCCGTGGGCCCACGAGCCTTAGGAGCGCGCCCCTAGGGCTTGTGGCCCCATGGTGGCTCTCCCGACTTCATCGCCAAGTCTCCTGGTTTGCTTCTGGTCCAAGAAAAATTATTCCAAAGATTTTATTCCGTTTGGACTATGTTTTATATTCCTTATCTGCAATTCTCAAAAACAAGGAAAAATAGAAACTCGCACTAGGCTCTAGATTAATAGGTTAGTCCCAAAAATAATATAAAATAGCATATAAAACATCCAAAATAGATAATATAATAGCATGGAATAATAAAAAATTATAGATACGTTGGAGACGTATCAGAGGATGCCGCGAAATCGGCGGGAAATGGCTTTTCTAGCGGCAGGGCAGCATCTGTGGGCAGGTGGGCGGCGCCGAGATCGGCATGGCGGCGAGGCGTCATGTGGTGTTCGAGGGCGAATCTGGGCGGGGAAAAGGCGTTTATCGCCTGACAGTGGTGTACCACGCGCCGCTTTGCTTCTGTCAGAGCCCCCAAGTGCCCCCAGCGCACTGGGCTCGTGCTGGGATCACCGGCGCAAAAATGGGCCCAACCGGCGGAATTCGGTGTCCGGGGGGGTGGCGACTGGGAGGATTTTACGGCGCCGACGATAAAAAATGCGTCTTGGGGGGGGGGGCTATTGGGGGCGCGGCTGGAGATGCTCTAACTATATGATGACTAATATAAACCTCATGACAAGCTAGTCTTGTTGGCATTAATATAAGCTAGGTATATGCTGTTGAAGAGATGCATTCAGCTAGTAACTTTGTTCCACCAGTCGGCATTTGTCTTCCTTAGTGGTGAAAGATGTCGATCTACGAGCAAGGTGGCACCACCTATGGTCAAAAAGGCCATAAATACATGTCCCCAGAAACTTGTACTCTCTTCATTTTTATATACAAGGCCACTTTGTTTTCTGTGTCAAGGTTTGACTTGTAATTTTGGTCAACAAAATATGGGATATATGTCATCAAAAACATATTATTGAAAAGTTCTTTGAAATGTGCATCCAATGACATACTTTTTATGACATATGGCTCACATTTTGTTGGTAAAATTAATGATCAAAGTTAGACATAAAAATATAAAGTGGCCTTGTATTGGTAGATAGAGGGAGTAGTAAGTATTGCATCTTTCGCGGCGTCGATAGAAACGCGTGCAATACATTTACAAAAATAATACGATTAAGATGAAACATACAACCATGATGAACTGGACATGTAACTTATTGAAAGACGTTTCTTGCATATTGTTCAATTTAAGCTGTAGAAACGTCTTAGTAAAATCCAAATAGATAGCTAACATGTGAACATAATAGATACATTATATCCAATCCAAATAGATGTTTTTGTGTACCACTGAGCCGAAATTATCCGACTATAACCATGCTGCACTTCACTCGTATCCGCCCTACATATCTCTGTGCCTTGTTTGACGTCCCCGAACCTTGTACGCGCCACCCCTTCATGCACATCACAGACCCTCACGTTACCATCTTCATATACAACCATGTACCAAAAAACAAAGCTAAACTCCACCATATAAGCCTCCTCGTGTGCACTCCACCATATAAACCCCACCACGTGCATAACCTCCTTTTCACAACAAATTCCGCTTGGTGTTTTCTCACGTAGCTTTTCTTTTTACAACAATTTCACTCCACTTATTCAATGTTCGTAGGGATAATTACAATATCATGGGGAACTACTAGACATAAGTGGCGTCCCACCCCAAGAAAAATATTTCTTTTACAAGATAATGGGATTCAAAATCAAAACTTATACTTTCATGCAACTAGTCCTCTCAGGTAGGTGCTTCCGCTACTACCTGCCATGCATGCATGGCTCCGAAAAGGAAGGCTCCTATTCGGCACGTTAAGCGTCAGGAAGCTTCTTAGCGCCCACGCGTCATCGCTCATGGCCCGGCCCATGTATGGAGAGTGCTCGATTGCATTTTACGGGCCCGGTAGACAGTTGACCAGTCAACCATTGATTTATGAAAAAAAATGCAAAAACCAAAAAAGATAGTGAATTCAGAAATGTTGTGGATTTTGAAAATAAGTTAATGAATTTAAAAAAAAACATCGAATTTAAAAAACATTTGAGTTTTTAATCTATTTTGAAGAAAGTCCATCGAAATTGAAAAGATTTCATCAAATTTGAAAAATTCAATCGATTTGGAAAGGAAGTTCATCAATTTTGAGGAAAAAATGTTCGTCGATTTGAAGAAAAACTTTATAAATAAAAGTTCAATGAACCAGAAAAAGTAAAAAAGAAAACAGGAAAAAGAAAGGAAGAAAGATTCAAGTAACCACTTTGGGTTTAGTGGGGTTGCCTTTGCTTCGGATTCCAGCCGCACGCGACAGCCCTGTTGTGCCCTGCACGCCCTATCGATCTTCCTGCCGCCCTCGCTGTACGCGGGTTTGACGTTTACAACAACAAGAGGGTATGATGTGTTCATCCTTAAGTTGTTGGATTGTGTGTTCATAGATATGCATGTTCTATGCCTAGTATAGTATGCACTCCATATTTACATATTAGTATTGAGGTTATACTGTTGGTGATATTATCAAGATTTATTTCTGAATTAAATTAATCATAAAATTATTAATTTACCCAAGCACTTTGTATATTTATTGTGAAAGATTTTATACTGGACCTTGTAAACCAACTTAAGCATAGGCTATCCACGACATTGGCCGTTAGTCAGAACCATCTCATAAATGGCATCACAAAGGTTAAAGAGCAGGATGAAGATGTTGCAAGGCGACTGGTTAGTGTGAATTATCATCCCACTTAAAACGAGTGTTTTCCCAACATAAAATAGTGAAGCAAGCATTGCAAATAACCGGAAAGATGATCATGCTAGAGACACGACCATACGAGTAGAATAGTCGAACAAGAAATATAGGGTTTACATAAAAAAACGATGTAAAGATGGCACTAGTAGTAGCTAATTAAGCTATATATATATGATGACTAATCAAATCCTCATGACAAGCTAGTCTTGTTGGCAATAATACAAGGTAGCTAAGCTATATGTTGTGGAAGAGGTGGATTCAACGAGTAACTTTGTTCCAGCAGTCGGCAACTGACTTCCTTGGTGGTGGAAGATGATGTACGAGGAAGACGATGCCACATGCGGTCAAAAAGCCATTAGTACATGCCCCCAGAAACTTGTAGTAAGTATTGCGTCTTTCGTGGCGTCGACAGTAACGCCTGCAGTACAATACAAAGACAATACGGATGAGATGGAGTATAAAACAATTATGAATTGGGTCTGTAACTTAATGTTTGATAGCAAAGTATTGAAAAACTACAGTGATTTAACATGTAGATGCAAAATACCACGGTTTTGACATTACAATGAATTTTGAAGCATTGAGATCAATACATAGATCTGTTTGGAAATAACTTGCAAACATGCTCATTGCTAATTGCTAGACATATGCGAGCTGATGAACGGGCATGCACTAACTGAACAGCCAACCTGAATGCACTATACACAAGCTCGATGTTATTACAATGATAAAAAAGAATAGGTTGTCGAACTACCACACACATGCCAACACATGCAACAAGGACCTGACCATCCATCACGACCTCAAAAACTCCAGATTGCATAGCAAAACAAAACGAAACACCTTCACTAGATGAGGATCTAATGATGTCGGGATCGCAGATTGGGAGGAGATGACTTCAGATCGGCGACGACTGGTTGGGAGCGAGTCATGCTCGTTCTTTTCATGTTCTTAATTAAAACCACAGTATTCTTAAAATACAGAGAAAATTTCTATATCAAACAGGGCTCTAGTACAATCCAAATAGATAGCTAGCATGTGGACACAACCGACAGATATATTACTATGCTATATGTCTGAAGAAACAATATGCATGTACAGTAAAAATCCAATCAAACAAGGTACTTACCATTACCCTAAGAAAAAAAAACAAGATAGTTACCAGATTGGGTCTCGGGGCCTAGGCTCGATTTGTGAGGAGAGGCGCTGCATCATGAGCATGGACTCCCGACTCATCCTGCGCGGAACGTCGTAGGTGGTAACGAGGCCATAGATCTTGTCGAACAGCTCCTCCTTGGCGTTGTCGATCTGCGCCACGCGGGCCGCAGCGTCTCTTATCTCCTCCGGGCTGCAGGGCTTGCTGTGGGCGAGCCGCCGCCTTGCCTCCGCCACGGCCGTTCGCCGGAGCAGAGCGCCGCCGCCGAGGCTCATCACCGCCGCCATCTCGTTTTCTTCACTTGATGCCTGAGGATCCTCTCGATCGATTCTGTTCCAGTATATATCAGATCAGAGGGAGGCGCCTTCGTTTCCGTCTCCAACAAGAAAAGGGATCTCAATGTGGAGATCGATTTTGGGGTGGGGGGTGGGGGGTGGGGGGAGCCCGGGCTCCTTTTCCTATTCCACTTTTTTTTTATCAGAACTGTCCATACGGAGCCCTTTTACCCCACTCTTTTTTTAACACAGTAAAAAAACAAGCATTCATATACACACACATACACTCATCCTTATGAACGCACACACGCACACCATACCTCTATGAACATCTTCGAGAGACTGAACCGGCATATCATCTTGAGATTTACAAAGTCATCATAGATGCCTCGTCGTCGACGGAAACGTCTTCTCCCACTGAATGCGCATCGCCGAAAATCCTGAAATAATTACAGAAATAATGCGAGCATCAGGATTTGAACACTGGTCGGCTAGGGACCTCGCCCGCTCGCCTCTATGCCAGAGCTGGCCAAACGGGCAGCCCATGCTAATCGTGCTTGGCATGTCACCGGGCCGTGCGCACGTGCGCTGCACCTCTGCCCAGCCACGATCCCGTTATTAAACGGGCTGGCCCATGACACGTTTAACATATTGGGCCACATGTTTTCAGCCTATTGAGTTTTATTTTAGGTCTATTGGATTGTAATTTAGGTCACACAAAGGTATAGCCCATGCTAATTTAGGTCCAGGGATTCTCCAACACGAAAACAAGAAAAGGTCTCCGAACCGAAGCTCCTTTTCCTTTTCCTTTTTCACATTTTTTTAGTACTGTCCTTTTTTTTGAAGGGTAGACATTTTTTCTTTTGAGAACTGTCCATACAGAGCTCTTCTCCTGGTATAGACGCCACCACAAAGGCCCAGACCACATACACGATCCACTTTGGTCTTTTTCTATCCTCCCCATCATCAACAAGTTCTTCCCCTAAAAAAGCATGTTCTTGAGACAATCCCATCCAAGGTTACGTCGGTGATGAATGAGAGCTTGAGCGCGTCATACAGTCACTAGAAGGTTGATGGCTTGAGAATTTGTGATTTTTCGTAAGGAGTGATGTCTTGGTTTTCCCCGAGTTTCTCTTCGTTTTCTAACACTTCGAAAGAGAAGAGTACTCGTTTTCTCTCTTCATTTTTGGCAGGAAAAAATATTTTTGGAAGGAAACCAAACGAGATTACATCAACTCAGGCCAATTAAAGCAGTTTGCATGTTGGAAAGATTTGTATGCTCGTACTAGGCGCCGACGGCTCCCCTCATCTACCGGAGCAAACTTCGTGAACACACATGGTGCTCTAAGAGACCCAGTCGTTGCCACACCATCTAGAACAGAGGAAGAAGAAATCCGGAGAAGATGAACCACCGGAAATCCTTTCTGTCTCGTTCGTCCATCTTCATTCCATTTCATCACTTTGTCACCATTGGTAGAGGAATTCCAAGTTGTTAGATCAGAGTGTATAACTCTATTCATACTCATATGGGAACTAAGACTTGTTTAATCATTCATCGTATTGTGGATTTTTTTTGGTATTATTGATACAATTTTCATTGAATCATTCTCTGTGATGGTTAGTTATTCTCCTTCGATGTGTGAGTAATGCCCTGTGAGGAAACATCAACGGTAACTTGAACACACATAGCAAGCCATAACCTACAGGCAAGATGACTGGGGAAGTGACCTAGTTTGCAAGGGCAGTGTCGAAGAACTCTTCTTCAAAGCCAAAGTCTTCCATTCTTGGCCAAATTAATAGTCAGGGACAAGTCAGGTGGGTACATTAAATGTATTCGCAAGCAACCCAAAAGATGTAATAGCAGAGCATTCATGCAAGTCTTGGTACAATGGTAGGGTACTAGATTAAGTTTAGCATTTTGGCTTTCAAATGCACATATCCTACTATTTTTTTCTAAAATTTCTTGTGGTTCAATGAACCACAGTTCACATGTTACAGATATCAACATCAACAGATTATGTTGAACATTAACTTGATCATCTCATCCTTACCATCAACTTCTTTCTCATTCCATCGTCTTCCTCGCCATTCTCAAGTTATTACGCACATAGTCTAGGCATGGTCATTCCACAAGAAACCCTAACCTTGTGGCCGCCTTGGTGTCCGCGGCGATGAGATTTGATGTTAGTTGCTTCAAATCTGTTTGGATCCTGATAAGTGCCATATGTGCGGTACGGACACATGGCAATTCATGGCTAGTTTATTGGCGTGAGGATGGCATATTTAGTTGTTAAGCATGACAACTTCCTTTTCGGATGGCAAGTTTCAGTTTTTTAGTTTGGTTTTTCTTTTCGGATGACAATTTTAATTGTAAAAAACATCAGAGCCAGAGTGCTTCTTGTGGCACTTATTGTTTGGGATCTATTTTGCGAACAAAAAAGAGGTCTACGTGATCAAAGATGCCGATTTTGTATATGCATTTTTTTTGCGGGGTGAGCCAGTGTATATGCATTCACTAGTGGAGAAAATGGCATTAGTCCCGGTTGGCAAAGGCCCTATTCCCGGATGGCCAACCGGGACTAGTAAATCGGGACTAAAGGCCCTCACCCTTTAGTCCCAGTTGGCCATGACCCGGGACTAAAGTCCCTCCACGTGGCCGCCTACGCGCGCCGGGGGAGTTGGAGTTCATTGTTGGATTTGAAGTGAAGCAACTACAGGAAGGAACTTTCATTGGCCAAAAAAATTATACCCAAGACATGCTCAAGAGGTTCAAAATGGATGATGTTAAAAGGGAAAACACACCTATGCCAACCACATGCCAACTCGATATTGATTCAATGATAAAGCGATGGGTCAAAAGGTATATCGTTCTATGATTGGATCTGTACTTTACCTTTGTGCATAGAAAGAGAACATAAGAAGATCTGAGTATAGTAGAAAACGGGCCTTTTGCCCCGGTTCGTAAGGGCCTTTAGTCCTGGTTCTCGGGACTAAAGGCCTCCACTTTTAGTCCCGGTTGGACTACGAACCGGGACAAAAGGGGCTCCGCGTGGCAGCTTTCTAGAGTGGGACCTTTAGTCCCGGTTGGTGTTACCATCCGGTACTAAAGGTATTTTTATAATTTTTATAATTTTTCTTATTTTCTTATTTTTTATTTTTTCTGATTTTCTTCCAAATCGTCTAACTTCCTGGCCGGTCACCCATCCTCTCACCGCTCCAATCCGAACACGCTTAACTTTCGAGTTCTATCGCCCCTAGTTTCCAAGTATGCACTTGTTGTTTTCTTAACAATAGTAAGCTATCAATCCTATTAACCCTTGGGTCTTGATGTAACATGATTTAATTTTTTAAATTCCAAACAATTATTAAAATAAACAACAATAAATGATTAATAATAATATTAAATTTCAATGAAAATAAAATAAGTAATAATATTATTTTATTCATTTTTTGCAATTTATTCATTTAATATGGCATAATTAATATCTTTAAATCTGTAAATCGAAATTCAACAAATAATATAGCCATTATTATCAGAAAAACGTGAGGAATCGAAATATGAAATCATTTACTAAAAAAATTTATTTTTCATAACATTTTTTTCGACATCATATGCAAAAGTTATAGCCGTTTTACTTTTTCATAACACTTTTTTAATCTTGTTTTAGCTCCAGACTTTTTGTCCATTCAACATGCACCATCCAAAGCCACATTATCAATTTTCAAACCTTTCCCACTTCATTCGCTATTTTTCATACATTTATTAAATTTTTGAGCTAAATGACCCTGAAATTGAAAAACACTACAAATGAACTCTAAAAAGGTTGAAACTTGGCATGGTATCATCATTTCACCCATATAGCAGTTCTAAGAAGTTGAGAGGCTTACGGTAAAAACTAGATGCACTTCATATACAAACTGGACAATCCCTTTCAAAGTATCAGGATTTTGGACGAAAACTCATCTGTTACAAAGGCATTTCATTTTTTAAACTTATTGAAACTCCAGAGTTTTTGTGCATTCAACATGCACCATTCAAAGACACATCATCAATTTTCAACCATTTCCCACTTCATTCGCTATTTTCCATGCATTTATTAATTTTTTTGAGCTAAATGACTCTGAAATTGAAAAGCACTATAAATGAACTTTGAAAAGGTTGAAACTTGGCATGATATCATTATTTCACCCACATATCATGTGCTAAAAAGTTGAGAGGCTTACGATTAAACCTAGATGCATTTCGTGTATGAACTGGACAATCCCTTTCGGAGTATCACAGTTTTGGACAAAAACTCATCTGTTACAAAGGCATTTCGTTTTTTAAAACTTATTTCAATTCCAGATTTTTTGGTGCGTTCAACATGCACCATTCAAAGCCACATCATCAATTTTTAGCCATTTCCCACTTCATTCGCTATTTTTCATGCATTTATTAAATTTTTTAAGCTAAATGACCCTGAAATTGAAAAACACTACAAATGAACTCTGAAAAGGTTGAAACTTGGCATGGTATCATTATTTCACCCACATAGCATGTGCTAAAAAGTTGAGAGGGTTACGGTAAAAACTAGATGCGCTTCGTATACAAACTGGACAATCCCTTTCGAAGTATCAGGGTTTTGAACGAAAAATCATCTGCTACAAAGGAATTTCATTTTTTTAAACTTATTTCAACTCCATACTTTTTGTGCGTTCAACATGCACCATCTAACATGTCCCTAGGAGCAAAAAGAATTAAATTAAAAATTATTTTTAAACTCAAGGTATTCACAATCTAGGGTTTGAAGCAAATTTGAACAAATTCAAATTTAAACCATTCAAATTTTAAAACTAATTGCACAAACAAAAAATAGACAAAAATTTGAATCTAATTCAAAAAGAATCACTCAAAAACATCAAATATCCTAAAAGATATAAGCAATTTAAAACAGAAACTAAAAACAGAAAACAAATAGAAAAAACAAAAAAAACTTTCAAAACCCTTTAGTACCGGTTGGTATCTCTAACCGGGACTAAAGGTCTAGCCTTTAGTCTCGGATGGATATACAAACCGGGACTAAAGCCCCAACCCCCGGTTGGAGACACGAACCGGGACTAAAGGGTATCGGCCCCTTTAGTCCCGGTTGGTGTCTCCAACTGGGACTAAAGGTCCCGCTCGAACCGGGACTAATGCCCGACCGGCGCCCTAGCCGCTCGAACCGGGACTAATGCTCACATTAGTCCCAGTTCGTAAGGCAACCGGGACTAATGTGTAGATCGAGCTATGACGAAAGCCCTATTTTCTACTACAATGCCAAATTTTGCTATAGAACACCTAAGCTCCACGAGAACAACCTCAAGAGGCGAGAACAACGCTAAGCATCGCTGCCGTCGAGCTAAAATGGATAAAGGTCTTCACCTGAAACTCTAACACAAAGAGGAGCACGACGAAGACATCTTCAAGAAGACATCGACACATGCTAGCATCGTTGTCATAAGAGTCAAAGTGTTGGAAATATGCCCTAGAGGCAATAAAGAAAGAGTTTATTATTATATTTCCGTGTTCATGATAATCGTTTATTATCCATGCTATAATTGTATTGATTTGAAACACATTACATGTGTGGGTAAATAGACAACACTCTGTCCCTAGTATGCCTCTAGTGAACTAGCTCGTTGATCAAAGATGGTCAAGGTTTCCTAGCCATTGACATGTGATGTCATTTGATAACGGGATCACATCATTAGGACAATGATGTGATGGAGAAGACCCAAACTACAAACGTAGCATATGATCGTGTCAGTTTATTGCTACTGTTTTCTGCATGTCAAGTATGTGTTCCTATAACCATGAGGTCCTGCAACTCATGGACATCGGAGTAGTGCCTTGTGTGTATCAAACATCGCAACGTAACTAGGTGACTATAAAGGTGCTCTATAGGTATCTTCGAGGGTGTCTATTGAGTTGGCATGGATCAAGACTGGGATTTTTTACTCCGTGTGACAGAGAGGTATCTCAGGGCCCATTCGGTAATACAACATCACAATAAGCCTTGCAAGCAATGTGACTAAGTGTTAGTTGCGGGATCTTGTATTATGGAACGAGTAAAGAGACTTGCCGGTAACGAGGTTAAACTAGGTATGGAGATACCGACGATCGAATCTCTGACAAGTAACATACCGAAGAACAAAGGGAACATCATACGGGATTAACTGAATCCTTGACATAGAGGTTCGACCGATAAAGATCTTTGTAGAATATGTAGGAACCTCTATGTCAAGAATTCAGTTAATCCCGTATTACGTTCCCTTTATTCTTCGGTATGTTACTTGCCCGAGATTCGATCGTCGGTATCTCCATACCTAGTTCAACCTCGTTATCGGCAAGTCTCTTTTACTCGTTCCATAATACAAGATCCCGTCACTAACAATTAGTCACATTGCTTGCAAGGCTCATTGTGATGTTGTATTACCGAGTGGGCCCTGAGATACCACTCCGTCACACGGAGTAACAAATCCCAGCCTCGATCCATGCCAACTCAACAGACACCATCGGAGATACCTGTAGAGCACCTTTATAGTCACCCAGTTACGTTGCGACATTCGATACACACAAGGCACTCCTTCGATATCCATGAGTTGCGTGATCTCATGGTCATTGGAACATATACTTGACATGCAGAAAACAGTAGCAATAAACTGACACGATCATATGCTACGTTTGTAGTTTGGGTCTTGTCCATCACATCATTCTCCTAATGATGTGATCCCATTATCAAATGACATCTCATGTCCATGGCTAGGAAACCTTAACCGTCTTTTGATCAACGAGCTAGTCTATTAGACGCATACTAGGGACATGGTTTTGTCTATGTATCCACACATGCATTTAAGTCTCCGATCAATACAATTATAGCATGGATAATAAACGATTATCATGAACAAGGAAATATGATAATAACTAATTTATTATTGCCTCTAGGGCATATTTCCAACAGTCTCCCACTTGCACTAGAGTCAATAATCTAGTTCACATCACCATGTGATTCGCATTGTTATAAATCTAACACCCAATGAGTTCTGGGGTTTGATCATGCTTTGCATGTGAGAGAGGTCTTATAGTCAACGGGTGTGCGAAACTCAGATCCGTGTGTACTTTGCAAATCTCTATGTCAAACTGTAAACACTGCTACCACACTCCACTTGGTACTATTCCAAATGGCTACTCCACTATATGTATCCAGATTGCTACTACGAGTCATCCGGATTGGTGTTAAAGCTTGTATCGACGTAACTCTTTACGACGAACTCTTTATCACCTCCATAATAGAGAAACATCTCCTTAGTCTTTCAGTTACTAAGGATAATCTTGACCGCTGTCCAGTGATCCACTCCTGGATCTCTTTTGTACCCCTTGACAGACTCATGGCAAGGCACACACAGGTGCGGCACACAACATGGCATATTGTACAAAGCCTATGGCTAAGGCATAGGGGACGACGTTCGTCCTTTCTCTTCCTTCTATCATGGTCGATCTTTGAGTCTCACTCAACTTCACACCTTACAAATCAGGCGAGAACTCTTTCTCTGACTGATCCATTTTGAACTCCTTTCAAAATCCTTGTCAAGGTATGTACTCATTGAAAGTCTCATCCAAGACATGACCTCCAAGACAAAGTTGTCGTACCGCTTAGGAGCAGTACACATCCTTGTCGACCTACGAAGTTCGATAGTAACTTGATCCTGAAGCTTCATGATCATCATCATTAACTTCCTCTTCAACTAACGTAGGCTTCACAGAAACATCTTTCTACGCTGCGCTATTCTCTGGTTGAACAAAGGTTTAACAACGTCATCAAGTTCTATCTTCCTCCCACTCAATTCTTTCGAGAGAAACATTTCCTCGAGAAAGGATCCGTTTAAGCAACAAACACTCTGCACTTGGATCTGAGATAGAAGGTTCACCCAACTGATCTTAGGGTATTCTATGAAGATGCATTTGTCCGCCTTGGGTTCGACCTCATTAGGTGAAAACATTTTCCACACAAGTGTCACAACCCCAAACATTAAGAAATGACAGCTTAGGTTTCTAACAAACCATAATTCACACGGTGTCATCTCAACGGATTTAGATGGTGCCCTATTTAAAGTGAATGTAGTTGTCTCTAATGCATAACTCCAAAATTATAGTAGAACATGATAAGAGACATCATAGCACGCACTATATCCAATAGAGCATGACTATGATGTTCGGACACACCATCACACTATGGTGTTCCAGGTGGCGTTAGTTGTGAAACAAATTTCACATTGTCTTAAGTTGTATGCCAAACTCGTAACTCAGATATTCTCCTCCACGATCATATCATATATATTTTAATCTTCTTGTCACGATGATCTTAAACTTCACTCTGAATTTGCTTTGAACCTTTCAAATGATTCAGACTTGTGTTTCATTAAGTAAATATACACTATATCTACTCAAATCATCAGTGAAGGTAAGAAAATAACGATATCTACTACACGCTATAAGACTCACTAGATTGCATACATCAACATGTATCATTTCTAATGAATCACTTGCCCGCTCCATCCAACGGGGTCCTTTAGTCATCTTGTCCAAGAGGCATGGTTCGCATGTCTCTACCTATTCGAAATCGAATGAGTCTAAAGATCCATCAGTATGGAGTTTCTTCATGCGCTTTATACCAATATGACATTTTGCGGCAGTGCCACAAGTATGTGGTACTATCATTATTAACTTTGTATCTTTTGACATCAATGTTATGAACATGTGTATTACTACGATCAAGATTTCAACAAACCATTCTCACTGGGTGCATGACCATTGAAGGTATTATTCATGCAAACAGAATAACCATTATTCTCTAATTCAAATGAATAACCGTATTGCAACAAACATGATCTAATCATGTCCATGCTCAACGCAAAACACCAAATAACATTTATTCATGTTCGTCACTAATCCTGAAGGTAGAGAGAGCGTGCGATGTTGATCACATCAACCTTGGAAACACTTCCAACACATATCGTCACCTCACCCTTAGCTAGTTCTTCGTTTATTCCGTAGCTTTTATTTCGAGTTACTAACATTTAGCAACCGAACCGGTATCCAATACCCAGGTGCTACTAGGAGTACTAGCAAGGTACACATCAATAACTCGTATATCAAATATACTTATGTCGATGTTGTCAGCCTTCTTATCTACCAAGTATCTAGGCTTGTTCCGCTTCAGCGACCGCTCACCTCATAACAGAAGCACTTAGTCTCGGGTTTGAGTTCAACTTTGGGTTGCTTCACTGGAGCAGCAACTGACTTGCTATCCATGAAGTTTCCCTCCTTGCTCTTGCCCTTCTCGAAACTAGTGGTTTGGTTAACCATCAACACTTGACGCTCCTTCTTGATTTCTACCTTCGCGGTGTCAAAACATCACGAACAGCTCAGGAATCATTATTTCTATCCCTAGCAATTTATAGTTCATCACTAAGTTCTAGTATCTTAGTGACAGTGACTTGGAGAACTATGTCAATCACTATCTTATCTGGAAGATCAACTCCCACTTGATACAAGCGATTGTAGCACCCAGACAATCTGAGTACATGCTCAATGATTGAGCTTTTCTCTTTCATCTTGCAGGCAAAGAATCTTGTTGGAGATCTCATATCTCGCAACACGGGCACGAGCCTGAGATCCTAATTTCAGCTCTTAGAAACATCTCATATGTTCCATGACGTTCAAAACGTTTTGTGGCCTCAATTCTAAGCCGTAACGCATGACGCACTAAACTGTCAAGCAGTCATCAGAACGTCCCTGACAGATGTTCAAAACATCTACAGACGACGCTAGAGGGGTTGGCGCACCCAGCGGTGCATTAAGGACATAAGCCTTCTGTGCAGCAATGAGGACAATCCTCAGATCACGGACCCAGTCCGCAATATTACTATCATCATCTCTCAATTCTATTTCTCTAGGAACATATAAAACTACAAGGGAGCTACAGCGTGAGCTAGTAATCTACAACATAATTTGCAAAGACACTATTGACTATGTTCATCATAATGAGACCAATTAATCATATTACTTAAGAACTCCCACTCAAATTGACATCCCTCCGGTCATTCGAGTGATACATGATCCAAATTCACCAACTCAAGTCCGATCATCACGTGAGTTGAGGTGGCTGCAATGGTGAACATCATTATGTTGATCATATCTACTATATGACTCATGTTCGACCTTTCGGTCTCTTGTGTTTCGAGGCCATGTCTGTACATGCTAGGCTCGTCAAGTTTAACCCGAGTGTTCTGCGTGTGCAACACTGGCTTGAACCCGTTGTATGTGAACGTAGAGTCTATCACACCCGATCATCAAGTGGTGTCTCAACACGACGAACTTTCGCAACGGTGCACACTTGGGGAGAACACAATTTATCTTGAAATTAAGTGAGGGATCACCTTATAATGCTACCGTTGTCCTAAGAAAAACAAGGTGCATAAAAGGATTGACATCACATGCAAATAATAAGTGAGATGATATGGCTATGAACTTGTGCTTTTGATCTCCATCTAGAAAGCACCGGCATGATCTCCATCGTCACCGGCATGACACCATGATCTCCATCATCTTGATCTCCATCAACGTGTCACCATCGGGGTTGTCACGCCCTGCATGCTTCTACTACTATTGCTACCGTTTAGCGATAAAGTAAAGCATTACATAGCGCTTAATGATTGACACGCAGGTCATACAATTATTAAAGACAACCCTATGGCTCCTGCTGGTTGCCGTATTCATCGACATGCAAGTCGTGATAATCTATACATCACATGATCATCTCATACATCACATATATCACATCATGTAATTGGCCATATCATATCACAACATACCCTGCCAAAACAAGTTAGACGTCCTCTAATTGTTGTTGCATGTTTTACGTGGCTGCTACAGGTATCTAGCAAGAACAATTCTCACCTACGCATAAACCACAACGGTGATACACTAGTTTGCTTTTCAACCTTCTCAAGGACCGCCTTTGTCGAATCCGATCCAACTAAAGTGAGAGAAACTGACACCCGCAAGCCATCTAGGCAACAAGTTGCGTCGAGGGAACCGGTCTCTCGTAAGTGTACGAGTAATGTTGGTCCGGGCCGCTTCATCTCACAATCCTGCTGAACCAAAATACGAAAAAGGGATGAAGCAATCTAAGCATCAACGCCCACAAACCTTTTGTGTTCGACTCGAGATCTCATCGAACCATCAACCTAGCTCATGATGCCACTTTTGGGGAACGTCGCATGGGAAACAAATTTTTTCCTACGGACACGCAAACCTATCCATGGTGATGAGCATCTACAAGAGGGAGAGTGGATCTACGTACCCTTGTAGATTGCTAAGCGGGAAGCGTTAAGAAATGCGATTGGTGTAGTCGAACATCTTCGCGATCCAAATCGCCTAGCGTCCCGCGATCTCATCACAAGCCGTCCCGCGATCCAATCACGATCCGTCCCGTGAACTCATCACGATCCGTCCCGCGATCTTGTCATGATTCGTCTCGCGAGCTCATCACGATCTGTTCTGTGATCTCATCACGATCTGTCACGCGATCTCATCACGAATCGTCTCATGGCCTTGATCACGATCCTTCCGATCTAGTACCGAACGGATGGCACCTCCGCGTTCAGCACACGTGCAGCTTGATGACGATCTCCACCGTCTTGATCCATCAAGAGGAGGTGGAGAGGATAGAGAGTTCACCGGCAACATGACGGCGCTCCGGTGATAGTGGTGGTGGAGCAATTCCGGTAGGGCTTCGCCTAAGCACTGCGGAAAACCAATCTAGAGGAGCACCGGTGGAACGGGTAGCACGTGGCCGTAATTTCTGTGAAAAACCCTTATATTCCACCAGTATATATAGGAGGAGAGGAGAGGAGGGCTGGCGCAAGGAGAAACCTCAATAGGAGTCGGCCGAACTAGAGGGGAGGAGTCCTACTCCTCCTCCACTCCTAGTAGGAGTAGGACTCTTCCTTTTTAGCCTTTTTTTCCACCTTTTCCTTTAGGACTTTTGTCTCCTGTGCCATGGGCCTTGGTGTGGCTGTTTCTCCAGCTCACTAAGGACTGGTTATCACTCTCCACAGCCCATGGACCCTCTGGGATCGAAATACCCCTCCCGGAGATCTCCCGGTACACTACCGGCACTCCCGGTACACCACCGATGAGCCCGGAACTTTTCTGGCGACCAAACTGGGACTTCCTCTATATGAATCTTTACCTCCGGACCATTCTGGAGCTCCTCGTGACGTCCGAGATCTCATCCGGGACTCCGAACAACCTTCGGTCACCACCATACATAACTCTACACTACCGAAACGTCACCGAACCTTAAGTGTGTAGACCCTGCGGGTTCGAGAACTATGTAGACATGACCGACACACCTCTATGGTCAATAACCAATGGTGGGACCTGCACGTCCACATTGGTTCCTACATATTCTACGAAGATCTTTATTGGTCGAACTTCTATGTCAAGGATTCAGTTAATCCCGTATTACGTTCCCTTTGTTCTTCGGTATGTTACTTGCCCGAGATTCGATCGTCGGTATCTCCATACCTAGTTCAACCTCGTTACCGGCAAGTCTCTTTTAGTCGTTCCGTAATACAAGATCCCGCAACTGACAATTAGTCACATTGCTTGCAAGGCTCATTGTGATGTTGTATTACCGAGTGGGCCCTGAGATACCTCTCCGTCACACGGAGTAACAAATCCCAGTCTTGATCCATGCCAACTCAACAGACACCATCGAAGATACCTGTAGAGCACCTTTATAGTCACCCAGTTACGTTGCGACGTTTGATACACACAAGGCACTCCTCCGATATCCGTGAGTTGCATGATCTCGTCGTCATAGGAACATATACTTGACATGCAGAAAAGAGTAGCAATAAACTGACACGATCATATGCTACGTTTGTAGTTTGGGTCTTGTCCATCACATCATTCTCCTGATGATGTGATCCCGTTATCAAATGACATCTCATGTCCATGGCTAGGAAACTTTAACCATCTTTTGATCAACGAGCTAGTCTATTAGAGGCATACTAGGGACATGGTTTTGTCTATGTATCCACACATGCATTTAAGTCTCCGATCAATACAATTATAGCATGGATAATAAACGATTATCACGAACAAGGAAATATGATAATAACTAATTTATTATTGCCTCTAGGGCATATTTCCAATAGGAAGTCCCACACAAAGCCCATGCGGCTAGGGAAAGAAATCCCAAAGAGAAAAAGTGGAAAAAGGCAAAAATAGGATCAATCCTAGTCCTACTAGGATTGGAGGTGGATTCCACCTCTCCCACCTGGTTCGGCCTCCTCCTATCTTCCTCCTATATATACTGGTGGTTTTAGGGTTTTTGCACTAGATTTTCAGCCATGTGCTACCGTTCCTCCAGTGCATAGTTTCTCCTCTAGATCAGATTTCTGCAGTGCTTAGGCGAAGCCCTCCCGAAATAGCTCCACTACCATCGCCGGAGTGCCGTCACACTGCCGGAGAACTCTTATTTGTCTCCACTCCCACTTGCTAGATCAAGAAGGCGGAGATCATCATCAAGCTGTACATGTGCTGAACGCGGAGGTGCCATCCATTCGGTGCTTGATCGGGATGGATAGTGAGGAAGGTTTGTGATTGGATCGCGGGACGCTCGGTGATTTGGATCGTGAAGACGTTTGACTACACCAACCGCGTTTCTTAACGCTTCCCGCTTAGCGATGTACAAGGGTACGTAGATCCACTCTCCTGTTGGGAGACGTCCACCCCGAGTCAAAGCTCCCGGAGCTCGTGCCCGTTGCCTCTGTCGTTCTCACTCCCCTCCGACCCCACCAGAGCACGCCGGAGACCCGCCGCCGTTGTTTGCACCCCTCGGACGCTGTCCCCAACCACCGGAGCACCTTCCCCGATGACCTCGCCGCCTCGGCCTCGCCGGAGAACCCCCTCGCCGGTGACCCCTTCACTGTGAGCCCTCTCTCTCTCTCTTAGTCATTCGATCCAGATCCGACGCGTAGGATTAGATCGTTTTAAAAGACGAACCGGTATCTTCTTCTGTTTGGTCGTCCGCTCGATTCATTAGATCTCGCGCACTTCGTAGCCAACCAGAGAACGCCACGTCACCGTGTCCGTTCGATCAGTTTTTCTTTTCTTTTCTTTTCTGTTTTAGAAAACAGAATGTTTTCTGTTTTTGTTTTTGTTATAACTTTTAAACTATTTAGAGTTTTTAGTTGATTCTTTTTGCATTAGTTCACATATTTGATGTAGTTTAGGTCTGTATGCTTAGATTTCAAATTTGATCTTTAAATTTTGAATCTAATCAAATTTGTTAAAATTACTAAAATCTGTATAACTATAGTTCAAAAATATATTTTGAGTGAATCTTTCTGCCACTGTTTGGTATTAGTTAAACCTATCATTCTACATGATTTGAGTAATTTTTGAATAAATTTAGTTACTGTTTCTAACAAAAACAGAATCTGTTTAGTTCTTATTGTAGTTTAGTTATCTTAATTTTAATTTAGTTTGAACCTAAATTAGTTTAACTTTGTTAATAGTTTTCATTAGTTTCTGTTGTTTCAAACATTTAGGTAACATTACTTGCTAATATTTAAGATGATTGTTTAGTTTTATACCATGTTGTTATAGGAATCTTTATATCTTTTTCATTTGGTATAGTTTTATGAAACAATTTAGTTGTACTTTCACACACTAGATAGATGATTAAGTTAGATTTCTAATAAATAATTTTAGTAAGTCTATTCTGTTAAGTAATATGATGATAATAAAATTAGTGTAAATAGTATTATTGTTTTGGTTTCCTATTCCAAAGTTATAGGAACATTCTAGTTATTTTCTTTTTTTGTAGTGTTTCTTTACACAAAAGTTTTAGTGTAATTGATTCTGTTTACTGAAATTGATTTTTTCTTTACTATATCTTTTCTACTAGCTATTGCTTGGTTGTTTGTCTTAAAGTGGTAGTAGTAGAAGTTTTTGACACTAAAAATATTTTTGTAAGTCAAAATATTTTTATTTTGATTTCTTTCTCTTGATTGATACTATTGAATGATTTTGTATTATTTGTTAACCTTGCTGAATTGTGTGATTTGTTTTGTATTTATGCTTATGAAGTGCTCTTGTTTGATTCGTTAGATCATCCGGAGTGCGAAGCTTGTTATCTAGAGTCACTCGAGTACGAGGATCATCAGCAAGGCAAGTCACTTTGACAATGTATACCTATGTATTATTGCATTAGTTCTTCCATCACCCCAATTGCATGCAAAGTAGGTAAATTGGAAACTTGGTTACTTGTTGTAGTATCATGTGGTAGGTACCCCTCAACCCTTGGACACATTGGCCTCGGGAAACGTTGTTTTACATTTTGCTATGCTATTAGTAGACGGGGTTGGTTGTGTGATTCATGAGAGTTGTGAGTTAATAATTTCAAGACCTACATGATGATCAAGTCTTCAAGACTTAAAGTTTTCAACTTACCTCTGGGTGGATGATGGTTGAACGGCGCCCTGGAGAAACCAGTGGTTAGCCTAGATGATGCTGGAGATGTGCCAGTATTCATGCGGAAAGGTCCACCCAGGCACAAAGAGATGGATGGATGCTTCAAGACCCAAGGCTTACCTACACAGCCACAAGTCGTTATGGGCTCTGGCTTGGTTGGATATCGTGGTGACCCTGGACAGACGGTGCTACGAGATGTAGAAGAACGGTAGGAAAGGATGGGCACCGACAGAGTCGCAGGGAAACCCTTTAGAAGACCATGTTTTGGTCATCCGTTTCTCAAACACCCTGAAGTGCGAGAAATCAAACGGAAGCGACCAAATCTTGTGGGGAACGTGTGCAAAACTCTACAGAGTACCCAAACCTAATCGATTAGCCATGTCCACGGTCATGGACAGTTTGAGCCAAAGGAACTGAAACTATCTGGAACTCTCAACACAACTAATTATATTGATGTGGGTTATTAATGTCAACTTGGGTATGAGAATTGGTTGGTGGAACCATCTCATTAATCAACCAACATTGTAGTAATTATGCCTTTGTCCTCTCTTGTTGTAGGAAAAATTTGGCTTTATGCAAAAACTTACTATCCCACCGGCCATATTTGCATATAGACTAGATGATTATTTCCCCCCCTCTCTTGTGACTTTGCCGGCATATTCAATATGCTGACCTATACGGCTGCAACGTATCATGTTGCAGAGTACTTTTCCGACCAGGAGTGAGGATACGCTCTACGCTCGGTGAGATGCCCTTGGAGTCAGATGGACTCATCTACCTTCGATGCTTCCGCAAGCTTATGGTTTAGTTTATCTCATGAGTTGGCCTTCAGCCACTTTATTATAATCATTATTGTAATAAAGGACTCGATATGAGATTTCGGTTAATTTATGCTGTGTGATTTCCCTTTGATATATACATTGATGTACCGTGTATGTACCAACATGATCTTGGGATGGTACAAAAACACCGGAGATTCGACCTTTCAGGTCGGGTCGCTACAAAAATGGTATCAGAGCACACACTGACCGTAGGACGTAACCTCTAGGATTGGAAAAGCCTTAGGAATTATTTTTTTCCTTTTGTCTCTAAAATTCTTATATTCTCATCTACTCGTTTCTGACTTCCCTCCGATTATTTCAAAATTTATAGATGGCCGCCTTCATCCCAGTTTTGATCACGAAGTTTTGCCAGCCTGACGCAACGATGCCCTTTGGCAAGGAGCTGATGAGGATCGTCAGGGACGTGAGGATGGCCTTGCCGAGCATGACCGGGACTCCTATCATGTCTTTTCCACAAGACGGACGCTACAGGATCGAGGTGCACATCCCAGGGAAGACCTTTGGGAATCGGAAGGAACCCATCGACTTCAAGTTTGTGGCACCCAGCTGGATACTTGGAAGAGACATGGCCATTCATCGTGCCCTTGGAAGTATTCAGGAGGAATACAGAGGTGGAACCATTTCACCAGGACTCAGCATGGTTTGCCGCAGAGATGCCAATGGAAATATCCTAACCACTCCCACCGAAGACACCACCACTTCCTATACCCAGACCTTGGAGACGCACGTCAGGATCTTGGAGCTTCGGGTACGTGCCGACACGAAGACGATCAAGAGGCTGATGAACCGTGAGATTGACCTCAAAGCTGACTTACGGGAGCCGAGTACGAGCATGAGTATGAGGTGAAGGATTTCTTAAAAAGGATTGACAAGCTAAACACTTGCATCGCAACTCTGGAGGAACAAATGGACATGGGTGAAAATTTTCATCCCGAGGGAGACCTGGCTCCTTTGATCAGCAGCGATGATGACTATGAGGAGAGTACCACTGGAGGAGGCTCCGTCACCATGTACTTGATGTACCGTGTGTGTACCAGCATGATCTTGGGATGGTACAGAAACACCAGAGATTCGACCTTTTAGGTCGGGTCGCTACATTACCGCTATCATTTTGGGGATATGCATTAGAGACTGCCGCATTCACATTAAATAGGGCACCGTCTAAATCCGTTGAGACGACACCGTATGAATTATGGTTTGGAAAGAAACCTAAGCTGTCGTTTCTGAAAGTTTGGGGATGCAATGCTTATGTGAAGAAACTTCAACCTCAGAAGCTTGAACCGAAAGTGAAAAAGTGCGTCTTCATAGGATACCCCAAGGAAACTATTGGGTATACCTTCTACCTCAGATCCAAAGGCAAAGTCTTTGTTGCCAAGAATGGATCCTTTCTAGAGAAAGAGTTTCTCTCGAAAGAAGTAAGTGGGAGGAAAATAGAACTTGATGAGGTAATTGTACCTCCACTCGAACCGGAGAGTAGCGCAGCATAGGAAGTTGTTTCCATGGAGCCCACACCGGTTGGAGAGGAAGTTAATGATGATGATCATGAAGCTTCAGATCAAGTTACTGTTGAATGTCAAAGGTCCACTAGGACACGTTCCGCACCAGAGTGGTACAACAACCCTATCCTAGAGATCATGTTGTTGGACAACGGTGAACCTTCGAACTATGACGAAGCGATGGCGGGCCCGGATTCCAACAAATGGCTTGAATCCATGAAATCCGAGATAGGATCCATGTATGAGAACAAAGTATGGACTTTGGTGGACTTGCCTGATGATAAGCGAGCCATTGAAAATAAATGGATCTTTAAGAAGAAGACTGACGCGGATGGTAATGTGACCGTCTATAAGGCTCGGCTTGTCGCTAAGGGTTATCGACAAGTTCAAGGAGTTGACTATGATGAGACTTTCTCACCCGTAGTGATGCTAAAGTCTGTCCAAATCATGTTAGCAATTGCCGCATTTTATGATTATGAGATCTGGCAATGGACGTCAAAACGGCATTCCTTAATGACTTCCTTAAGGAAGAACTGTATATGATGCAACCGGAAGGTTTTGTCGATCCTAAAGATGCTAACAAAGTATGTAAGCTCCAATGCTCCATCTATGGGTCGGTGCAAGCATCTCGGAGTTGGAACATTCGCTTTAATGAGGTGATTAAAGCGTTTGGATTTATACAGGTTGATGGAGAACCCTGTATTTACAAGAAAGTGAGTGGGAGCTCTGTAGAATTCCTCATATTATATGTAGACGACATATTGTTGATGGGAAATGATATAGAAATCTTGGAAAGTGTAAAGGCCTAATTGAATAAATGTTTTTTAATGAAGGACCTTGGAGAAGCTGCTTACATATTAGGCATCAAGATCTATAGAGATAGATCGAGACGCCTCATAGGTCTTTCACAAAGCACATACCTTGACAAGATATTGAAGAAGTTCAATATGGATCAGTCCAAGAAGGGGTTCTTGGCTGTGTTACAGGGTGTGAGATTGAGTACGACTCAATGCCCGACCACGACAAAGGATAGAGAACAGATGAGTGTCATCCCCTATGCTTCATCCATAGGCTCTATTATGTATGCCATGCTGTGTACCAGACCTGATGTGAACCTTGCCATAAGTTTGGTAGGGAGTTACCAAAGTGATCCCGGAGTGGAACACTGGACAACGGTCAAGAATATCCTAAATTACCTGAAAAGGACAAATGACATGTTTCTTGTATATGGAGGTGCCGAAGAGCTTGTCGTAAAGGGTTACGTCGATGCTAGCTTCGACACAGATCCGGATGACTCCAAGTCACAAACCGGATACGTGTATATTTTGAACGGAGGGGCAGTCAGCTGGTGCAGCAGCAAGCAAAGCGTCCTGGCGGCATCTACATGTGAATCGGAGTATATAGCTGCTTCGGAAGCAGCAAAGGAACGAGTCTGGATGAAGGAGTTCATCACCGACCTCGGAGTAATTCCCAATGCGTCGGGCCCGATGACGCTATTTTGTGACAATACTAGAGCTATTGCCCTTGCCAAGGAGCCTAGGTTTCACAACAAGACAAGACACATCAAGCACCGCTTCAACTCCATCCGTGATTACATTCAGGAGGGAGATATAGATATTTGTAAAGAACATACGGATCTGAATGTCGTAGATCCGTTGACTAAACCTCTCTCACGAGCGAAACATGTTCAACACCAGAACTCTATGGGTGTTTGATTCATCACAATGTAACTAGATTATTAACTCTAGTGCAAGTGGGAGACTGTTGGTAATATGCCCTAGAGGCAATAATAAAATGGTTATTATTGTATTTCCTTGTTCATGATAATTGTCTATTGTTCATGCTATAATTGTGTTAACCGGAAACCGTAATACATGTGTGAATACATAGACCACAACAAGTCCCTAGTGAGCCTCTAGTTGGCTAGCTCATTGATCAATAGATGGTCACGGTTTCATCACCATGGACATTGGATGTCATTGATAACGGGATCACATCATTAGGAGAATGATGTGATGGACAAGACCCAATCCTAAGCATAGCACAAGATCGTGTAGTTCGGCTGCTAAAGCTTTTCCAATGTCAAGTATTGTTTCCTTAGACCATGAGATTGTGCAACTCCCAGATACCGTAGGAATACTTTGGGTGTGCTAAACGTCACAACGTAACTGGGTGGCTATAAAGGTACACTACGGGTATCTCTGAAAGTGTCTGTTTGGTTGGCATGAATCGAGACTGGGATTTGTCACTCCGTGTGACTGGGAGGTATCTCTGGGCCCACTCGATAAGACATCATCATAATGAGCTCAATGTGACTATAGAGTTATCCACGGGATGATGTGTTACGGAACGAGTAAAGAGACTTTTCGGTAACAAGAATGAACAAGGTATAGGGATACCGACGATCGAATCTCGGGCAAGTATCATACCGGTAGACAAAGGGAATTGTATACGGGATTGATTGAATCCCCGACATCGTGGTTCATCTGATGAGATCATCATGGAGCATGTGGGAGCCAACATGGGTATCTAGATCTCGCTGTTGGTTATTGACCGGAGAGGTGTCTCGGTCATGTCTACGTGTCTCCCGAACCTGTAGGGTCTACACACTTAAGGTTCGATGATGCTAGGGTTATAGGGAAATAGTGTACGTGGTTACCAAAGTTTGTTCGGAGTCCCAAATGAGATCCCGTACGTCATGAGGAGCTCCAGAATGGTTCGGAGGTAAAGATTCATATATAGGATGTGAGGTTTGGTCACCGAAAATGTTTCGGGAATTATCAGTAACGTACCGAGACCATCGGAAGGGTTCCGAGGGTCCACCAAGTGGGGCCACCAGCCCCAGAGGGCTACATGGACCACAAGTGGGAGGGAACCAGCCCCTATGTGGGCTGGTGTGCCCCCCACAAGGTCCCAAGGCACAGTTGAAGTGGGAGGGGGGCAAACCCTAGGGCAGATGGGCCCTAAGGCCCACCCTAAGGCAGCCCCACCCCTCTCCCTCTTGGCCGCCGGCCAGATGGGATCTGGTGGCTGCCGCACACCCTAGGGTGGAAACCCTAGGGCGCAATCCTCCCTCCTCCTCATCCTCTAAATAGAGGATCCCTTGGGGCTACCGGAGACACGCATCTCTCTCTCCCACAGCGCAGCCCTACTCCTCCCTCTCCTCGTCCTCCGTAGAGGTTAGGAAAGCTCTGCCAGAGTACCACGCAGCTCCACCATCACCATGCCATCATGCTGCCGGAGCTCTCCCTCAACCTCTCCTTCCTCCTTGCTGGATCAAGGCGTAGGAGACGTCACCGGGCTGCACGTGTGGTGAATGCAGAGGCACCGTTGTTCGGCGCTTAGATCGGATTCCATCGCGATCTGAATCGCTGCGAGTACGACTCCACCAACCGCGTTCTAGTAACGCTTCCGCTTTGCGATCTTCAAAGGTATGAAGATGCACTCTCCCCACTCGTTGCTGGTTTCTCCATAGATAGATCTTGGTGAACATGTAGGATTTTTTTTGATTTACTACTATGTCTCCCAACATAAAGGGGGTCTTTAGTCACGGTTGGAGCCACCAACCGCGACTAAAGGCTTTCATATATATAACGCCACTTACGAAAAATTCCCCATCCTCTCTATTCTCTCAACGCCAAACACAGTCGACGCCGCGAGGCTGCTACGCGCCCCTGCCTGCCCCGTTCGACGCCATCGCTGCCCTCGACGCCGGAGCTCGTTGCCGCCCCCGTCGCCGGCCGCTCATGCCTCCTCGTCGATCCCGGACTCCGGACGCGTCCTCCTTGCCGATCCCCGACGCTGCCCGCGCCCGCTCTTCCCCGAGCTCCTCGCTGCGCTGGCACCTCCCCCGACGTAGTCACCGCCCTCGACTTGCCTTGCCTCGCCGTCACCCTGCTGTGAGCTCCTTTCCTCCCTCTCCCCTCTCCCTCGCCCCTGCCACCATGGCCGCCCCTCCCCGAGCCATTTTGACATTTTGACATTTTTGACATTTTGACATTTTTAGTATAGATGTATAGCAATTTTGACATTTTTATTGTATGTTTTAGTATGTTGTAGTATATATGTATAGACATTTTGACATTTTATTATATGTTTTAGTATATATGTATAGCAATTTTGACATTTTTAGAAGAATTTTGACATTTTTGACATTTGAGGAATTAATTAGTATAATATATGTATAGAAATATTGAGGAATTTTGACATTTTGATACAATGTATAGAAATTAGTATGTATATATATGTATGTATACAATGTATAGAAAAAAGTTGTGGAATTTGACATTTGATCCAATATATGTATAGCAATTAGTATATGTATGTATAATGTATAGAAAATATTTGAGGAATTTTGACAAAGCATAGAAAAAAGTTTGTTATGTATTTGCAAAATCAACTTAAAAAGAATTACAAAAATCACAACCAAGCATTTTTTTTAAAATTTGAATAGAATTTCTTCTCGGAGTCAACGATGCCTGGCCCCCATCCTCGTCGTCGACTCGTTCGTGATGACATCCTACTTTAGAGGGGCAACGTTCGGGACTGGCCCCTGCCGGGCTGGCACTAGGAGGTGTTACCTTCAGGGGCATGCAGCTTGGTGAGGAACCCGGGTCCCGTCGTCGACCCGGATCTTCTTTGGTGGCGTTCGTGTGGGCCATTGTCGGTGCAGAGGCTGCCGGCCCCGCCAGAGGTGGTACACCGTCGTGTCAGGGAGGAGGACGAGCACGTCCGTCGGTACATGGATGCGTTGGACGTCAGGTTTTCCAATACCGGGCAGGTTCTTCAGGGATCTCACCCGAGCTATGATCATGTCATAGTTCCTTATCTTTGGTTGTTCACCGCCTGCCGCGCCACGCGAGACGTCAACTGGATCTGTAGTAGTGATATTATATAATTAATAATATTCGAGATGTGTTAGTGATAATATTCCAGATGTATTCGAGATTATATTTGATAATATTCGAGACTCTTTATTCGAGATTATATTCGATTATGCATATTATGTACTATGATTCACTTTTCCTTATTGATTGCATGCATTATAATTTGAATACTAAATTGTTTTATCTTTCTTCTGAGTTAGTTAATATAAGCTATGGACAATACCGGCAGAGAAGGAGAAGAGGCTCTGTTCAACATCATACGCTCCACGAGCCCAGAGCATGAACATGAAGAGGATGAAGGCTCTCAATATCTGAACAATTCCGATGAGGGTTGTATGTTTGATGAAGATGAGAGAATAGATGAATTCGACAACGATGTTGACAAAGAAAATGTTCTTCAAATAACAAAGACCGGTGAGGTATATTTATTATATAAGCCATCCGGTGATCATTACATGTCTTAATTGAGTTGTATATGTATTAACGAATCGACCGTTCTTCTTTTAGGCCCTCCGGATCGAGAAAATATTCTACAAGCAACATGGTAGTTCGAGGCCCGGCTAGAAAGTTGGACCCTGGCATAAAGTTCAACATCGATTCCATCAATACATCAACTGGCGAACCGCTTGAACCTAAGAAAAATGCGACCAAGTTCAAGAATCAATGCGGAGTTATTGTCAGGGACCACATCCTGATCTCCAGACAAGCATGGAAAAGCCAGCAAAGGGATATCGAGAAGGAGTTAATTTTGTCGATGAAAGAGCAAAAGATGTGCTTTGGACCGAGCTGATGTCACATTTCACACTACTAGATAATTTGACAGATGCAGATCTGAATAAAGTCAGAAACTATACTCTTAAAAAGATGGCGATCACATTCAACACCTTCAAGAAAAATGCATGGGCTGCATACGTCAAAGCAAACAAGATGACACCAAAATTCGAGGGAGCACTGGTGAAGGCAAAAGATCACTGGGACGATTTCATGAAGTTCAAGGAATCGGAACTAGCTAAGGAACAGTTGAGAAAGAACAAGATTAATCCTGCAAAAAAGCAGTGGCACCATACTCTAGGGCCAGGTGGCTACCAGACGGCCCTTCCTAAGTGGTATCAATCCGAAAAAGATATGATTAGTGAAGGGGTCACTCCAGTTACAGTGACCTGGCCCTCGAGGTGCAAGACATGGTTTTATGCGCATGGGGGGGGGGAGTTGGACCCTAAGACAAGGGCTATTATGGTGAAGGCAAGTCTTAAAAAAGTGACGGACGAAATTCTGATGAAAATCGAAGAAGCTCGAATGGGGGTGTTCACGCCCAACAGAGAGGACGACAAGCTTACGTGTGCCCTAAAGAATCCTGAACACCCAGGAAGAACACGAGGCAAAGGCGTTGTTCCGTGGTATGAGGGGTTTGCGGGTTGGAACGACGACTACAGAAGTCGTGTGAGAAAGAAGATGCAGGAGGAGAAGAAGAAGGAGGAGGAAGCACTCCGCCTTGAAGGCCTCGAATCTAAGCACCTGGAGTTGGAATCCAGAGTAAGCGGTAGCAGGAGCAGATCGACTCATTCAGCTAGGAAAGGGCGTCTCATCGGCAGCATGAGCAGATCGATCCAGCATTGGATACCACCATCCCATCTATGCCGAGAAGTGGCGTGGGTTCCGCCCCGGCCGATATTGATGATGATGCACTACTAGCTAGCTACCCTTTGGATGATATCAAAGACAGGACTAACTATGGCTACACATGAAAGTTGAAGAACTTATCCATGAAGGTGGCGGACGGCTATGCTTTAGCAAATCCCCCAAAAGCAACTTTCCATTGCAATGCCATTCTGTTGGGGAACGTCGCATGGGAAACAAAAATTTTCCTACGCACACGCAAACCTATCCATGGTGATGAGCATCTACGAGAGGGAGAGTGGAACTACATACCCTTGTAGATCGCTAAGCGGGAAGCGTTAAGAAACGCGGTTGGTGTAGTCGAACATCTTCGCGATCCAAATCGCCGAGCGTCCCGCGATCTCATCACGATCCGTCCCGAGATCCCATCACGATCCGTCCCGCGATCTCATCACGATCCGTCTCACGATCTTGATCACGATCTGTCCCGCGAACTCATCACGATCCGTTCCGCGATCTCATCACGAACCGTCTCGCGATCTCGATCACGGTCCTTCCGATCTAGCGCCGAACGGACGGCACCTCCGCGTTCAGCACACGTGCAGCTTGATGACGATCTCCACCGTCTTGATCCAGCAAGAGGAGGTGGAGAGGAGAGAGAGTTCACCGGCAGCATGACGGCGCTCCGGTGATGGTGGTGGAGTGATTCCGGCAGGGCTTCGCCTAAGCGCTGCGGAAAACCGATCTAGAGGAGAAACTGTGCACCGGTGAAACGGGTAGCACGTGGCCGGAAATTCTGTCCAAAAACCACCCAATCCACTAGTATATATAGGAGGAGAGGAGAGGAGAGGCAGCCAAGGCCTTTGGGTCGGCCGAAATAGGAGGTGGGAAGAAATCCTACTTCACCTCCAATCCTAGTTGGAGTAGGATTGCCTCCTATTGGCTGATTTTCCACTTTTTGCTTTAGGACTTTCTCTCCTGCGCCATGGGCCTTTGTGGCTGTTTTCCCAGCCCAATAAGGGCTGGTTATTATTCTCCCACAGCCCATGGACCTCTTGGGGTCGAAGTACCCCTCCCGGAGGTCCTCCGGTACACTACCGGCACTCCCGGTACAATACCGATACTCCCGGTACACTACCGATGAGCCCGAAACTTTTCCGGAAACCAAACTGGGACTTCCTATATATGAATCTTTACCTCCGGACCATTCCGGAGCTCCTCGTGACGTCCGGGATCTCATCCGGGACTCCGAACAACCTTCGGTCACCACCATACATAACTCTACACTACCGAAACGTCACCGAACCTTAAGTGTGCAGACCCTGCGGGTTCGAGAACTATGTAGACATGACCGAGACACCTCTACGGTCAATAACCAATGGCGGGACCTGGACGTCCACATTGGTTCCTACATATTCTACGAAGATCTTTATCGGTCGAACCTCTATGTCAAGGATTCAGTTAATCCCGTATATCGTTCCCTTTGTTCTTCGGTATGTTACTTGCCCGAGATTCGATCGTCGGTATCTCCATACCTAGTTCAACCTCGTTACCGGCAAGTCTCTTTACTCGTTCCGTAATACAAGATCCCGCAACTAACAATTAGTCACATTGCTTGCAAGGCTTATTGTGATGTTGCATTACCGAGTGGGCCCCGAGATACCTCTCCGTTACACGGAGTAACAAATCCAAGTCTCGATCCATGCCAACTCAACAGACACCATCGGAGATACCTGTAGAGCACCTTTATAGTCACCCAGTTACGTTGCGACGTTTGATACACACAAGGCACTCCTCCGATATCCGTGAGTTGCATGATCTCATGGTCATAGGAACATATACTTGACATGCAGAAAACAGTAGCAATAAACTGACACGATCATATGCTATGTTTGTAGTTTGGGTCTTATCCATCACATCATTCTCCTAATGATGTGATCCCGTTATCAAATGACATCTCATGTCCATGGCTAGGAAACCTTAACCATCCTTTGATCAACAAGCTAGTCCATTAGAGGCATACTAGGGACATGGTTTTGTCTATGTATCCACACATGCATTTAAGTCTCCGATCAATACAATTATAGCATGGATAATAAACGATTATCATGAACAAGGAAATATGATAATAACTAATTTATTATTGCCTCTAGGGCATATTTCCAACAGTCTCCCACTTGCACTAGAGTCAATAATCTAGTTCACATCACCATGTGATTCGCATTGTTATGAATCTAACACCCAATGAGTTCTGGGGCTCGATCATGCTTTGCATGTGAGAGAGGTCTTATAGTCAACGGGTCTGCGATATTCAGATCCGTGTGTACTTTGTATATCTCTATGTCAAACCGTAAACACTGCTACCACACTCCACTTGGTACTATTTCCAAATGGCTGCTCCACTATACGTATCCAGATTGCTACTACTAGTCATCCGGATAGGTGTTAAAGCTTGCATCGACGTAACTCTTTACGACGAACTCTTTATCACCTCCATAATCAAGAAACATTTCCTTAGTCCTCTGGTTACTAAGGATAATTCCGACCGCTGTCCAGTGATCCACTCCTGGACCACTCTTGTACCCCTTGACAGACTCATGGCAAGGCACACATAGGTGCGGTACACAACATGGCATAATATAGAGCCTATGGCTAAGGCATAGGGGACGACGTTCGTCCTTTCTCTTTCTTCTGCCGTTGTCGAGCTTTGAGTCTCACTCAACTTCACACCTTACAAATCAGACGAGAACTATTTCTCTGGCTGATCCATTTTGAACTCTTTCAAAATCTTGTGAAGGTATGCACTCATTGAAAGTCTCATCAAGCATCTTGATCTATCTCTATAGATTTTGATGCTCAATAATTAGGTAGCTTTATCCAGGTCTTCCTTTGAAAAACACTTTTCAAACAACCTTTTATGCTTTCCAGAAATTCTACATTATTTCCGATCAACAATATGTCAACCACATATACTTATCAGAAACTCTATAGTGCTCCCACTCACTTTATTGCAAATACAAGTTTCTCGTAAACTTTGTATAAACTACAAAAACTTTGATCACCTCATCAAAGTGTATATTCCAACTCCGAGATGCTTGCTTCAGTCCATAGAAGGATCACTGAAGCTCTCTCATCTTTTAGCATCCTTAGGACTGACAAAACCATCTGGTTGTATCACATACAACCTTTCCTTAAGTAAACCGTTAAGGAAACGACGTTTTGACATCCATCTGCCAGATTTCGTAATTGAAAATGCAGCAACTGCTAACATAATTCCAACAGACTTTTAGCATCGCTACGAGTGAGAAAGCCTCCTCGCAGTCAACTCCTTGAACTTGTCACAAACAACTTTGCAACAAGTCGAGCTTTACAAATGGTGACATTCACCATCAGTGTCTGTCTTCATTCTAAAGGTCCATTTGTACTCAACGACCTGCCGTCTAACGAGCAAGTCTACCAAAGTCTATACTTGGTTTTCATAAATGGATCCTATCTCGGATTTCATGGTCTCTAACCATTTGTCGGAATCCGGGCCCATCATCGCTTCTCCATAGCTCGTAGGTTCATCACTGTCCAACAACATGACCTCGAAGACAGGGTTGTCGTACCGCTTAGGAGCAGTACACATCCTTGTCGACCCACGAAGTTCGATAGTAACTTGATCCTGAAGCTTCATGATCATCATCATTAACTTCCTCTTCAACTAACGTAGGCTTCACAGAAACATCTTTCTGCGCTGCGCTACTCTCTGGTTGAACAAAGGTTTAACAACCTCATCAAGTTCTATCTTCCTCCCACTCAATTCTTTCGAGAGAAACCTTTCCTCGAGAAAGGATCCGTTTTAGTAACAACCACTTTGCACTCGGATCTGAGATAGAAGGTTCACCCAACTGATCTTAGGGTATTCTATGAAGATGCATTTGTCCGCCTTGGGTTCGACCTCATTAGGTGAAAACATTTTTCACACAAGTGCCGCTGCCCCAAGTATTAAGAAACGACAGCTTAGGTTTCTATCAAACCATAATTCATATGGTGTCATCTCAACGGATTTAGATGGTGCCCTATTTAAAGTGAATGTAGTTGTCTCTAATGCATAACCCCAAAATTATAGTAGTAAAACGACAAGAGACATCATAGCACGCACCATGTCCAATAGAGCATAACTATGATGTTCGGACACACCATCACACTATGGTGTTCCAGGTGGCGTTTAGTTGTGAAACAACTTTCACATTGTCTTAAGTTGTATGCCAAACTCGTGACTCAGATATTCACCTCCACGATCATATCGCAGTCATTTTTATCTTCTTGTCACGATGATCTTTAAACTTCACTCTGAATTTGCTTGAACCTTTCAAACGATTCAGACTTGTGTTTCATTAAGTAAATATACACTATATCTACTCAAATCATCAGTGAAGGTAAGAAAATAACGATATCCACTGCACACTACAAGACTCACTAGATTGCATACATCAACATGTATCATTTCCAATGAATCACTTGCCCGCTCCATCCAACGGGGTCCTTTAGTCATCTTGCCCAAGAGGCATGGTTCGCATGTCTCAACCGATTCGAAATCGAATGAGTCCAAATATCCATCAGCATGGAGTTTCTACATGCGCTTTATACCAATATGACATTTAGCGGCAGTGCCACAAGTATGTGGTACTATCATTATTAACTTTGTATCTTTTGACATCAATGTTATGAACATGTGTAATACTACGATCAAGATTTCAACAAACCATTCTCACTGGGTGCATGACCATTGAAGGTATTATTCATGTAAACAGAATAACCATTATTCTCTAACTTAAATGAATAACCGTATTGCAATAAACATGATCTAATCATGTTCATGCTCAACGCAAAACACCAAATAACATTTATTTAGGTTCGTCACTAATCCTGAAGGTAGAGAGAGCGTGCGATGTTGATCACATCAACCTTGGAAACACTTCCAACACATATCGTCACCTCACCCTTAGCTAGTTCTCCGTTTACTCCGTAGCTTTTATTTCGAGTTACTAACATTTAGCAACCGAACCGGTATCCAATACCCAGGTGCTACTAAGAGTACTAGCAAGGTACACATTAGTAACTCGTATATCAAATATACTTCTATCAATGTTGCCAGCCTTCTTATCTACCAAGTATCTAGGGTTGTTCCGCTTCAGCGACCTCTCACCTCATAATAGAAGCACTTAGTCTCGGGTTTGAGTTCAACTTTGGGTTGCTTCACTGGAGCAGCAACTGACTTGCTATCCATGAAGTTTCCCTCCTTGATCTTGCCCTTTTCGAAACTAGTGGTTTGATTAACCATCAACACTTGACGCTCCTTCTTGATTTCTACCTTCGCAGTGTCAAACATCGCGAACAGCTCAGGGATCAATACTTCTATCCCTGGTGTATTATAGTTCATCACTTAAGTTCTAGTAGCTTTAGTGACAGTGACTTGGAGAACTATATCAATCACTATCTTATCTGGAAGATCAACTCCCACTTGATTCAAGCGATTGTAGTACCCAGACAATCTGAGTACATGCTCAACGATTGAGCTATTCTCCTTCATCTTACAGGCAAAGAATCTTGTTGGAGATCTCATATCTCGCAACACAGGCACGAGCCTGAGATCACAATCTCTGCCCCTAGAACATCTCATATGTTCCGTGACGTTCAAAACGTTTCGGAGCCTCAATTCTAAGCCGTAATGCATGACGCACAAAACTATCAAGTAGTCATCGAAACGTGCCTGTCAGATGTTCACAACATCTATAGACGACGCTAGAGGGGGTGGCGCACCGAGCGGTGCATTAAGGACATAAGCCTTCTGTGCAGCAATGAGGACAATCCTCAGATCACGGACCCAGTCCGCAATATTGCTACCAACATCTTTCAATTCTATTTCTCTAGGAACATATAAAAATACAAGGGAGCCACAACGCGAGCTAGTAATCTACAACATAATTTGCAAAGACACTTTGACTATGTTCATGATAATGAGTTCAATTAATCATATTATTTAAGAACTCCCACTCAAATTGACATCCCTCCGATCATTCGAGTGATACATGATCCAAATTCACCAACTCAAGTCCGATCATCACGTGAGTTGAGGTGGCTGCAATGGTGAACATCATTATGTTGATCATATCTACTATATGACTCATGTTCGACCTTTCGGTCTCTCGTGTTCCGAGGCCATGTCTGTACATGCTAGGCTCGTCAAGTTTAACCCGAGTGTTCTGCATGTGCAACACTGGCTTGCACCCGTTGTATGTGAACGTAGAGTCTATCACACCCGATCATCACGTGGTGTCTCAACACGACGAACTTTCGCAACGGTGCACACTCGGGGAGAACACAATTTAGCTTGAAATTAAGTGAGGGATCACCTTATAATGCTACCGTCGTCCTAAGCAAAATAAGGTGCATAAAAGGATTAACATCTCATGCAATTCATAAGTGACATGATATGGCCATGAACTTGTGTTTAAGATCTCCATCTTCGAAACACCGGCATGATCTCCATCGTCACCGGCACAACACCATGATCTCCATCATCTTGATCTCCATCAATGTGTTGCTATTGGGGTTGTCACGCCCTGCATGCTTCTACTACTATTGCTACCGTAGCGATAAAGTAAAGCATTACATAGCGCTTAATGATTGACACGCAGGTCATACAATAATTAAAGACAACCCTATGGCTCCTGCCGGTTGCCGTACTCATCGACATGCAAGTCGTGATAATCTATACATCACATGATCATCTCATACATCACATATATCTCATCATGTAATTGGCCATATCACATCACAACATACCCTGCAAAAACAAGTTAGACGTCCTCTAATTGTTGTTGCATATTTTACGTGGCTGCTATGGGTATCTAGCAAGAACGATTCTCACCTACGCATAAACCACAACGGTGATACACTAGTTTGCTTTTCAACCTTCTCAAGGACCGCCTTTGTCGAATCCGATCCAACTAAAGTGAGAGAAACTGTCACCCGCAAGCCATCTAGGCAACAAGTTGCGTCGAGGGAACCGGTCTCTCGTAAGCGTACGAGTAATGTTGGTCTGGGCCGCTTCATCTCACAATCCCGCTGAACCAAAATACGACCAAGGGAGGAAGCAATCTAAGCATCAACGCCCACAAACCTTTTGTGTTCTACTCGAGATCTCATCGAACCATCAACCTAGCTCATGATGCCACTGTTGGGGAACGTCGCATGGGAAACAAAAATTTTCCTACGCACACGCAAACCTATCCATGGTGATGAGCATCTACGAGAGGGAGAGTGGAACTACATACCCTTGTAGATCGCTAAGCGGGAAGCGTTAAGAAACGCGGTTGGTGTAGTCGAACATCTTCGCGATCCAAATCGCCGAGCGTCCCGCGATCTCATCACGATCCGTCCCGAGATCCCATCACGATCCGTCCCGCGATCTCATCACGATCCGTCTCACGATCTTGATCACGATCTGTCCCGCGAACTCATCACGATCCGTTCCGCGATCTCATCACGAACCGTCTCGCGATCTCGATCACGGTCCTTCCGATCTAGCGCCGAACGGACGGCACCTCCGCGTTCAGCACACGTGCAGCTTGATGACGATCTCCACCGTCTTGATCCAGCAAGAGGAGGTGGAGAGGAGAGAGAGTTCACCGGCAGCATGACGGCGCTCCGGTGATGGTGGTGGAGTGATTCCGGCAGGGCTTCGCCTAAGCGCTGCGGAAAACCGATCTAGAGGAGAAACTGTGCACCGGTGAAACGGGTAGCACGTGGCCGGAAATTCTGTCCAAAAACCACCCAATCCACTAGTATATATAGGAGGAGAGGAGAGGAGAGGCAGCCAAGGCCTTTGGGTCGGCCGAAATAGGAGGTGGGAAGAAATCCTACTTCACCTCCAATCCTAGTTGGAGTAGGATTGCCTCCTATTGGCTGATTTTCCACTTTTTGCTTTAGGACTTTCTCTCCTGCGCCATGGGCCTTTGTGGCTGTTTTCCCAGCCCAATAAGGGCTGGTTATTATTCTCCCACAGCCCATGGACCTCTTGGGGTCGAAGTACCCCTCCCGGAGGTCCTCCGGTACACTACCGGCACTCCCGGTACAATACCGATACTCCCGGTACACTACCGATGAGCCCGAAACTTTTCCGGAAACCAAACTGGGACTTCCTATATATGAATCTTTACCTCCGGACCATTCCGGAGCTCCTCGTGACGTCCGGGATCTCATCCGGGACTCCGAACAACCTTCGGTCACCACCATACATAACTCTACACTACCGAAACGTCACCGAACCTTAAGTGTGCAGACCCTGCGGGTTCGAGAACTATGTAGACATGACCGAGACACCTCTACGGTCAATAACCAATGGCGGGACCTGGACGTCCACATTGGTTCCTACATATTCTACGAAGATCTTTATCGGTCGAACCTCTATGTCAAGGATTCAGTTAATCCCGTATATCGTTCCCTTTGTTCTTCGGTATGTTACTTGCCCGAGATTCGATCGTCGGTATCTCCATACCTAGTTCAACCTCGTTACCGGCAAGTCTCTTTACTCGTTCCGTAATACAAGATCCCGCAACTAACAATTAGTCACATTGCTTGCAAGGCTTATTGTGATGTTGCATTACCGAGTGGGCCCCGAGATACCTCTCCGTTACACGGAGTAACAAATCCAAGTCTCGATCCATGCCAACTCAACAGACACCATCGGAGATACCTGTAGAGCACCTTTATAGTCACCCAGTTACGTTGCGACGTTTGATACACACAAGGCACTCCTCCGATATCCGTGAGTTGCATGATCTCATGGTCATAGGAACATATACTTGACATGCAGAAAACAGTAGCAATAAACTGACACGATCATATGCTATGTTTGTAGTTTGGGTCTTATCCATCACATCATTCTCCTAATGATGTGATCCCGTTATCAAATGACATCTCATGTCCATGGCTAGGAAACCTTAACCATCCTTTGATCAACAAGCTAGTCCATTAGAGGCATACTAGGGACATGGTTTTGTCTATGTATCCACACATGCATTTAAGTCTCCGATCAATACAATTATAGCATGGATAATAAACGATTATCATGAACAAGGAAATATGATAATAACTAATTTATTATTGCCTCTAGGGCATATTTCCAACATTGATGATGATGCACTACTAGCTAGCTACCCTTTGGATGATATCAAAGACAGGACTAACTATGGCTACACATGAAAGTTGAAGAACTTATCCATGAAGGTGGCGGACGGCTATGCTTTAGCAAATCCCCCAAAAGCAACTTTCCATTGCAATGCCATTCTAGCTGGCTATGCTCGTGTCAGGGTTGATCAAGTGATGTAAGCATATCACGAGCTACAACTTGACATTCCTGGAGGTGACGAGGAGTGAACACTGGGAGAGGCCATACATAATATCAGTCTATGGAAAAAGGATTGCATCGTCTTTCCAAGGCCACTGACTCCTTCTCCTCCAAGTCCGCCGCCGCGTCAGTGAACTCCTCCTCCTCCTCCAAGTCCGGCACCATGTTTGCCGACTCCTCCTATAAGTCCGGCACGACGTCAGTCAAATCCTCCTCCTCCAAGTCCGGCACCACATCGGCCGACTCCTCCTCTAGGTCTGGCACAGCGCAGCGTGCTCCGTTGACTCAGTGTGCTCTGTCGTCTAAGCAACAACGGAAGAGAGAGGCCGCATATACGACGACTAGTAGTAAATACAAATACGGTCCAAGCCTCAAGTCTCTTTCAAAGTTGCCTTACCACCTAACCGATGAGGAATTCGACAGCGCAGTGGATGCCAATTTGAAGGCCCATTTTGGACCGAAACCGCCCCAGCCGCCAAAGGAGAAAGTACCTGAGCATGTCTCACAACACTTCATTGATATGGCTCGACCGGCTCAGAAGGAAGCGACTATGTGAGGTCTATCAAGAAGTCATATCTTGCTGGACAAAAGGAGTCGAGCTCGAGCTCGAGCCAAGGAGTTGGCAAAAAGCAGGAAAACTATCCCCCAGCTGGGAGAACAGGCAGCGCAATCGATCCCCCCGCTCATTGTACAAACACCTGTGAGTACCGCCGGTCGGCCAGAAGTAACCGAAGAACATATTAGGATGGCTAAAGAGGCCGATGTCACTGTTGAACAACTTCTAGGCCTTGAGGAAATCCCCGTTCTTAAAGAGTCAGAAGTAAAATATCAATATGCCCACGGCAAACCTCTGGTCAAGCCTGAAGATGTCAAGCTTCTACCAATGAGAATGTATGTTTTGCATACGTGGTACATGAAAATAACAACAAATACCAATGAAGAGTCCCTCATGGTGAGAGTCAAAGAGAGGCATTACTTCCATAAAAAAGATGTGTGGATTCATTATGCAGAGTTGTTTCAGTTATTCAATCAAGACGCACTCGACAAATCTTTAGTCAGTTTTTATTGTCTGTAAGTGATTTCTTTCTATAATTTAAGTCTGTAGCTAGCTGTGCTCTCGTTCATTACCTGGAATTATCCTCACTATATTCGTTTCTGTGGTATTGTGCAGAATGAAGATGTATGAAATGAAACAAGCTGGATGCTATGGCATTGGGTTCATTGACCCAAATACGATTAATCAAATGATACGGGAAACTTCATATTCGAGAAAAGACAGAGAAAGCCATACTAGATTTTTTGAAGCATCTAAACACCCAACCAGACATACTACTTCCTTACAACTTCGGGTGAGTGTTACTATATATATATATATATATATATATATATATATATATATCTTATACTAAAAATTCTATTTTTTGCTTACTAGATGTTAATAAGTGTTGTTGATGAGTTATGTAGTTACCACTGGATCGTGTTAATCATTGAAGTTGACAAGGGAAAAGTTGAAGTACTCGACTCGCTATTAAAGGATCCATCCGAATACGCAATCGTGAGGGGGCTACTTGACAGGCAATTTCAATCATTATCGCATTATGTTGGCCTCTTTAATTACTTCGTTTCCTGATATCAACTAGTTAATAACTCATTTATTCATTTGCCGGCGGGCAGGGCTTGGGCCAAGTTCATCAAACAGGTCCCAGGCGACTGTCACAACAACTGAAATGGGTGCGACCCAAGGTAATTAAGTACTACTAGCTAGCTAGCTACGTCCGTGCATCTCTTTAATTCTAGTTTCAATACCATTATCATGCTTGATTAATTATTACCTAATTGAATTTTATTCACGTAAAGTGCATGAGGCAGGAGCAGGGGACTAGTTTATGCGCATACTACGTTTGCGAGAACATTCGCATGATCAAGTCTGAAAGGAGCAGAAACGAAAGAAATCTTTGGGTACATTTGCCAGAACATTATTCATAATTTTTTTATCATGATCTAGCTAATATATATACACACAACTAATATATTCATCTTGATCTCCATCTTGTAGTTGACGGATATGCGGGGCCAGCTCATATCAGAGGCTCGGGTACGAGCAATTCAAGAGGAATTAGCTGGATTTCTGGTCGACCAGGTCATAGATCCGAAAGGAGAATACCATTACAAGATCAAGAACAAGAAGCAGTAATGCCTGCATATATATGTAATGATCCAAAATTGTAGGAGAAATTGTATATATATATATGTATGTGAATGGTCGTTGTACTAGCAATTCGATGATATATATATATATATATATATATATATATATATGATCGGTTCTACGAAAAATTCTATTTATATTTATATATATGCACAACGTTCAACATGGTCTTCTAAAGGGTTTCCCCGAGACTCTGTCGGTGCCCATCCTTTCCTACCGTTCTTCTACATCTCGTAGCACCGCCTGTCCAGGGTCACCACGATATCCAACCAAGCCAGAGCCCATAATGGCTTGTGGCTATGCAGGTAAGCCTTGGGTCTTGAAGCATCCATCCATCTCTTTGTGCCAGGGTGGACCTTTCCGCATGAATACTGGCACTTCTCCAGCATCATCTAGGCTAACCACTGGTTTCTCCAGGGCACCGTTCAACCATCATCCACCCATAGGTATGTTGAAAACTCGGAGTCTTGAAGACTTGATCATCATGTAGGTCTTGAAATTATTAACCCACAACTCTCATGAATCACACAACCAACCCCGTCTACTAATAGCATAGCAAAATTTAAATCAATGTTTCCTGGGGCCAATGTGTCAAAGGGTTGAGGGGTACCTACCACGTGATACTACAACAAGTAACCAAGTTTCCAATTTACCTACTTTGCATGCAATTGGGGAGATGGAAGAACTAATGCAATAAAACATAGGTATACATGGTCAAAGTGACTTGCCTTGCTGACGATCCTCGTAATCAAGTGACTCTAGATAACAAGCTTCGCACTCCAAATGATCTAACGAATCAAACAAGAGCACACCATCAGCATAAACACAATACAATTCATTCAACAGCAAGGTAAACAATTACTTCAACAAACAAAAGCACAATCAAAAGGAAGAATCACTTAAAGTATAAGACTCTAAAAATTTTGTCGTCAAAATCTCTACTAAGAGATAACAAGTCAAAAATCTGTTTTGAACAACTAGACATTTTAGATAACAGAAAAGTAAATACAAGATTTTATTTGAAAACAGAAAGTATTTCATAAAAAAAATATTGTGCAAAAAGAGTTACTACGAAACTTTTTTTCTAAAAAATATAAATGGTGAAAACAAGATGTACCTATTCAAACTAGAGCACAAAACAATTTGAAAAAAATATTTTATTAACAAAAAATAAATACACCTAATGTTGAATGAACAGAACCTAATGAAATCTAGAAACAAAAGTTAAACTAATTCAGGTTCAAATTAAATAAAAGTCAATTTAAGTAAAATCTATTAAGAACTAAACAGATTCTGTTTTTGTTAAAAATATTAACCAAATTCATCCTACAAATTCTCAAACTATGTAGAATGATAGGTCTAACTAATACCAAACAGTGGCAAAAAGATTCACTCAAATATATATTTTTAAACTCTAGTTATACAGATTTTAGTAATTTAAACAAATTTTATTAGATTCAAAATTTAAGGTTCAAATTTTAAATCTAAGCATACAGACATAAACTACAACAAATTTTTGAACTAATGCAAAAAGAATCAATTAAAAACACCAAATATTTTAAAAGATATGATAAAAACAAAAACAGAATACATTCTGTTTTCTAAAACAGAAAAGAAAGAGAAAAACTAACCTAACTAACAGACAGGGTGACGTGGCATGCTGTGATTGGCCACGAGGGCGTGCATGCGAGAGCTAGCGAGCGGACGACCAACAACTAACGCGTACCAGTTCGGGGTTTAAATAGATCTAATCTCGCACGTTGACTACGGATCCGACGGCTACGGGTGGAGGTGGAGGCTTACAGAGAGGGGGTCGAGGTCTCCGGCGAGGTCGACGGCGGCCGATGGTCGGAGATGCTCGGGGACAACGGTGCGGTGGTTGGGGCAGCGTCCGAAGACTTCAAATGGCGGCGGCGAGGCTTCGGCGTCGATTGGCGGTGTCGGAGGGGGCTGGGGGTGAGTGTGGCGATGGGCACGAGCTTGGGGATGTCCGGTTGGGTGCAGAACTCCGATGAGGTCTAGGGCAGCGCTCCGGCGATGGAAAAGGGGGTTCCGGGTGTGGAACGAAGAGAGGAGAGGGTTGGGGTTTATATAGGGGCGGTGCGGTGGTCGGGGAGGGCATGAGGGGCGAGATCCACGAAGAGGGATCTTAGGCGACGGTGGTCGGGCTTGGGGAAGGGGACGAGCGCGCTGACGCCGCGGTCAGACGGCGGGTCCCGCGCGTCAGTGGGAGTGGGAGGAGTGGTTAGCGCGTCGGTGGCCGACCCGGAGTTGTTTCGGGAATTAAAACATTTCCTATTCTATTTCCAAAGCATTAAAAACTCTTTTAATGCAATCAAAACATTTCCAATCATAGGAAATATATATATCAAAATGATCAGGAGAATTAGTGCTATTTAATGAACATTTTTCCTCTGTCATATTGAATATCTTTTTAAAATTTATTTTCAAAAAAATGCCTAATTGATTTTAAATCCTTTTGAGATAAACTTTCAAATAACTCCCTGGTTTTATTGCTCAAATATTTCACCAAGATGCCCCTGGTGTGGAGTGTCATGTTACTCCCCTCTTTCTTTGAACATTTCCAAAGGTTTTCAAATAGGTGAAACAAATACATGGGAAAATAGAAATGGCCTTTCAGAAAATCAAAAGATGCACTTCCACAAATTCATTACATTCCAACAAAATGATGATGATGCAAAGCTATATTTCATAACATTCCAAAATGAAATTTTGGGTTGTTAAAAACCCACCCACCTTAAGATGAATCTCACCCCCGAGATTCGGGTTGGCTAGAAAATAGGTGCGGGTGGTCTCTACGAAGATCTTCTTCGCGTTCCCAGGTGGCTTCTTCCTCGGTGTGGTGACTCCGCAGAACCTTACAGAACTTGATGGTCTTGCTTCGGGTAACTCTATTGGTAGACTTGAGGATTCTGACAAGCTTCTCCTCGTAGGTCAGGTCACTGTCAAGTTGTATGGCCTCTAAGGGCATTGTGTCTCTCAAAGGAATATCAGCCATCTCAACATGGCATTTCTTCAGCTGGGAAACATGGAAAACATCATGAACTCCGGACAGTCCTTCCGACAATTCCAGCTTGTATGCAACTTTGCCTCTATGTTCTAGAATTTTGTAGGGGCCTATGAATCTGGGTGCTAACTTTCCTTTAACACCAACCCTCTTGTTCCTCGAAGTGGGGACACACGAAGATATGCTCGATCTCCCACTTCATATGTCACCTCCTTGCGTTTGTTATCAGCATAGCTCTTCTGCCGGGATTGAGCTATCTTGAGTCGGTCTCGAATCAGTTTGACCTTCTCTTCAGAATCTCGGATAAGATCGGGACCAAAGAGTTTTCGATCTCCAACACCATCCCACATCAATGGTGTTCTGCACCTCCTTCCGTATGAAGCTTCAAACGGAGCCATCTTCAGACTGGTCTGATAACTGTTGTTGTACAAGAACTCTGCGTCAGGTAAGTTGTCATCCCAACTAGACCCATAGTCTAGCGCACAAGCTCTCAACATGTCCTCCAGAATCTGGTTGACTCTCCCAATCCGTCCATCAGTATACGGATGAAAAGCTGTACTGAACTCCAGCCTTGTACACAAAGTTTCATGTAGCTGATGCCAAAACTTTGAGTTAAATTGTGTTCCTCTATCTGACACGATACTCCTTGGAACTCCATGCAGACATATGATCCTGGTCATATATATCTTGTCTAACTTAGCACTGGTATAGATGGTCTTCACTGGAATGAAATGAGCCACCTTGGTCATGCGATCGACCACTACCCAGATGGAATCATATCCTGAACGGGTCCTAGGTAGTCCTGTGATGAAGTCCATACCAAGCTTATCCCATTTCCACTCGGGTATCGGCAAAGGTTGGAGTAACCCTGCTGGTTTCTGATGTTCCGCCTTTACTCGCTGACAAACATCACATACCGCAACATGTTCGGCAATATCTTTCTTCATACCTGTCCACCAGTAACTTTCCTTCAAATCCAGGTACATCTTGGTGTTGCCTGGGTGTATCGAGTATGGTGAATCCTGGGCTTCTTGAAGTATCAACTTCCTGAGCTCTGGGTCATTGGGCACATAGATTCGGTTCTCAAACCATAGCGTACCCTGTTCATCTTCACGAAAGTCTTTAGCCTTTCCTTCCTTCATTCTCTACTTTATCCCAGCTATCTCCTTGTACGATTTCTGGGCTTCACGAATTCTTTCGATCAAGGTGGACTGAATCTCTAGTGTGGCAACATATCCTTGCGGAACTATCTCTAACCAAAGCTCTCTCAGATCTTTGGTTAACTCCTGGGGTAATCCTCCGGCTATGAGTGTGTTCACGTAACTCTTCCGACTCAAAGCATCTACCACAACATTTGCTTTTCCTGGATGGTAATGTAATCTCATGTCATAGTCCTTGATTAACTCTAACCATCTCCTCTGTCTGAGGTTCAACTCCTTCTGCGCGAAGATATACTTCAGGCTCTTATGATCAGTGTACACATCACAACTATTTCCGATAAGGAAATGTCTCCAGGTCTTGAGTGCGTGCACTACGGCTGCTAGTTCCAAATCATGGGTGGCATAATTCAACTCATGGGGTCGTAGCTGTCTGGATGCATAAGCTACATCTTTTCCCTCCTTCATGAGTACTCCTCCAAGTCCTTGACGTGATGCGTCACAATAAACCTGGAAATCCTTCCGGATGTTTGGCAGTATCAACACTGGGGCCGTGACCAAATGTTTCTTCAACTCCTGGAAACTGGCCTCACATTCCTCAGTCCAGATATACTTAGACTCTTTCTTCAACAGCTCTGTCATGGGCTTGGCAATCTTTGAGAAATTCTCAATGAATCTCCGGTAATATCCAGCAAGTCCGAGAAAACTACGGATCTCCATAACTGAGGTGGGTGACTTCCACTCAGTGACTGCTTCAACCTTAGCGGGGTCTATTGCTATTCCTTCTCCGGAAATAATGTGTCCAAGGAATCTGACTTCCGTCAGCCAAAATTCACATTTACTGAACTTGGCATATAACTGATGCTCTCTAAGCTTCTCCAGAACTAAACGCAAGTGTTCCTTGTGTTCTTCCTCGCTCTTGGAGAATATCAAAATGTCATCGATGAACACCACGACAAACTTGTCCAAATATTCCATAAACACTTTGTTCATCATATTCATGAAGTAGGCAGGAGCATTAGTCAAACCAAAGGACATGACTGTATACTCATATAAGCCATACCTTTTGGTGACGGCTGTTTTGGGTATATCCTGTTCACGAATCTTCAGTTGGTGATACCCTGATCGAAGATCAATCTTGGAGAATACTTTGGGGCCTACTAGCTGGTCAAACAGGTCATTAATCATCGGAAGTGGGTACTTATTCTTGATAGTCACCTCGTTCAATGCACGATAATCGACCACCATCCTCAAGGTTTTATCTTTCTTCTCCACCAAAAGAACTGGGGCTCCCCAAGGTGATGAACTTGGGAGAATATATCCCTTATCCAATAGCTCCTTAATCTGCTTCTTGATTTCTACTAAATCATTTGCGGGCATTCGATAGGGTCTCTTGGAAATTGGGGCTGTTCCTGGTAGTAGCTCTATCAGAAACTCAATCTCCCTATTTGGTGGCATGCCTGGTAATTCCTCCAGGAATACATCTGGAAAGTCTTGTACAACCGACACTTCCTCCTGAACAACTCCTGTGAGGGAGTTTAATCGAGCACTCATATGTGTGCATCGGGATACATACTTAATCCTCTTGTTCTTCGGAGTGGTGAGTGAAATAGACTTGCTGGGGCTATCAAGGTTTCCTTCATACTTGGTCATCAAATCCATGCCTAGGATTACATCCAATCCCTGGGATTCTAAGACGATGAGGTTGGTAGGAAAAACATGGTTTCCTATGTGGAGTTTCAAGGCGTGGCATCCTATCCCTGCCATCATCATACCTCTTGGGGAATTGACCTTAATGGGCTGACTAAGGGTTCTGGTGGGTAAACCATACTTTTCCACAACTACCATTGATATGAATGAATGAGTTGCACCAGAATCAAAAAGTACCATAACTGGACGTGAATGCAATAAAAACTTACCAACCACAGTCTTGGATTGATCATAGACTTCTTCCACATCAAGGTGGTTCACCTGAGCACGAGGAAAAGGATTTGGCTTCTTAGCTGCGGAGTTGTCGTTGTTGTTGCCGTTTCCATTTCCTTGCTTGTTCTGAGGGCATTCAGTGGCATAGTGCCGTGTCTTCTGACACTTGAAATAGGTGATATTGTTCAGATCCTTCTGAGTTGGAGCGGGGCGGTGTTGCTTGCCATTCCCACTTCCATTTCCATTCTTGAAGCTGCCATTGGTGGGACGATTATTCCCATTTCCTCCATGGTTATGGCCTCCATGGTTGTGCACGGGATGAGTGTGTCCTCCATACTTACCGGTCCCTGATCCGGTATTTTCTGAGTACGGGGAGTAGCGGGGCTTCTGATGAGCTCCAGAGTTAGACTTCCCCTGTGCATACTTCCTCTTGCGGTTCTGGATTTGCTGCTGCTTCCCCTCCAAGATGAGGGCCTTGTCTACCAGCTCCTGGTAGTTGCTAAAAGTAGCCACCATCAGTTGCACGCTCAACTCATCGTTGAGTCCTTCCAAGAACTTCTCCTGTTTGGCTGCATCATCGGCCACATCTCCTGGTGCATAACGAGCCAACGTGTTGAAGTCATCCACGTACTGGGCCACGGAACGGTTCCCGTGGCGTAAGTTGCGAAACTCACGCTTCTTCAGACTCATGGCTCCAGCTGAGACATGAGCGATGCGGAAAGCTTGCTTGAACTGCTCCCAAGTCACTCTAGCAATGGGGTACGTGGTGGTGTAGTTCTCCCACCATGAAGCTGCTGGTCCCTCCAGTTGATGGGAGGCAAAGCGCACTTTTTCACCTTTAGTGCATCCTGCGGTGGTGAGTTCCCTCTCCATCTGGCGAAGCCAATCATCTGCCACAATGGGCTCAGTGCTGCTGGAGAAAGTTGGTGGATTCAGTCTCAGAAAATGGGTGAGGTTTTCGCCTTGAGGTGGAGGGTGGTTGTTGTGGTTGTTGGTCTGGTTCTGAATCAACAGTTGCATCAGGGCGTTCTGCTGCTGGAGAAGTTTTGTGAGTTCCGGCGGGAAAGTGAAGTCGGGCCCACGTTGCGGAGGCATCTTGCTGTTTTCAGAGGGATGAGAATTAGAATAGAACAATGACCTAAAAGGAAAATTCACTACCCATATGCAATGCGGCAAACATATCACACCAAACACTCATTCATTTATTCAACTCAAGTTTCAAACATGGGGATACAAATCTCTAAATCAAACTAAGCATCGACCTACGCTTTAACGACAAAAATAAAGATACATGGAGGCATAACTAAATTTCTCCTCAAAAGTACATGGTGAAGTGGCCTCCTCCGGTGGTGCTCTCCTCATAGTCATCATCGTTGCTGATCAAAGGAGCCATGTATCCTTCTGGATGAAGATTTTCACCCATGTCCATATATTCCTCCAGAGTTGCAACGCGAGTGTTCAGCTTATCAATCCTCTCGAAGAGATCCTTTACTTCATACTCATGCTCGTACTTGGCTTCTCGTAGGTCAGCTTCGAGGTCAATCTCACGGTTCATCAGCCTCTTGATCGTCTTCGTGTCGGCACGTACCCGAAGCTCCAAGGTCCTGATGTGCGTCTCCAAAGTCTGGATATGGGAAATGGTGGTGTCTTCGGTGGGAGTGGTTATGATATTTCCATTGGCATCCCTGTGACAAACCACGCTAAGTCCTGGTGAAATGGTTCCACCTCTGTATTCCTCCTGAATCCGTCCAAGAGCACGATGAATTTCCATGTCTCTCCCAAGTATCCAGCTGGGTGCCACAAACTTGAAGTCGATGGGTTCCTTACGATTTCCAAAGGTCTTCCCGGGGATGTGCACCTCGATCCTGTAGCGTCCGTCTTGTGGGAAAGACATGATAGGAGTCCCGGTGATGCTCGGCAAGGCAATCCTTATGTCCCTGACGATCCTCATCAGCTCCTTGCCAAAGGGCATCGTTGCGTCAGGCTGACAAAACTCCGTGATCAAAACTGGGATGAAGGTGGCCATCTATAAATTTTGAAATAAATCGGAGGGAAGTCAGAAACGAGTAGATGAGAGTATAAGAATTTTAAAGACAAAAGAGAAATAAATCCTAAGGCTTTTCCAATCCTAGAGGTTACATCCTACGGTCAGCGTGTGCTCTGATACCATTTCTGTAACGACCCGACCAGAAAGGTCGAATCTCCGGTGTTTCTGTACCATCCCAAGATCATGCTGGTACACACACGGTACATCAATGTATATATCAAAGGGAAATCACACAGCATTAATTAATCGAAATCTCATATCGAGTCCTTTATTACAATAAGGATTACAATAAAGTGGCTGAAGGCCAACTCATGAGATAAACTAAACCAAAGTCTTGCGGAAGCTCCATAGGTACTTGAGTCTATCCGACTCCAAGGGCATCTCACCGAGCGTACAGCGTATCCTCACTCATGGTCGGAAAAGGACTCTGCAACATGATACGTTGCAGCCGTGTAGGTCAGCATATTGAATATGTCGGCAATGTCACAAGAGAGGGGTAAAGTAATCATAGCATTCCTAAGGTATCCGGGAGTTGCACAATCTCATGGTCTAAGGAAACGATACTTGACATTAGAAAAGCTTTAGCAGATGAACTACACGATCTTGTGCTATGCTTACGATTGGGTCCTGTCCATCACATCATTCTCCTAATGATGTGATCCCGTTATTAGCGACATAAAATGTCCATGGTCATGAAACCGTGACCATGTATTGATCAACGAGCTAGTCAACTAGAGGCTCACTAGGGACATGTTGTGGTCTATGTATTCACACATGCATTATGGTTTCCGGTTAATACAATTATAGCATGAACAATAGACAATTGTCATGAACAAGGAAATTTAATATTTACCATTTTATTATTGCCTCTAGGGCATATTTCCAACACATCTAACTTATTAATGTAGGGTATGTTGTGATATGATATGGCCAAAGACATGATGAGATATATTTGATGTATGAGGTTATCATGTTTGTAATAGTTCGTATCGACTTGCATGTCGATGCATACGAGAACCGGTAGGAACCATAGTGTTCTCTTTAATTATTGCATGACATGCGTGTCCATCATTAAACACTATGTAATGATTTACTTTATTGCTAAGAGGTAGCAATAGTAGTAGAAGCATGGTAGGCGCAACAACCACGATGGCGACACAATGATGGAGATCATGATGATGAAGATCATTGTGTTATGCTGGTGACGATGGAGATCATGTCGATGCTTTGGAGATGGAGATCAAAAGCACAAGTTCATGGCCATATCATGTCACTTATGATATGCATGTGATGTTAATCCCTTTATGCATCTTATTTTGCTTAGGACGACGGTAGCATTATAAGGTGATCCCTCACTAAATTTTCAAGATAAAATTTTGTTCTCCCCGAGTGTGCACCGTGACGAAAGTTCGTCGTTTCAAAGCACCGTGCGATGATCGGGTGTGATACACTCTACGTTCACATACAACGGCTGTAAGCCAGTCTTTCGCATACGGAACACTCGGGTTAAAGTTGACGACCTTGCATGTACAAACTGTTGGGGAATGTAGTAATAATTCAAAAAAATTCCTATGTGTCACCAAGATCAATCTAGTTGATGCTAGCAATGAGAGAGAGGGAGTGCATCTTCATACCCTTGAAGATCGCTAAGCGGAAGCATTACAGAGAACGAGGTTCATGGAGTCGTACTCGTGGCGATTCAAATCACGGTAGATCCGATCCAAGCGCCAAACGAGCGGCACCTTCGTGTTCAACACACATATGTCCTGGGGACGTCTCCTCCTTATTGGTCCAGCAAGGGGAAAGGAGAAGTTGAGGGAGAGCTCCGGCAGCATGACGGCTTGGTGGCAGTGGAGCTTGCGATTCTCCGGAAAAGCTTTGCTAAGCGCTACAGAGGAGGAGGAGGAGGAGGAAAGGGGGAGGGTTGTGCCAGGGGGAAGGGTGCGGCTGCCCTCCCACTCCCCCATTATTTATAGGGGGAGGGGAGAGGTGGCCGGCCCCTCTAGATCCATCTAGAGGGGGGCGGCGGCCAAGGGGGGAAACTTGCCTCCCAAGTTAGGTGGAGGCGCCCCCACCCCCTAGGGTTTCCAACCCTAGGCGCCATGGGCCCTTGGGGGCACACCAGCCCACTAAGGGGCTGGTTCCCATGCAAATTCAGCACAATAGGCCCTCTGAGGCACGTGGACCCTCCCGGTGGACCCCCGTGTAGCAACCCGACCTGAAAGGTCGAATCTCCGGTGTTTCTGTACCATCCCAAGATCATGCCGGTACACACACGGTACGTCAATGTATATATCAAAGAGAAATCACACAGCTTTATTAATCGAAAATCTCATATCGAGTTCTTTATTACAATAAAGATTACAATAAAGTGGCCGAAGGCCAACTCATGAGATAAACTAAACCAAAGTCTTGCGGAAGCTTCAAAGGTAGTTGAGTCCATATGACTCCAAGGGCATCTCACCGAGCATAGAGTGTATCCTCACTCCTGGTCGGAAAAATACTCTACAACATGATACATTGCAGCGGTGTAGGTCAGCATATTGAGTATGTTGGCAATGTCACAAAAGGGGGTAAAATAATCATATATTCTATATGCATATATGGCAGGTGGGGTAGTAAGTTTTTGCATAAAGCCAATTTTTCCTACAACAAGAGAGGGCAAAGCAAAAGTTATTACTACATTGTTGGTTGATTAATGAGATGGTTCCACCAACCAATTCTCATACCCAAGTTGTCATTAATACCCAGATCAATATAATACTTTGTGTTGAGAATTCCAGGTAGTTTCAGTTCCTTTGGCTCAAGTTGTCCATGACCGCAAACATGGCTAATCGATTAGGTTTGGGTACTCTGCAGAGTTTTGCACACGTTCCCCACACGATTTGATCGCCTCCGTTGAATTTCTCGCACTTTAGGGTGTTTGAGAAACGTAAGACCAAAACATGGTCTTCTAAAGGGTTCCCCTGAGACTCTGTCGGTGCCCATCCTTTCCTACCATTCTTCTACATCTCGTAGCACCGCCTGTCCAAGGTCACCACGATATCAAACCAAGCCAGAGCCCATAATGGCTTGTGGCTGTGCAGGTAAGCCTTGGGTCTTGAAGCATCCATCCATCTCTTTGTGTCTGGGTGGACCTTTCCGCATGAATACTGGCACTTCTCCAGCAACACCTAGGCTAACCACTGGCTTCTCCAGGGCGTCGTTCAACCATCATCCACCCAGAGGTATGTTGAAAACTCGGAGTCTTGAAGTCTTGATCATCATGTAGGTCTTGTAATTATTATCTCACAACTCTCATGAATCACACAACCAACCCCGTCCAATAAATTTCTAGACTCAAGTTATTCAAGTTTTAGTGATTTTCTCAATTTTAACAAAATTCAAATTTACAAGTTCAAATTTGAAAACTAAGACTACAAACAGAAACTACATGAAATTTGTGACATGCTACCAAAGGAATCAATCAAAAACTCTAAATATTTTAAAAGATATAACAAAAATAAAAATAGAAATCATTCTGTTTTCTAAAACAGAAACAGAAAAAGAAAAAAATTATCTAACGGTTAGGGGTGACGTGGCGGTTTCCTATTGGTCGCAAGCATGTACGCGTGGTTGTTTGCGGGTGGACGAACGAACGCTAGAAGAAAACGTTTCGGCGTTTAAAACTTCTAATCTGGATCGTTGATCCAGATCCAACGGGTACGGAGGGTGCAGTGGCTTACAGAGGAGGGGGTCGGGGTCTTCGGCGATGTCGACAGTGGCCGAATGTCGGAGGTGGTCGGGGACGTCGATGCAGTGGTCGAGGGTGGCGTCCGAAGGGTCCAGGCAACGGCGGCGAAGCTCCGGTGATGATTGGTGGCGTCAGTTGGGGCTGGGGACGACAGGGGGACAGCCACAGCTCCGGTGGCTTAGGTTGAGCACCGAACTCCGGCGATGTGGTGCGGTGGGGTTTTCGGGCGAGGGCTGGGGTGACAGGGGGTGGATTGGAGCGTGGCGAGGCTGGGGCTTCTTATAGGCGCGGTGCGGGGTCGGGAGATGGAAAGGGGAGCGAGATCCGGGTGGGAGGGATCTCCGGTGAGGTCGGGAGCGCGGGGAGGGAAATGAGCGCTATGATGGCGTGGTCGGGCGGTGGGATCCGCTTGTCATCGAGGGAGGGGGCGGCGTCAGCGGCGTCGGTGACCGATCCGGAGCGATTTCGGGGAGTTAAGGCTGTGGGCCGGCCGGTTTCTTTACTAAAATGTTAATTTCGTTTCCTTTTCTATTTTCTAGAGAATTAAAATCTCATTAAGGCATTACAAACATTTCCAACCATTGAAGATATATATCAAATTCATGAGGGGAATAAATTCTATTTAATGAACATTTTTCCACAGCCAAAATGAATACTTTAAAAAAAATTCAGAAAATGCCTAAATTGAGTTTTAAATTCTTTTGCAATAATTTTTTTCAAATGACCCCCTGGTTTTATTGTTCAAATATTTCACAAGGATGCCCCTGGTGTGGAGTGTCATGTTACTCCTCTCTTTTTATGAATATTTCTAGGGTTTTCAAAGTAGGAGAAACAAGTAAATAGAAAAATGAAAGTGGCCTTTTAGAAATCCAAAAGAAGAACTTCAACAATTCATTTCATTCAAACAATGCTATGATGATGCATAGCTATATTTCATAACATTCCAAAAATGGAATTTTTGGGATGTTACACCCCGGAACCCCTTCGGTGGTCCTGATACAATACCGATAAACCCCGAAACCTTTCCGGTGACTGAAACTGTACTTCCCATATATAAATCTTCACCTCCGGACCATTCCGGAACTCGTCGTGACATACGGGATCTCATCATGGACTCCGAACAACTTTCGGTAACCACATACAATTCCCATTACAACTCTAGCGTCACTGAACCTCAAGTGTGTAGACCCTTCGGGTTTGGGAATCATGTAGTCATGACCGAGACACCTCTCCGACCAATAACCAATAGCAGGATCTGGATAACCATATTGGCTCCCACATGTTCCACGACGATCTCATCGGATGAACCACGATGTTGGGGATTCACTTAATCCCGTATACAATTCCCTTTCTCCATCGATATGTTACTTGCCCGATATTCGATCGTCGGTATCCCTATACCTTGTTCAATCTCATTACCAGCAAGTCTCTTTACTCGTTCCGTAATAGATGATCCTATGACTAACTCCTTATTCACATTGAGCTCATTATGATGATGTATTACCGAGTGGGCCCAGAGATACATCTCTGTCACACAGAGTGACAAATCCAGTCTCGATTCGTGCCAACCCAACAGAAACTTTCAGAGACACCTGTAGTGCACCTTTATAGTCACCCGGTTACGTTGTGACGTTTGATACACCCAAAGCATTCCTACGGTATCCGGGAGTTGCACAATCTCATGGTCTAAGGAAACGATACTTGACATTAGAAAACCTCCTAGGAAACGAACTACACGATCTTGTGCTATGCTTAGGATTGGGTCTTGTCCATCACATCATTGTCCTAATGATGTGATCCCGTTATCAACGACACCCAATGTCCATGGCCAGGAAACCATGACCATCTATTGATCAACGAGCTAGTCAACTAGAGGCTCACTAGGGACATGGTGTGGTCTATGTATTCACACATGTATTACAGTTTCCGATTGGTACAAAGTAACAATTATTGAGGTTTAAAACTAATCCCGAAGGTAGATGTAGAGGTAGCGTGCCGACGGCGATCACATCGACCTTGGAACCATTTAGACACGCATCGTCACCTCGTCCTTTCACAGTCTCCGCTTATTCCGCAGCTCCTATTTTGAGTTACAAATGTGAGCAACCGCTCTGGTATCAAATACCCAGGAGCTACTACGAGCGCTGGTAAGGTACACATCAATAACATGTATATCATATATACCTTTGACGTTGTCGGCCTTCTTATCCGCTAAGTACTTGGGGCAGTTGCGCTTCCAGTGACCAGTTCCCTTGCAATAAAAGCACTCAGTCTCACGCTTGGTCCATTCTTGGGCTTCTCCCCGGCAATTGATTTATCGGGCGTGGCAACTGATTTGCCATCCTTCTTGAATTTCTTCTCACCCTTGCCTTTCTTGAAACTAGTGGTCTTATTCACCATCAACACTTGATGTTCCTTTTTGATTCCCACCTCTGCTGATTTCAGCATCGAATATAACTCAGGAGTGGACTTCTCCATCCCTTGCATATTGTAGTTCATCACAAAGCTTTTGTAGCTATGTGTAAGCGACTGGAGGATTCTGTCAATAACTGAGTCGTCCGGAAATTAACCCCCAGCTGAGACAAGTGGTTGTGCAACCCAGACATGTTGAGTATGTGCTCGCTAACAGAACTCTTTTCCTCCATCTTACAACTAAAGAACTTGTCGGAGACTTCATATCTCTCGACCCAGGCATGAGCTTGGAAAACCATTCTCAGCTATTGGAACATCTCATATGCTCCATGTTGCTCAAATCACTTTTGGAGCCCCGGTTCTAAGTTGTAAAGCATGCCACACTGAACCAGGGAGTAATCATCACTACAGGACTACCAGGCATTCATAACGTCTTGAGTTGCTGGGAAAACGGGTGCATCACCTAGCGGTGCATCAAGGACATATAATTTCTTGGAAGCTATGAGGATGATCCTCAAGTTATGGACCCAGTCCGTATAGTTGCTACCATCGTCTTTCAACTTGGTTTTCTTTAGGGATGCGTTGAAGTTGAGGGTAAGATTAGCGTGGGCCATTGGATTTACAAGATAGATTGTAAAGACAATTTTAGACTAAGTTCATGATAATTAAATTCATCTAATCAAATTATTTAATGAACTCCCACTCAGATAGACATCCCTCTAGTCATCTAAGTGATACATGATCCACATCGACTAGGTCGTGTCCGAACATCACGTGAGACGGACTAGACATCAATGGTGAACATCTCAATGTTGATCATATCTACTATATGACTCATGTTCGACCTTTCATTCTCTCGTGTTCCGAGGCCATGTCTGTACATCCCAGGCTCGTCAAGTCAACCTAAGTATTTTGTGTGTGTAAATCTGGCTTACACCCGTTGTATGCGAACGTTAGAATCTATCACACTCGATCATCATGTGGTGCTTCGAAACAACGATCCTTTGCAACGATGCACAGTTAGGGGAAACACATTTCTTGAAATTTTAGTGAGGGATCATCTTATTTATGCTATCGCCGTTCTAAGCTAATAAGATGTAAGAACATGATAAACATCACATGCAAATCATAAAGTGACATGATATGGCCAATATCATCTTGCGCCTTTGATCTCCATCTTCGGGGCGCGGCATGATCACCATCGTCACCAGCATGACACCATGATCTCCATCATCATGATCTCCATCATCATATCTTCATGAAGTTGGCTCGCCAACTATTACTTCTACTACTATGGCTAACGGTTAGCAATAAAGTAAAGTAATTACATGGCATTTATGATTGACACGCAGGTCATACAATAAATTAAGACAACTCCTATGGCTCCTGCCGGTTGTCATACTCATCGACATGCAAGTCGTGATTCCTATTACAAGAACATGATCAATCTCATACATCACATATATTTCATCACATCCTTTTGGCCATATGACATCACGTAGCATACCCTGCAAAAACAAGTTAGACGTCCTCTAATTGTTGGTGCAATTTTTACGTGGCTGCTATGGGTTTCTAGCAAGATCGTTTCTTACCTATGCAAAAGCCACAACGATGATATGCCAATTTCTATTTACCCTTCATGAGGACCCTCTTCATCGAATCCGATCCGACTAAAGTGGGAGAGACAGACACCTGCTAGCCACCTTATGCAACAAGTGCATGTCAGGCAATGGAACCTGTCTTACGTAAGCGTACTTGTAAAGTCGGTCCGGGCCGCTTCATCCCACAATGCCGCCGTATCAAGATAAGACTAGTAACGGGAAGCAAATTGACCAAAACATCGCCCACAACTACTTGTGTTCTACTCGTGCATAGAATCTACACATAGACCTAGCTCTGATACCACTATTGGGGAACATAGTAATAATTCAAAAATTTCCTACGTGTCACCAAGATCAATCTAGGAGATGCTAGCAATGAGAGAGAGGAAGTGCATCTTCATACCCTTGAAGATTGCTAAGCGGAAGTGTTACAGAGAATGTGGTTGATGGAGTCGTACTCGCGGCGATTCAAATCGCGGTAGATCCGATCCAAGCGCCGAACGGATGACACCTCCACGTTCAACACACGTACAGCCCGGGGACGTCTCCTCCTTCTTGATCCAGCAAGGGGCAAGTAGAAGTTGAGGGAGAGCTCCGGCAGCACGACGGCGTGGTGGCGATGGAGCTTGCGGTTCTCCGGCAGAGCTTCACTAAGCGCTACAGAGCAAGAGGAGGAGTAGGAAGGTGGGAGGACTATGCTAGGGGGAGGGTGCGGCTGCCCTCCCACGCCCCTACTATTTATAGGTGGAAGGGGAGAGGTGGCTGGCCCCCTAGATCCATCTAGAGGGGGGCGGCCAAGGGGGGAAACTTGCCTCCCAAGTTAGGTGGAGGCGCCCTCACCCCCTAGGATTTCCAACCCTAGGCGCCATGGGCCCTTGGGGGGCGCACCAGCCCACTAAGGGGCTGGTTCCCACGCAACTTCAGCCCATTAGGCCCTCCGGGGCCGGTGGACCCCTGGACCCCCTTCGGTGGTCCCGGTACAATACCGATAAACCCCGAAACCTTTCCGATGACTGAAATTGTACTTCCCATACATAAAGCTTCACCTCCGGACCGTTTCGGAACTCCTCGTGACATCCGGGATCTCATTCGGGACTCCGAACAACTTTTGGCAACCACATAAAATTCCCATTAGACCTGAAAGGTCGAATCTCCGGTGTTTCTGTACCATCCCAAGATCATGCTGGTACTCACACGGTACATCAATGTATATATAAAAGGGAAATCACACAGCATAAATTAATCGAAATCTCATATCAAGTCCTTTATTACAATAATGATTACAATAAAGTGGCTGAAGGCCAACTCATGAGATAAACTAAACCATAAACTTGCGGAAGCATCGAAGGTAGATGAGTCCATCTGACTCCAAGGGCATCTCACCGAGCGTAGAGCGTATCCTCAGTCCTGGTTGGAAAAGTACTCTGCAACATGATACGTTGCAGCCGTGTAGGTCAGCATATTGAATATGCCGGCAAAGTCACGAGAGAGGGGGAAAAGTAATCATCTAGTCTATATACAAATATGGCAGGTGGGGTAGTAAGCTTTTGCATAAAGCCAAATTTTTCCTACAACAAGAGAGGGCAAAGGCATAATTACTACAATGTTGGTTGATTAATGAGATGGTTCCACCAACCAATTCTCATACCCAAGTTGACATTAATAACCCACATCAATATAATTAATTGTGTTGAGAGTTCCAGATAGTTTTAGTTCCTTTGGCTCAAACTGTCCATGACCGTGAACACGGCTAATTGATTAGGTTTGGGTACTCCGCAGAGTTTAGCACACGTTCCCCACAAGATTTGGTCGCCTCCATTTGATTTCTCGCACTTCAGGGTGTTTGAGAAACGGATGACCAAAACATGGTCTTCTAAAGGGTTTCCCTGAGACTCTGTCGGTGCCCATCCTTTCCTACCGTTCTTCTACATCTCGTAGCACCGTCTGTCCAGGGTCACCACGATATCCAACCAAGCCAGAGCCCATAATTACTTGTGGCTGTGCAGGTAAGCCTTCGGTCTGAAGCATCCATCCATCTCTTTGTGCCTGGGTGGACCTTTCCGCATGAATACTGGCACATCTCCAGCATCATGTAGGCTAACCACTGGTTTCTCCAGGGCGTCGTTCAACCATCATCCACCCAGAGGTATATTGAAAAACTCGGAGTCTTGAAGTCTTGATCATAATGCAGGTCATGAAAATTATTAACGCACAACTCTCATGAATCACACAACCAACCCCGTCTACTAATAGCATAGCAAAATTTAAATCAACGTTTCCCGGGGCCAATGTGTCAAAGGGGGGAGGGGTACCTACCACATGGTACTACATCAAGTAACCAAGTTTCCAATTTACCTACTTTGCATGCAAGTGGGGAGATGGTAGAACTAATCCAATAAAACATAGGTATACATGGTCAAAGTGACTTGCCTTGCTGACGATCCTCGTAATCAAGTGACTCTAGGTAACAAGCTTCGCACTACGGATGATCTAACAAATCAAACAGGAGCACACCGTAAGCATAAATACAAAAAAATTCACACAATTCAGCAAGGTTAAACAAACAATACTAAAACCATTCAATAGTATCAATCAAGAGAAAACAATCAAAATAAAAAAAAATTGACTCAAAACTATTTTTAGTGTCAAAAACTTCTACTACTACCACTTTAAGACAATCAACCAAACAATAGCTAGTAGAAAAGAAATAGTAAAGAAAATCAATTTTAGTAAACAGAATAAATTCACTAAAAACTTTTGTGTAAAGAAACACTACTAAAATGAAAGTAACTAGAATGTTAATATAACTTTCGAATAGGAAACCAAAACAATAATATTATTAACACTAATATTATTATCATCATATTACTTAACAGAATTGAGTTACTAAAATTATTTATTAGAAATCTAACTTAATCATCTATCTAGTGTGTGAAAGTAGAACTAATTTGTTTTATAAAACTATACCTAATGAAAAAGATATAAAGATCCCTATAACAACATGGTATAAAACTAAACAATTATTTTAAATATTAGCAAGTAATGTTACCTAAATGGTTGAATCAACAGAAACTAATGAAAACTATTGACAAAGTTAAACTAATTCAGATTAGAAATTAAATTAAAATTAGGAAAACTAAACTACATTAGGAACTAAAAAGATTCTGTTTTTGTTAAAAACAGTAACCAAATTTATTAAAAAATACTCGAATAATGTAGGATGATAGGTTTAACTAATACCAAACAGTGGCAAAAAGATTCACCTCAAAAATATATTTTTAAACTACAGTTATACAGATCTTAGTAATTTGAACAAATTTGATTAGATTCAAAAATTAAAGCTCAAATTTGAAATCTAAGCATACAGACATAAACTACATCAAATATGTGAACTAATGCAAAAAGAATCAACTAAAAATACTAAATAGTTTAAAAGATATGATAAAGACAAGATTTGAAAACATTTTGTTTTCTAAAACAGAAAAGAAAAGAAAAGAAAAACTGATCGAACGGACAGGGTGATGTGTCGTTCTCTGGTTAGCTACTGGGTGCGCGAGATCTGATGTTTCGAGTGAATGACCGAGCTATAGAGGATACCGGTTCGGGTTAAAAACGATCTAATCCTATGCGTCGGATCTAGATCGAACGGCTACGGGAAGGTTCAGTGGCTTACAAAGAAGGGGGTCGCCGGCGAGGGGGTTCTCCGGCGAGGCCGAGACGGCGAGGTCGTCGGGGAAGGTGCTCTGGTGGTTGGGGACGGTGTTTGAGGGGTGCAAACGATGGCGGCGGGTCTCCGGCGTGCTCTGGTGGGGTCAGAGGGGTGTGGGGTCGACAGAGGCGACGGACACGAGCTTCGGGAGCTTCGGTGGGGATTCGAACTCCAGAGAGGGTGTGGGCAGCGCTCTGGCGAGGTAGAGTGGGGGCTCGGGGGTGGAATGAGGAGTGGAGGGTCGGGGCTACTTATAGGGCCGGAGCGGTGGTCGGGGAAGGAAAGAGAAGGGAGATCCGGAGAGGAGGAATCACTGGCAATGTCCTGTCGACGCGAGGAGGAAGGCGACCACGGCGTCTTCGGGATCGGACGGTGGGGCCAGGGCATCACAGAGAGGGAGGGCGGCGCCAGCGCGTCGGACGGTCGGCTCGGAGCAGTTTCGGGACTTAACTGCTGTGGGCCGGCCCGTTTCGAATTAATTTGTTTCCTTTTTAATAACCAGAGCAGTAAAACTCACTTAAAAGCATTCAAAACATTTCCAAATATACGAAATATATATATCAAAATGATCAAGAGAATTAATGCTATTCAATGAACATTTTTCCTCTGTCATTTGAATACTTTGAAGAAAAAATTATTTTCCAAAAATGCCTATTTGGTTTTAAAACTTTTTGCAAATATATTATTTAATAGCCCCCTGGTTTTATTGTCCAAATATTTCACCAAGATGACCCTGGTGCGGAGTGTCATGTTACTCCCCTCTTTTCTTTGAACTTTTCCAGAAGTTTTCAAATAGGTGAAACAAGAAAAAGGGGAAGATGAAAGTGACATTTCAGAAATTCAAAAGAAGCACTTCAACCATTATATTCATTCAAACAATATGATGATGATGCATAGCTATATTTCATAACATTCCAAAATGAAATTTTGGGATGTTACAAACCTACCCACCTTAAGATGAATCTCGCCCTCGAGATTCGGGTTGGCTTGAAAATAGGTGCGGATGGTCTCTACGAAGATCTTCTTCGCGTTCCCAGGTGGCTTCTTCCTCGGTGTTGTGACTCCACAGAACCTTACAGAACTTGATGATCTTGCTTCGGGTAACTCTATTGGCAGTCTCGAGGATTCTGACAGGTTTCTCCTCGTAGGTCAGGTCACTGTCAAGTTGTATGGCCTCTAGGGGCACTGTGTCTCTCAAAGGAATATCAGCCATCTTAGCATGGCATTTCTTCAACTGGGAAACATGGAAAACATCATGAACTCCAGACAGTCCTTCCAGCAATTCCAGCTTGTATGAAACTTCGCCTCTATGTTCCAGAATTTTGTAGGGGCCTATGAATCTGGGTGCTAACTTTCCTTTAACACCAAACCTCTTGATACCTCGAAGTGGGGACACACGAAGATATGCTCGATCCCCTACTTCATATGTCACCTCCTTGCGTTTCTTATCAGCATAGCTCTTCTGCCGGGATTGAGCTATCTTGAGTCGGTCTCGAATCAGTTTGACCTTATCCTCAGAATCTCTGATAAGATCGGGACCAAAAAGTTGTCGGTCTCCAACACCATCCCATGTCAATGGTGTTCTGCACCTCCTTCCGTATAAAGCTTCGAAAGGGGCCATCTTCAGACTGGCCTGATAACTGTTGTTGTATGAGAACTCTGCGTAAGGTAAGTTGTCATCCCAACTGGACCCATAGTCTAGCGCGCAGGCTCTCAACATGTCCTCCAGAATCTGGTTGACTCTCTCAGTCTGTCCATCGGTCTGTGGAAGAAAAGTTGTACTGAACTCCAGTCTTGTACCCAAAGTTTCATGCAGCTGATGCCAAAACTTTGAGGTAAATTGTGTTCCTCTATCTGACACAATACTCCTCAGAACTCCATGCAGACATACGATCCTGGTCATATATATCTTGGCTAGCTTAGCACTGGTATAGGTGGTTTTTACTGGAATGAAATGAGCCACCTTGGTCAAGCGATCGACCACTACCCAAATGGAATCATATCCTGAACGGGTCTTAAGTAGTTCTGTGATGAAGTCCATACCGAGCTTTTCCCATTTCCACTCGGGTATCAGCAAAGGTTGGAGTAACCCTGCTGGTTTCTGATGTTCCACCTTTACTCGCTGACAAACATCACATAATGCCACATGTTCGGCAATATCCTTCTTCATACATGTCCACCAGTAACTTTCCTTCAAATCTAGGTACATCTTGGTGTTGCTTGGGTGTATCGAGTATGGTGAATCGTGGGCTTCTTGAAGTATCAACTTCCTGAGCTCTTGGTCATAGGGTACATAGATTCGGTTCTCAAACCATAGAGTACCCTGTTCATCCTCACGAAAGCCTTTAGCCTTGCCGTCCTTCATTCTCTGCTTTATCTCAGCTATCTCCTTGTCCGATTTCTGGGCTTCTCGAATTCTTTGGGTCATGGTGGACTGAATCTCAAGTGTGGCAACATATCCTTGTGGAACTATCTCTAACCGAAGCTCTCTCAGATCTTTGGTTAACTCTTGGGGTAATCCTCCGGCCATGAGTGTGTTCACATAACTCTTCCGACTCAAAGCATCTGCCACAACATTTGCCTTTCCTAGATGGTAATGTAATCTCATGTCATAGTCCTTGATTAACTCTAACCATCTCCTCTGTCTGAGGTTCAACTCCTTCTACGTGAAGATATACTTCAGGCTCTTATGATCAGTGTACACGTCACAACTATTTCCGATAAGGAAATGTCTCCAGGTCTTGAGTGCATGCACTACGGCTGCTAGCTCCAAATCATGGGTGGCATAATTCAACTCATGGGGTCGTAGCTGTCTAGATGCATAAGCTACAACTTTTTCCTCCTGCATGAGTACTCCTCCAAGTCCTTGACGGGATGCGTCACAATAAACCTGGAAGTCCTTCCGATTGTTTGGCAGTATCAACACTGGGGTTGTGATCAAACGTTGCTTCAATTCCTGGAAACTGGCCTCACATTCCTCAGTCCAGATATACTTAGTCTCTTTCTTCAACAGCTCTGTCATGGGCTTGGCAATCTTTGAGAAATTCTTAATGAATCTCCGGTAATATCCGGCAAGTCCGAGAAAACTGCGGATCTCCTTAACTGAGGTGGGTGACTTCCACTCAGTGACTGCTTCAACCTTAGCGGGGTCTACTACTATTCCTTCTCCGGAAATAACATGTCCAAGGAATCCGACTTCCGTCAGCCAAAATTCACATTTACTGAACTTGGCATACAACTGATGCTCTCTAAGCTTCTCCAGAACTAAACGCAAGTGTTCCTTGTGTTCTTCCTCGCTGTTGGAGAATATCAAAATGTCATCGATGAACACCATGACAAACTTGTCCAAATATTCCATAAACACTTTGTTCATCAAATTCATGAAATAGGCCGGAGCATTAGTCAAACCAAAGGACATGACTGTATACTCGTATAAGCCATACCTGGTGGTGAAAGTTGTTTTGGGTATATCTTGTTCACGAATCTTCAGTTGGTGATACCCTGATCGAAGATCGATCTTGGAGAATACTTTGGCGCCTACTAGCTGATCAAACAGGTCATTAATCATCAGCAGAGGGTACTTATTCTTGATAGTCACCTCGTTCAATGCTCGATAATCGACCACCATCCTCAAGGTTTTATATTTCTTCTCCACCAAAAGAACTGGGGCTCCCCAAGGTGATGAACTTGGGTGAATATATCCCTTGTCCAATAGCTCCTTAATCTGCTTCTTGATTTGCACTAAATCATTTGCGGACATCCGATAGGGTCTCTTGGAAATTGGGGCTGTCCCTGGAAGTAGCTCTAATAGAACTCAATCTCCCTATCTGGTGGCATGCCTGGTAATTCCTCCGGGAATACATCTGGAAAGTCTCGTACAACCGGTACTTCCTCCTGCACAACTCCTGTGAGGGAATTTAACTGAGCACTCATCTGTGTGCGTCGGGATACATACTTAATCCTTTTGTTCTCCAGAGTGGTGAGTGAAATAAACTTGTTGGGGCAATCAAGGTTTCCTTCATACTTGGTCATCCAATCCATGCCTAGGATTACATCCAATCCCTGGGATTCTAAGACGATGAGGTCGGTAGGAAAAACATGGTTTCCTATGTGAAGTTTCAGGGCGTGGCATCCTATTCCTGCGGTCATCATTCCTCCTGGGGAATTTACTTTAATGGACTGACTAAGGGTTCTGGTGGGTAAACCATACTTTTCCACAACTACCCTTGATATGAATGAATGTGTTGCACCAGAATCAAAAAGTACCATAACTGGACGTGAATGCAATAAAAACTTACCAACCACAGTCTCGGGCTGATCATAGACTTCTTCCACATCGAGGTGGTTCACCTGAGCACGAGGAAACGGATTTGGCTTCTGAGCTGCGGAGTTGCTGTTTCCATTCCCTTGCTTGTTCTGAGGGCATTCAGTGGCATAGTGCCCTGTCTTCTGACACTTGAAGCATGTGATGTGGTTCAGATCCTTCTGAGCTAGAGCGGGACGGTGTTGGTTTCCATTCCCACTTCCATTACCATTCTTGAAGCTGTCATTGTTGGGACGATTATTCCCATTTCCTCCATGGTGGTGGCCTCCATGGTTCTGCACTATATGAGTGTGTCCTCCATACTTACCGGTCCCTGATCCGGTATTTCCTGTGTACGGGGTGTAGCGGGGCTTCTGATGAGTTCTAGAGGTATACTTCCCATGTGCATACTTCCTCTTGCGGTTCTCAATCTGCTGTTGCTTCCCCTCCAAGATGAGGGCCTTGTCTACCAGCTCCTGGTAGTTGCTGAAGGTAGCCACCATCAGCTGCACACTCAACTCATCATTGAGTCCTTCCAAGAACTTTTCCTGCTTGGCTGCATCATCGGCCACATCCCCTGGTGCATAACGGGCCAATGAGCTGAAGTCGTCCACGTACTGGGCCACGGAACGGTTCCCCTGGCGTAAGTTGAGAAACTCATGCTTCTTCAGGCTCATAGCTCCAGCTGAGACATGTGCGGTGCGGAAAGCTTGCTTGAACTGCTCCCAAGTCACATCAGCAATGGGGTATGTGGTGGTGTAGTTCTCCCACCATGAAGCTGCGGGGCCCTCCAATTGATGGGCGGCAAAACGCACTTTTTCAGCCTTAGTGGATCCTGCTGTGGTGAGTTCCCTCTCCATCTTGCGGAGCCAATCATCTGCCACAATGGGCTCTGTGCTGCTGGAGAAGGTTGGGGGATTCAGTCTCAGGAAACGGGTGAGGTTGTCACCTTCTGGTGGAGGGTGGTTGTTGTGGTTGTGGGCCTGATTCTGAATCAATAGCTGCATCAGGGCTTTCTGCTGCTGAAGAAGCTGGGTGAGCTCTGGCGGGAAAGTGAAGTCGGGCTCACGTCATGAAGGCATCTTGCTGTTTTCAGAGGGGTGAGAATTAGAATAGAACAATGACGTAAAGTGGAAATTCACTACCCATATGCAATGCAACAAACATATCACACCAAACACTCATTCATTTATTCAGCTCAAGGTCACACATCGAGATACAAATCTCCATTCAAACTAAACATCGACCTACGCTTAATGGCAAAAATGAAGATACATGGGGGCATAACTAGAGTTGTCCTCAAAAGTACATGGTGACTGAGCCTCCTCCAGTGGTGCCCTCCTCATATTCATCATCGTTGCTGATCAAAGGAGCCATGTCTCCCTCAGGATGAAGATTTTCACCCATGTCCATCTGTTCCTCCAGAGTTGCGATGCGAGTGTTTAGCTTGTCGATCCTCTCTATGAAATCCTTCACCTCATACTCATGCTCGTACTCGGCTTCCCGTAAGTCTTCTTCGAGGTCAATCTCGCGGTTCATCAGCCTCTTGATCGTCTTCGTGTCGGCATGTACCCGAAGCTCCAAGGTCCTGACGTGCGTCTCCAAGGTCTGGATATAGGAAATGGTGGTGTCTTCAGTGGGAGTGGTTATGATATTTGCATTGGCATCCCTGCGACAAACCACGTTGAGTCCTGGTGAAATGGTTCCACCTCTGTATTCCTCCTGAATACGTCCAAGGGCACGATGAATGGCCATGTCTCTTCCAAGTATCCAGCTGGGTGCCACAAACTTGAAGTCGATGGGTTCCTTCCAATTCCCAAAGGTCTTCCCAAGGATGTGCACCTCGATCCTGTAGCATTCGTCTTGGGGAAAAGACATGATAGGAGTCCCGGTGATGCTCGGCAAGGCAATCCTCACGTCCCTGACGATCCTCATCAGCTCCTTGCCAAAGGGCATCGTTGCGTCAGGCTGGCAAAACTCCATGATCAAAATTGGGATGAAGGTTGCCATCTATAAATTTTGAAATAATCGGAGGGAAGTCAGAAACGAGTAGATGAGAGTATAAGAATTTTAAAGACAAAAAGGGGAAATAATTCCTAAGGCTTTTCCAATCCTAGAGGTTACGTCCTACGGTCAGCGATGCTCTGATACCATTTCTGTAGCGACCCGACCTGAAAGGTTGAATATCTGGTGTTTCTGTACCATCCCAAGATCATTCTAGTACTCAGACGGTACATCAATGTATATATCAAAGGGAAATCACACAGCATAAATTAATCGAAATCTCATATCGAGTCCTTTATTACAATAATGATTACAATAAAGTGGCTGAAGGCCAACTCATGAGATAAACTAAACCATAAACTTGCGGAAGCATCGAAGGTAGATGAGTCCATCTGACTCCAAGGGCATCTCACCGAGCGTAGAGCGTATCCTCACTCCTGGTCGGAAAAGTACTCTGCAACATGATAAGTTGCAGCCGTGTAGGTCAGCATATTGAATATGCCGGCAAAGTCACAAGAGAGGGGAAAAGTAATGATCTACTCTATATGCAAATATGGCAGGTGGGGTAGTAAGCTTTTGCATAAAGCCAAATTTTTCCTAGAACAAGAGAGGGCAAAGGCATAATTACTACAATGTTGGTTGATTAATGAGATGGTTCCACCAACCAATTCTCATACCCAAGTTGGCATTAATAACCCACATCAATATAATTAATTGTGTTGAGAGTTCCAGATAGTTTTAGTTCCTTTGGCTCAAACTGTCCATGACCGTGGACACGGCTAATCGATTAGGTTTGGGTTGTTGGAAATATGCCCTAGAGGCAATAATAAAATGGTTATTATTGTATTTCCTTGTTCATGATAATTGTCTATTGTTCATGCTATAATTGTGTTAACCGGAAACCGTAATACATGTGTGAATACATAGACCACAACATGTCCCTAGTGAGCCTCTAGTTGACTAGCTCGTTGATCAATAGATGGTCACGGTTTCATGGCCATGGACATTGGATGTCGTTGATAACGGGATCACATCATTAGGAGAATGATGTGATGGACAAGACCCAATCCCAAGCATAGCACAAGATCGTGTAGTTCATTTGCTAAAGCTTTTCAATGTCAAGTATCGTTTCCTTAGACCATGAGATTGTGCAACTCCCGGATACCGTAGGAATGCTTTGGGTGTGCCAAACGTCACAACGTAACTGGGTGGCTATAAAGGTGCACTACGGGTATCTCTGAAAGTATCTGTTGGGTTGGCACGAATCGAGACTGGGATTTGTCACTCCGTGTGACGGAGAGGTATCTCTGGGCCCACTCGGTAAGACATCATCATAATGAGCTCAATGTGACTAAGGAGTTAGCCACGGGATGATGTATTACGGAACGAGTAAAGAGACTTGCCAGTAACGAGATTGAACATGGTATGGGGATACCGACGATCGAATCCCGGGCAAGTATCATACCGATAGACAAAGGGAATTGAATACGGGATTGATTGAATCCCCGACATCGTGGTTCATCCGATGAGATCATCATGGAGTACGTGGGAGCCAACATGGGTATCCAGATCCCGCTGTTGGTTATTGGCCGGAGAAGTGTCTCGGTCATGTCTACATGTCTCCCGAACCCGTAGGGTCTACACACTTAAGGTTCGATGACGCTAGGGTTATAGGGAAATGGTATACGTGATTACCGAAGGTTGTTCGGAGTCCCGGATGAGATCCCGGACATCACGAGGAGCTCCGGAATGGTCCGGAGGTAAAGATTGATATATAGGAAGTCCAGTTTTGGTCACCGGAAAGTTTTCGGGCTCATCGGTAGTGTACCGGGAGTGCCGGGAGGGTGCCGGAGGACCCCCGAGAGGGGTGTGACGACCAAAGGACCTCATGGGCCCTTAGAGGAGGTGTGCCAGCCCATATTGGGTCGGCCAAGACCATCTATGTGGGCCCATGTGGCTGGAGTTAAGGAGATAAGGCAAAAGGGATTTAAAAGGAGGAGATCCACCTCCCTTGTGGGAGGTGGACTCTCCCTTTAATTCGGCCGGCCCTCTCCTCTTTGGAGTAGAGGCCAAGACAGCCCTCCACGTCCCTCCTCCTATATATACTTGAGGTTTTGGATGTTTTGAGACAAGATTTGATCTCTCTCTCTCACGGCAAAGCCCTACCTCTCTTCTTCCTCCTCCGCAGCGCTTAGGCGAAGCCCTGTCGGAATACCTTGCTACTCCACCACCACCACGCCGTCGTGCTGCTGTTGGAGCCCTTCCCCAACCTCTCCTTCCTCCTTGCTGGATCAAGGTGTTGGAGACGTCACTGGGCTGCACGTGTGTTGAACGTGGAGGTGCCGTCCGTTCGGCACTTGATCGGATCTACCGCGATCTGAATCGCTGCGAGTACGACTCCATCAACCGCGTTCTTGTAACGCTTCCGCTTAGCGATCTTCAAAGGTATGAAGATCCACTCTCCCCTTGCTCGTTGCTGGTTTCTCCATAGATGGATCTTGGTGAACGCGTAGGAAATTTTTTGATTTACTACTACGTTCCCCAACAGTGGCATCATGAGCTAGGTCTATGCGTAGAATCTATGCACGAGTAGAACACAAAGTAGTTGTGGGCGTCGATTTTGTTAATATGCTTGCCGTTACTAGTCTTATCTTGATTCGACGGTATTGTGGGATGAAGCGGCCCGGACCAACCTTACACGTACGCTTACGTGAGACCGGTTCCACCGCCTGACATGCACTAGTTGCATAAGGTGGCTAGCGGGTGTCTGTCTCTCCCACCTTAGTCGGATTGGATTCGATGAAAAGGGTCCTTATGAAGGGTAAATAGCAATTGGCATATCACGTTGTGGTTTTGATGTAGGTAAGAAACGTTCTTGCTAGAAACCTATAGCAACCACGTAAAAACTTGCAACTACAAATTAGAGGACGTCTAACTTGTTTTTGCAGCATATGTCGTGTGATGTGATATGGCCAAAAGGATGTGATGTGATGCATTGTGATGTATGAGATTGATCATGTTCTTGTAATAGGGTTCACGACTTGCATGTCGATGACTATGACAACCGGCAGGAGCCATAGGAGTTGTCTTATATTATTGTATGACCTGCGTGTCAATCATAAACGCCATGTAATTACTTTACTTTATTGCTAAACGTTAGCTGTAGTAGTAGAAGTAATAGTTGGCGAGACAACCTGAGGGATGTTGATTTGAGTAGGAGTTCTTAAGTAATACGATTAATTGAACTCACTTTCATGAAGATAGTCTAAAGTTGTCGTTGCAAAATTATGTTGTAGATCAATAGCTCGCGTTGTAGCTCCTCTGTGTTGTTTTTGATACGTTCCTAGAGAAAATAGAGTTGAAAGATGATGGTAGAAATTATGCGGACTAGGTCCATGATCAGAGGATTGTCCTGAGTTGCTGCACAGAAGGCTTATGTCCTTAATGCATCGCTCGGTGTGTCAACCCCTCAAACAACGACTATGGATGATATGAACATTTGACACGCACGTTCTGATGACTACTTGATAGTTCAGTACCTCACGCATTACGGCTTCGAATTCAGGCTCCAAATATGTTCTGAACATCACGAAGCATATATGATGTTCCAAGAGTTGAAATTGGATTTTAGACTCGTGCCCGTGTTGAGGGGTATGAGACCTCCAACAATATTCTTTGCTTGCAAGATGAAGGAGAATAGCTCAATCGGTGAGCATGTGCTCAGACTGTTTGGGTACAACAACACTTGAATCAAGTAAGAGTTGAACTTCTAGATAAGATAGTGATTGATATATTTCTCCAAGTCACTGCCACCAAGCTACTAGAGCTTCGTGATGAACTATAAACATGCTAGGGATGGAAAAGATGATCCCTGAGTTATTCGCAATGTTTGACACCGCGAAGGTAGAAATCAAGAAGGAGCATCAAATGTTAATGCTTAGTAAAACCACTAGTTTCGATAAGGGCAAGGGCAAGAAGGGAAACTTCATGAATGGCAAGCCAGTTGCCGCTCTAGTGAAGAAACCCAAGGTTGAACCCAAACCTGAGACTAAGTGCTTCTATTATGAGGAGGACGGTCGCTGAAGTGGAACAACCCTAGATACTTGGTAGATAAGAAGGTTGGCGACGTCAACAGAAGTATATTTCATATACGTGTTATTGATGTGTACCTTACTAGTACTCCTAGTAGCACCCGGGTATTAGATACCGGTTTGATTGCTAATGTTAGTAACTCGAAGTAAAAGCTATGGAATAAACGGAGACTAGCTAAGGGTGAGGTGACGATGTGTGTTGGAAGTGTTTCCAAGGTTGATGTGATCACCATCGCATGCTCCTTCTACCTTCGAGATTAGTGTTGAACCTAAATAAATTTATTTGGTGTTTGCGTTGAGCATGAACATGATTAGATCGTGTTTATTGCAATACGATTATTCATTTAAGTCGGAGAATAATAGTTATTTTGTTTACAAGAATAAAACCTTTAATGGTCATGCACCCAATGTGAATCGTTTATTGAATCTCGATCCTAGTGATATACATGTTCATCATATTTATGACAAAAAGATGCAAAGAGTGAAGTTTGAGATCATCATGACAAGAAGATAAAATGTCTGTGATATGATCATGGAGGTGAATATATGAGTTACGTGTTTGGTATACAACTTAAGACAATGTGGAAGCTGTCTCAAAACCCACGCCACCTGGAACACCATAGTGTGATGGTGTGTTCGAACGTCGCAGTCGTTCTCTATTGGATATGGTGCATACTATGATGTCTATTATCGTTTTGCCACTATCGTTTTGGGTTATGCATTAGAGACAACTACATTCACTTTAAATAGGGCACCATCTAAATCCATTGAGATGACACCGTATGAATTATGGTTTGGCAGAAGCCTAAGCCGTCATTTCTCAGAGTTTGGGAATGTGATGCTTATGTCTGATTAGCTCGAACCCAAAGCAGAAAAGTGCATCTTCATAGGATACCCTAAGGAAACAGTTGAGTATACCTTCTATCTCAGATCCACGGGCAAAGTGTTCGTTGCTAAAAATGGGTCCTTTCTCGAGCAAGAGTTCCTCTCGAAAGAATTGAGTGGGAGGAAAGTAGAACTTGATGAGGTTGTTCAACCGTCACTTCAGTTGGATAGTAGCACGACGCAGAAAAATGTTTCAGTGACGCCTACACCAAGTGAAGGCTTCGGATCAAGTTACTACCGAATCTCGTAGGTCGACAAGGACTCGTACCACCCGTGAATGGTACGTCAATTCTGTCTTGGATATCATGTTGTTAGACAACAGTGAACCTACGAGCTATGAAGAAGCGATGGTGGGCCCGGATTCCAACAAATGGCTAGGAGTATTGAAATCTGACAAAGGATCCATGTATGAAAACCAAGTATGGACTTTGGTAGACTTGCCCGATGAACGATGGTCCGTTGAGTACAAATGGACCTTTAAGAAGACACACGTTGATGGTAAATTTCACCATTTATAAAGCTTGACTTGTCGCAAAGAAGTTTTTGATTTGTTCAAGGAGTTGACTATGATGAGACTTTCTCACCCGTAGTGATGCTAAAGTCTGTTGAAATTATGTTAGCAGTTGCTGCATTTTCGATTATCAAATCTGGCAGGTGGATGTCAAAATGTTGTTTCCTTAACGGTTTCCTCTTGAGGAAAGGTTACATGTGATACAACCAGAAGGGTTTTGTTGGGGAACATAGTAGTAAATCAAAAAAAATCGTATGACCACCAAGATCAATCTATGAAGAAACCAGCAATGAGTAAGGTGAGAGTGCATCTTCATACCTTTTAAGATCACTAAGCGGAAGCGTTACAAGAACGCAGTTGGTGGAGTCGTACTCGCAGCGATGCAGATCGTGGTCGATTCCGATCTAAGCGCCGAACAACGGCGCCTCCGCGTTCAACACACGTGCAGCCCGGTGACGTCTCCTATGCCTTGATCCAGCAAGGAGGAAGGATAGGTTGAGGAAGAGCTCCAGCAGCATGACGGTGTGGTGGCAGTGGAGCTACGTGGCACTCCGGCAGGGCTTTGCTAAGCACTGCGAAGAACGAGGTGTAGGAGGAGTAGGGCTGCGCCGAGGGAGAGAGATGCGTGTGTTGGCAGCCCCCAAAACCCCCTCTATATATAGGAGGAGGGGAGGAGGGTGCGCCCCCTCTAGGGTTCCCACCCTAGGGGGTGCGGCAGTCCTAGATGGCCTTGGGGCGGCGGCCAAGAGAGGGAGAGGGAGGGGCGGCGCCCTAGATGGGCCTAGGGCCCATCTGCCCTAGGGTTTGCCCCCCTCCCACCTCTTGATGCGCCTTTGGCTAGGGTGGACGGCGCATCAGCCCACTCTGGGGCTGGTCCCTTCCCACTCTCGTCCCACGCAGCCCTCTGGTGCTGGTGGCCCCACTTGGTGGACCGCCGGAACCTTTCCGGTGGTCCCGGTACATTACCGGTAATGCCCATAACTCTTCCGGTGACCAAAACCTCACTTCCTATATATCATTCTATACCTCCAGCCATTCCAGAACTCCTCGTGATGTCCGGGATCTCATTCGGGACTCTGAACAACCTTTAGTAACCACGTACACTATTTCTGTATAACCCTAGCATCATCGAACCTTAAGTGTGTAGACCCTACGGGTTCGGGAGGCACGTAGACATGACCGAGAAACCTCTCCAGTCAATAACCAACAGCGGGATCTGGATACCCATGTTGGCTCCCACATGCTCCACGATGATCTCATTCGATGAACCACGATGTTGGGGATTCAATCAATGTCGTATCCAATTCTCTTTGTCTACCGATATGATACTTGCCCGAGATTCGATCGTCGGTATCCCTATACCTTGTTCAATCTCATTACCGGCAAGTCTCTTTAATCGTTCCGTAACACATCATCCCATGGCTAACTCCTTAGTCGCATTGAGCTCATTATGATGATGTCTTACCGAGTGGGCCCAGAGATACCTCTCCGTCACACGGAGTGACAAATCCCAGTCTCGATTCGTGCCAACCCAACAGATACTTTCGGGGATACCCGTAGTATACCTTTATAGCCACCTAGTTATGTTGTGACGTTTGGCACACCCAAAGAATTCCTACGGTATCCAGGAGTTGCACAATCTCATGGTCTAAGGAAACAATACTTGACATTAGAAAAGCTTTAGCAGACGAACTACACAATCTTGTGCTATGCTTAGGATTGGGTCTTCTCCATCACATCATTCTCCTAATGATGTGATCCCATTATCAACGACATCTAATGTCCATGGTCATGAAACCATGACCATCTATTGATCAACAAGCTAGCCAACTAGAGGCTCACTAGGGACATGTTGTGGTCTATGTATTCACACATGCATTACGGTTTCCGGTTAATACAATTATAGCATGAACACTAGACAAATATCATGAACTAGGAAATACAATAATAACCATTTTATTATTGCCTCTAGGGCATATTTCCAACAGTTTTGTTAGTCCTAAGGATGCTAAAAAGTATGCAAGCTCCAGCGATTCTTCTATAGGCGGGAGCATATTGGAAATATGCCCTAGAGGCAATAATAAATTAGTTATTATCATATGTCCTTGTTCATGATAATCGTTTATTATCCATGCTAGAATTTTCTCAGATACATGTGTGGATACATAGACAACACCATGTCCTTAGTATGCCTCTGATGGACTAACTTGTTGATCAAAGATGGTTAAGGTTTCCTAGCCATGGGCATGAGATGTCATTTGATAACGGGATCACATCATTAGGAGAATGATGTGATGGACAAGACCCAAACTATAAACATAGCATATGATCGTGTCAGTTTATTGCTACAGTTTTCTGCATGTCATGTATCTCTTCCTATGACCATGAGATCAGGAAACTCACTGACACTGGAGGAGTACCTTGTGTGTATCATACGTCGCAATGTAACTGGGTGACTATAAAGGTGCTCTACAGGTATCTCCGAGGGTATCTGTTGGGTTGGCATGGATCAAGACTGGGATTTGTTACTTCGTGTGACGAAGAGGTATCTCAGGGCCCACTCGGTAATACAACATCACAATAAGCCTTGCAAGCAATGTGACTAAGTGTTAGCCACGGGATCTTGTATTACAGAACGAGTAAAGAGACTTGTCGGTAACGAGGATGAACTAGGTATACAGATACCGACGATCGAACCTCGAGCAAGTAACATACCGAAGAGCAAAGGGAACATCATACGAGATTAACTGAATCCTTGGCATAGAAGTTCGACCGATAAAGATCTTCGTAGAATATGTAGGAATCTATATGGGCATCCAGGTCCCGCTATTGGTTATTGACCGTAGAGGTGTCTCGATCATGTCTACATAGTTCTCGAACCCACGAGGTCTGCACACTTAAGGTTCGATGACGTTTCGATACTATAGAGTTATATATGGTGGTGACCGGACGTTGTTATGAGTACCGGATTAGATCCCGGACATCACGAGGAGCTCCAGAATGGTCTGTAGGTAAAGATTGATATATAGGAAGTCCTGTTTTGGTCACCGGGAAAGTTTCGGGCTCATCGGTAGTGTAATGGGAGTGCCGGTAGTTTACCGGGCGACCATCGGGAGGGGTATTTCAACCCAAGAGGCTACATGGGCTGTGGGATAAGGAATACCAGCCCTTAGTGGGCAGGCCTAAGTCCCACAATAGGCCCATGCGGCTGGGATGGAAATCTAAAGTGGAAAAGGTGGAAAAAGGCTAATATAAGGAAGGAGTCCTAATCTGACTAGGAGTGGAGGAGCAGGACTCCTCCCCCACTTCGGCCGAAGCCTAGGGTTGTCCCCTTGGCGGCCAAGCGTCCTCCTCATCTCCTCCTATATATAGTAGAAGTTTAAGGGTTATTTGGGACACAGAAAAACAGCCACGTATTGCCCTCTTCTCTAGATCGTAGTTTCTCCTCTAGATCGGTTTCAGCGGTGCTTAGGCGAAGCCTTGCCAGAATAGCTCCACCAACATCGCCGCAACGCCGTCACTCTGCCGGAGAACTATTCTACCTCTCCACTACCTCTTGCTGGATCAAGAAGGCGGAGATCGTCATCGAGCTGTACGTGTGCTGAACGCCGAGGTATCGTCCGTTCAGTGCTAGATCGAAAGGACCGTGATCAAGATCACGAGACGATTCGTGATTGGATCATGGGATGGATCGTGATGAGATCGCGGGACGGATCATGATGAGTTCGTGGGATGGATCGTGATTGGATCGTGGGATGGATCATGATGAGCTCGCGGGACGCTCGGCAATTTGGATCGGGAAGACGTTCGACTACATCAACCACGATTCTTAATGCTTCCCGCTTAGCGATCTACAAGGGTATGTAGATTCACTCTCCCTCTCGTATATGCTCATCACCATGGTTAGATCTTGCATGTGCGTAGGAAAATGTTTGTTTCCCATGCAACGTTCCCCAATAGTGGCATCTGAACTAGGTCTATGTGTAGATGACATCTCGAGTAGAACACAAAGAGTTTGTGGGTGTTGATGCTTAGATTGCTTCCTCCATTGGTCGTGTTTTGGTTCAGCGGTATTGTGGGATGAAGCGGCCCAGACCAACCTTACTCGTATGCTTACGAGAGACCGGTTCCATTGACTGACGTGTAACTTTGTTGCACGAAGATGGCTGGCGGGTGTGTGTCTCTCTATTTTAGTTGGATCGGATTTGACAAAGGTGGTCCTTGAGAAGGTTGAAAAGCAACTTATGTATCACCGTTGTGGTTTTGCGTAGGTGAGAATTGTTCTTTCTAGATACCCGTAGCAGCCACGTAAAACTTGGAACTAAAATTAGAGGATGTCTAACTTGTTTTTGCAGGGTATGTTGTGATGTGATATGGCCAATTACATGATGTGATATATGTGATGTATGAGATGATCATGTGTTATATAGAATATCATGACTTGCATGTCGATGAGTATGGCAACCGGCAGGAGCCATAGGGTTGTCTTTAATTATTGTATGACCTACGTATCAATCATTAAGCGCTATGTAATGCTTTACTTTATCGCCAAGCGGTAGTAATAGTAGTAGAAGCATGGTGGGCGCGACAACCCCGATGGCGACACGTTGATGGAGATCAAGATGATTTAGATCATGGTGTCATGTCGGTGACGATGGAGATCATGTCGGTGCTTTCAAGATGGAGATCAAAAGCACAAGTTCATGGCCATATCATGTCACTTATGATTTGCATGTGATGTTAATCATTTTATGCACCTTATTTTTCTTAGGACGATGGTAGCATTATAAGGTGATCCCTCACTTAAATTTCAAGATAAATTGTGTTCTCCCATAGTGTGCACCATTGCGAAAGTTCGTCGTGTCAATACACCACGTGATGATTGGGTGTGATAGACTCTACGTTCACATACAACGGGTGCAAGCCGGTGTTGCACATGCAGAACACTCGGGTTAAACTTGATGAGCCTAGCATGTACAGACATGGCCTCGGAACACAAGAGACCGAAAGGTCGAACATGAGTCATATGGTAGATATGATCAACATGATGGTGTTCACCATTGAAATCACCTCAACTCACGTGATGATCGGACTTGAGTTGGTGAATTTGGATCATGTATCACTCGAATGACCAAGAGGGATGCCAATTTGAGTGGGAGTTCTTAGGTAATATGATTAATCGAACTCATTATCATGAACATAGTCAAAGTGTCTTTGAAAATTATGTTGTAGATAGCTCGCGGTGTAGCTCCCCTGTTTTATTGATACGTTCCTAGAGAGAAGTAAGTTGAAAGATAATGGTAGCAATATTGCGGACTGGGCCCGTGATCTGAGGATTGTCCTCATTACTGCACATAAGGCTTATGTCCTTAATGCACCGCTCGGTGCGCCACCCCCTCTAGCGTCGTCTGTAGATGTTGTGAACACCTGACAGGCGTGTTCCGATGACTACTTGATAGTTTAGTGAGTCATGCATTACGTGTTAGAATTGAGGCGCCAAAACGTTTTGAACGTCACGGAACATATGAGATGTTCTCAGAGCTAAAATTGTGATCTCGGGCTCGTGCCAGTGTTGTGAGATATGAGATCTCCAACAAGATTCTTTGCCTGCAAGATGAAGGAGAATAGCTCAATCATTGAGCATGTGCTCAGATTGTCTGGGTACTACAATCGCTTGAATCGAGTGGGAGTTAATATTCTAGATAAGATAGTGATTGATATAGTTCTCCAAGTCACTGTCACTAAGCTACTAGAGCTTTGTGATGAACTATGAAATGTCAGGGATAGAAATAATGATCCCTGAGCTATTCGCGATGTTTGACACCATAAAAGTAGAAATCAAGAAGGAGCATCAAGTGTTGATGGTTAGTAAAGCCACTAGTTTCGAGAAGGGCAAGGGCAAAGAGGGAAACTTCATGGATGGCATGACAGTTGCTGCTCCAGTGAAGCAACCCAAGATTGAACACAAACCCAAGACTAAGTGCTTCTATTACGAGGAGAGCGATCGCTAAAGCGGAACAACCCTAGATACTTGGTAGATAAGAAGGCTGCAGCGTCGACAGAAGTATATTTGATATACATGTTATTGATGTGTACCTTGCTAGTACTCCTAGTAGCACTTGGGTATTGGATACCGGTTCGGTTGCTAAATGGTAGTAACTCGAAATAAAAGCTACGGAATAAACGGAGAGTAGCTAAGTGTGAGGTGACGATGTATGTTGCAAATGTTTCCAAGGTTGATATGATCAACATCACACGCTCTCTCTACCTTCGGGATTAGTGACGAACCTAAATAAATGTTATTTGGTGTTTGTGTTGAGCATGAACGTGATTAGATCGTGTTTATTGCAATACGGTTATTCATTTAACTTAGAGAATAATAGTTATTCTATTTACATGAATAATACCTTCAATGGTCATGCACCCGATGAATGGTTTGTTGAATCTTGATCGTAGTAATACACATGTTCATAACATTGATGCCAAAAGATGCAAAGTTAATAATGATAGTACCACATACTTGTGGCACTGCCGCTAAATGTCATATTGGTATAAATTGCATGAAGAAACTCCATGATGATGGATCTTTGGACTCATTCGATTTTGAATCGGTTGAGACATGCGGACCATGCCTCTGGGGCAAGATGACTAAAACCCCATTTTCCAGCTTGATGGAACGGGCAAGTGATTTATTGGAAATGATACATGTTGATGTGTGTGGTCCAATAAGTGTTGTAGCGTGCGGTGGATATCATTATTTTCTTACCTTCACTAATGATTTGAGTAGATATAGTGTATATTTAATGAAACACAAGTCTGAATCGTTTGAAAAGTTCAAACGGAATCAGAGCGAAGTTTTAGATCAACGTGACGAGAAGATAAAATGTCTACGATATGATCGTGAAGGTGAATATCTGACTAACGAGTTTGGTATACGACTTAAGACAATGTGAAAGTTGTTACACACATCATGCCACCTGGAACACCATAGCGTGATGGTGTGTCCGAACGCCGTAGTCGTGCTCTATTGGATATGGTGCGAATTATGATGTCTCTTATCATTTTGCCACTATCATTTTGGGTTATGCATTAGAGACAACTACATTCACTTTAAATAGGGCACCATCTAAATCCATTGAGATGACACCATATGGTTTGACAGAAACCTAAGCTGTCATTTCTAAATGTTTAGGGCTGCGACACTTATGTGAAAAAGGTTTTCACCTAATGAGCTCGAACCCAAAGCGGAAAATGCATCTTCATAGAATACCCTAAGAACAGGTGGGTATACCTTCTATCTCAGATCCGAGTACAAAGTGTTTGTTGCTAAAACTGGGTCCTTTCTCGACAAAGAGTTTCTCTCGAAAGAATTGAGTGGGAGGAAGATAGAACTTGATGAGGTTGTTGAATCTTTGTTTCGGCCATAGAATAGCGCAGCACAGAAAGATGTTTCTGTAGAGCCTACATCAGTTGAAGAGGAAGTTAATGATGATGATCATGAAGCTTTGGATCGAGTTACTATCGAACCTCGTAGGTCGACAAGGACGCGTACTACTCCTGAGTGGTACGGCAACCCTATCTTAGAGGTCATGTTGTTGGACAACGATGAACCTACGAACTATGGAGAAGCGGTGATGGGCCCGGATTCCGATAAATGGTTAGAGGCCATGAAATCCGAGAAAGGATCCATGTATAAAAACCAAGTATAGAATTTGGTAGAATTGCTCGTTGGACGGCAGGTCATTGAGTACAAATGGATCTTTAAGATGAAGACAGACGTTGATTGTGAATGTCACCATTTATAAAGCTCGACTTGTCGCAAAGAAGTTTTTGCCAAGTTCAAGGAGTTGACTACGATGAGACTTTCTCACTCGTAGCGATGCTAAAGTCTGTTGGAATTATGTTAGCAGTTGCTGCATTTTTTCAATTATGAAATATGGCAGATGGATGTCAAAACATTGATTCCTTCCTTGAGGAAAGGTTGTATGAGATTCAACCGGAAGGTATTGTCAGTCCTAAGGATGCTAAAAGGTGTGCAAGCTTCAGTGATCCTTCTATGGACTGAAGCAAGCATCTCGGAGTTGGAATATACACTTTGATGAGGTGATCAAAGTTTTTGAGTTTATGCAAAGTTTATGAGAAACTTGTATTTACAATAAAGTGAGTGGGAGCACTATAGAGTTTCTGATAAGCATATGTGGATGACATATTGTTGATCGCAAATGATGTAGAATTTCTGGAAAGCATAAAGGGTTGTTTGAAAAGAGTTTTTCAAAGAAAGACCTGGATAAATCTACTTAATTTTTGGGCACCGAGATCTATAGAGATAGATCAAGACGTCTGATAAGACTTTCAAAGAGTACATTCCTTGACAAGATTTTGAAAGAGTTCAAAATGGATCGGTTGAACAAAGAGTTTTTACCTGATTTGTAAGGTATGAAGTTGAGTGAGACTCAAAGCTCGACCACGGCAGAAGAAAGAGAAAGGACAAAGGTCGTCCCCTATGCCTTAGCCATAGGCTCTATATTATGCCATGTTGTGTACCGCACCTGACGTGTGCCTTGCCATGAGTCTGTCAAGGGGTCCAAGAGTGATCCAGGAGTGGATCACTTGACATCGGTCAAAATTATACTTAGTAACGCTAGGACTAAGGATATGTTTCTTGATTATGGAGGTCATAAAGAGTTCGTCGTAAAGAGTAACGTCGATGCAAGCTTTAACACTGATCCGGATGGCTCTTAGTAGCAATCCGGATACGTGTAGTGAAGCAGTCATTTGGAATGGTTCCAAGTATAGCGTGGTAGCATTATTTTACAGTATGACATAGAGATTTGCAAAGTGCACACGGATTTGAATGTCGCAGATCCGTTGACTAAAAGACCTCTCTCACATGCAAAGCATGATCGAGCCCCAGAACTCATTGGGTGTTAGATTCATAACAATGTGAATCACATGGTGATGTGAACTAGATTATTGACTCAAGTGCAAGTGGGAGACTGTTGCAAATATGCCCTAAAGGCAATAATAAATTAGTTATTATCATATTTCCTTGTTCATGATAATCGTTTATTATCCATGCTAGAATTGTATTGATCGGAAACTCAGATACATGTGTGGATACATAGACAACACCATGTCCCTAGTATGCCTCTAATAGACTAGCTCATTGATCAAGGATGGTTAAGGTTTCCTAGCCATGGACATGACATGTCATTTGATAACGGGGTCACATTATTAGGAGAATGATGTGATGGACAAGACCCAAACTATAAACATAGCATATGATCGTGTCAGTTTATTGCTACTAATTCTGCATGTCAATTATCTGTTCCTATGACCATGAGATCATGCAACTCACTGACACCGGAGGAGTGCCTTGTGTGTATCAAATGTTGCAATGTAACAGGGTGACTATAAAGGTGCTCTATAGGTATCTCCGAGGGTGTCTGTTGGGTTGGCATGGATCAAGACTGAGATTTGTTACTTCATGTGACGGTGAGGTATCTCAGGGCCCACTCGGTAATACAACATCACAATAAGCCTTGCAAGCAATATGACTAAGTGTTAGCCATGGGATCTTGTATTATGGAATGAGTAAAGAGGCTTGTCGATAACAAGGTTGAACTAGGTATACAGATACCGATGATCGAATCTCGGGCAAGTAACATACCTAAGAACAAAGGGAACATCATACGGGATTAACTTAATCCTTGGCATAGAGGTTCGACTGATAAAGATCTTCGTAGGATATGTAGGAATCAATATGGGCATCCAGCTCCCGCTATTGGTTATTGACTGTAGAGGTGTCTCAGTCATGTCTACATAGTTCTCGAACACGTAGGGTCTGCACACTTAAGGTTCGGTGACGTTTTGGTAGTATAGAGTTATGTATGGTGGTGACCGAAGGTTGTTCGGAGTCCCGGATGAGATACCGGAAATCATGAGGTGCTCCGGAATGGTCCTGGGGTAAAGATTGATATATAGGAAGTCCTGTTTTGGTCACCAAAAAAGTTTCGGGCTCATCGGTAGTGTACTGGGGGTGCCGGTAGTGTATCGGGGGACCATCGGGAGGGGTATTTCAACCCAAGAGGCTACACTGGCTGTGGGAGAAGGAATACCAGAACTTAGTGGGCTGTCCTAAGTCCCACAAGAGGCCCATGCGGCTGGGAAGGAAATCCAAAGTGGAAAAGGTGGGAAAAGGCTAATATAAGGAAGGAGTCCTAATCCGACTAGGAGTGGAGGAGGAGGACTCCTCCCTCCACTTCGGCCGAAAACTAGGGCTGGCCCCTTGTGCACCAGCCTCCTCCCTCCCTCCTCCTATATATACTAGAGGTTTGAGGGTTATTTGGGACACAGAAAAACAGCCACGTGTTGCCCTCTTCTCTAGATGTTAGTTTCTCCTAGATCGGTTTCACCGGTGCTTAGGCGAAGCCTTGCTGGAATAGCTCCACCACCATCGCCGCAGCGCCATCGCGTTGCCGGAGAACTCTTCTACCTCTCCGCTCCCTCTTGCTGGATCAAGAAGGCGGAGATCGTCATCAAGTTGTACGTGTGTTGAACGCGAAGGTGCCGTCCGTTCGGTGCTAGATCGGAAGGACTATGATCAAGATCGCGAGACGATTCGTGATTGGATCGTGGGATGAATCGTGATGCGATCGCGGGACGGATCGTGATGAGACCGCGTGATGGATCGTGAATGGATCGCAGGACGGATCATGATGAGATCGTGGGACGCTCGGCGATTTGGATCGCGAAGACGTTCGACTACATCAACCGCGTTTCTTAACGCTTCCTGCTTAGTGATCTACAAGGGTATGTAGATCCACTCTCCCTCTTGTAGATGCTGATCACCATGGTTAGATCCTGCGTGTGCCTAGGAAATTTTTTGTTTCCCATGCAACGTTCCCCAACAGAGCAAGCATCTCGGAGTTGGGATATACCCTTTAATGAGGTGATCAAAGTTTTTGGGTTTATACAAAGTTTATGAGAAACTTGTATTTATAGAAAAGTGAGTGGGAGCACTATAGAATTTCTGGGAAGTATATGTGGTTGACATATTGCTGATCAGAAATAATGTAGAATTTCTGGAAAGCATAAACGGTTGTTTGAAAGGAGTTTTTCGAACGAAGGCCTAGATAAAGCTACTTGAATATTGGGCATCAAGATCTATAGAGATAGATCAAGACGTCTGATGAGATTTTTCAATGAGTACATGCCTTGACAAGATTTTGAAAGAGTTCAAAATTGATCAGTCAAAGACAGAGTTCTTGTCTGATTTGTAAGGTGTGGAGTTGAGTGAGACTCAAAGCTTGACCACGACAGATGAAAGAGAAAGGACGAAGGTCATCCCCCATGTCTTACCCATAGGCTCTATATAGTATGCCATGTTGTGTACCACACCTGGTGTGTGCCTTGCTATGAGTCTGTCAAGGGGTACAAGAGTGGTCCATGAGTGGACCACTAGACAATGGTCAAAATTATCCTTAGTAACTAAAAGCTTTGTTAGCAATTTTATTTTCCATCAAATCCCATTTATTGACCCAATCATTACACAAAAATCCCAAGTAGAATTAACCTTCCCATTAGACTTGGCTCTAGCTTCGCTAGCATAGAGTCTAATCAATGTATGGCATCATAATTTTGAGAAGTATGTTATAAGCAAGAGCTTCCCCTAAATTTGTGCATTATTTTAAATTTGCGTTTAAATGTGAATGCATAATCAATTCGAATCATGGGTCACTCTTCCATGTCACATAGATCTTGGTTGTGCACATAAATGATATGAATGCACTACAATGCACATAACACAAACAATAGTGCCCCCCAGCTGTGGTGGTATATGGCTCCCGAGGAGGAGTATAAACTCCAAGACTAATGGTAAACAACCAACCAAAAATTGAGGGGAGTACATAACATCAGTCATAACAACCTAAACTAGAATAGTAAACAACCAAGTTGTTGCATTTACGTAGAGAAACCTACAAAGTAGACCCACCGACACTATATTATCGCTCTTTTCATACTTCTTCACGTAAATTTGCTTGCAGGAATCGAGGTTGGACACCCTTCCCCCCTTATTTCCTTTTTCGAGTAAAGGAGTGTTGGACATAAGAGAAATCCTAATTGAGGGCCTCACAATTCCCTCCCTCAATTGAAGGTTGGAGAAGGTGTTGGGAGACGTAGTAGTAAATCAAAAAAATTCCTACGATCACCAAGATCTATCCATGGAGAAACCAGCAACGAGTGGGGAGAGATTGCATCTTCATACCTTTGAAGATCGCTAAGCGGAAGCGTTACAAGAACGCGGTTGGTGGAGTCATACTCACAGCGATTCAGATCGCGGTGGATTCTGATCTCAGCGTCGAACAACGGCCCCTCCGCGTTCAACACATGTGCAGCCAGGTGACGTCTCCTACGCCTTGATCCAGCAAGGAGGAAGGAGAGGTTGAGGGAGAGCCCCGGCAGCACGATGGCGTGGTGACGGTGGAGCTACGTGAACTCTGGTAGGGCTTCGCCAAGCGCTACGGAGAACGAGGAAGAGGAAGGGTAGGGCTGCACCGAGAGAGAAAGAAGTCGTGTCCCAAATCAGCCCAAACCCTTGCATATCTATAGGAGGAGGGAGAGGGAGGGATTCCTTGGCCCCTCCTCCAAGGAGGAGAGCTTCGGCCGAAGGTGGGGAAGAGTCCACCTCCTACAAGGGAGGTGGATCTCCTCTTTTAAATCCCTTTCACCCTTTATCTCTTGATCCCAGCCGCATGGGACTTTCTAGAAAGTCTGGGCCAGACCACTAAGGGATGGCACACCTCCTCTAAGGGTCCACGAAGTCCTTTGGTCGTCACACCCCTCCCGGGGGTCCTCCGGCACCCTCCCGACACTCCCGGTACACTACCAATGAGCCCGAAAACTTTCCGATGACCAAAACTGGACTTCCTATATATCAATCTTTACCTCCGGACCATTCCGGAGCTCCTCGTGATGTCCGGGATCTCATCCGGGACTCTGAACAACCTTAGGTAATCACGTATACCATTTCCCTATAACCCTAGCGTCATCAAACCTTAAGTGTGTAGACCCTACAGGTTCGGGAGACATGTAGACATGACCGAGACACCTCTCCGGTCAATAACCAATAGTGGGATCTGGATACCCATGTTGGCTCCCACATGCTCCACAATGATTTCATCGGATGAACCACGATGTCGGGGATTCAATCAATCCCGTATACAATTCCCTTTGTCTATCGGTATGATACTTGCCCGAGATTCGATCGTCGGTATCTCTATACCTTGTTCAATCTCGTTACCGGCAAGTCTCTTTACTCATTCCATAATACATCATCCCGTGACTAACTCCTTAGTCACATTGAGCTCATTATGATGATGTCTTACCGAGTGGGCCCAGAGATACCTCTTCGTCACACGGAGTGACAAATCCCAGTCTCGATTCGTGCCAACCCAACAGACACTTTCGGAGATACCCGTAGTGAACCTTTATAGCCACCCAGTTACATTGTGACGTTTGGCACACCCAAAGCATTCCTACGGTATCTGGAAGTTGCACAATCTCATGGTCTAAGGAAATGATACTTGACATTGAAAAGATTTAGCAAACGAACTACACGATCTTGTGCTAGGCTTAGGATTGGGTCTTGTCCATCACATCATTCTCCTAATGATGTGATCCCGTTATCAACGACATCCAATGTCCATGGTCATGAAACCGTGACCATCTATTGATCAACTAGCTAGTCTACTAGAGGCCCACGAGGGACATGTTGTGGTCTATGCATTCACACATGTATTACGGTTTCCGGTTAACACAATTATAGCATGAACAATAGACAATTATCATGAACTAGGAAATACAATAATAACCATTTTATTATTGCCTCTAGGAAATATTTCCAACAGTCTCCCACTTGCACTAGAGTCAATAATCTAGTTACGTTGTGATGAATCGAACAACCATAGCAATCTGGTGTTGATCATGTTTTGCTCGTGAGAGAGGTTTAGTCAATGGATCTGCGACATTCAGATCCGTATGCACTTTACAAAAATCTATATCTCCCTCCTGAATGTAATCACGGATGGAGTTGAAGTGGCGCTTGATGTGTCTTGTCTTCTTGTGAAACCTGGGCTCCTTCGCAAGGGCAATAGCTCTAGTGTTGTCATAGAATAGAGTCATCGGGCCCGACGCACTTGGAATTACCCCTAGGTCGGTGATGAACTTCTTCATCCAGACTCCTTCCTTTGCTGCTTCCGAAGCAGCTATGTACTTCGCTTCACATGTAGATGCCGCCACGACGCTTTGCTTGCTGCTGCACCAGCTGACTGCCCCTCCGTTCAAAACATACACGTATCCGGTTTGTGACTTGGAGTCATCTAGATCTGTGTCGAAGCTAGCATCAACGTAACCCTTTACGACAAGCTCTTCGGCACCTCCATATAAGAGAAACATGTCCTTTGTCCTTTTCAGGTACTTCAGGATATTCTTGACCGATGTCCAGTGTTCCGCTCCGGGATCACTTTGGTACCTCCCTACCAAACTTATGGCAAGGTTCACATCAGGTCTGGTACACAGCATGGTATAGATAATAGAGCCTATGGCTGAAGCATAGGGGATGACACTCATCTCTTCTCTATCCTTTGTCGTGGTCGGGCATTAAGTCATACTCAATCTCACACCTTGTAACACAGGCAAGAACCCCTTCTTGGACTGATCCATATTGAACCTTTTCAATATCTTTTCAAGGTATGTGCTTTGTGAAAGACCTATGAGGCATCTCGATCTATCTCTATAGATCTTAATACCTAATATGTAAGCATCTTCTCCAAGGTCCTTCATTGAAAAACACTTATTCAAGTAGGCCTTTACACTTTCCAAGAGTTCTATATCATTTCCCATTATCAGTATGTCATCCACATATAATACGAGAAATGCTACAGAGCTCCCACTCACTTTCTTGTAAATACAGGGTTCTCCATAAACTTGTACAAATCCAAATGCTTTAATCACTTCACTAAAGCGAATGTTCCAACTCGGAGATGCTTGCACCAGCCCATAGATGGAGCGCTGGAGCTTGCATACCTTGTTAGCATCTTTAGGATCGACAAAACCTTCCGGCTGCATCATATGCAGTTCTTCCTTGAGGAAGCCATTAAGGAATGCCGTTTTGACGTCCATTTGCCAGATCTCATAATCATAAAATGCGGCAATTGCTAACATGATTCGGACAGACTTCAGCATCGCTACGGGTGAGAAAGTCTCATCGTAGTCAATTCCTTGAACTTGTCGATAACCCTTAGCGACAAGCCGAGCCTTATAGACGGTCACATTACCATCCGTCTCAATCGTCTTCTTAAAGATCCATTTATTTTCAATGGCTCGCTTATCATCAGGCAAGTCCACCAAAGTCCATACTTTGTTCTCATACATGGATCCTATCTCGGATTTCATGGCTTCAAGCCATTTGTTGGAATCCGGGCCCGCCATCGCTTCTTCATAGTTCGAAGGTTCACCGTTGTCTAACAACATGATCTCCAGGACAGGGTTGCTGTACCACTCTGGTGCGAAACGTGTCCTAGTGGACCTTCGACGTTCAATAGTAACTTGATCTGAATTTCATGATCATCATCATTAACTTCCTCTCCAGCCGATGTAGGCTCCATAGAAACAACTTCCTGTGCTGCGCTACTCTCCGGTTCGGTTGGAGGTACAATTACCTCATCAAGTTCTATTTTCCACCCACTTACTTCTTTCGAGAGAAACTCTTTCTCGAGAAAGGATCCATTCTTGGCAACAAAGACTTTGCCCTCGGATCGTAGGTAGAAGGTATACTCAATAGTCTCTTTGGGATATCCTATGAAGACGCACTTTTCCACTTTGGGTTCGAGCTTCTCAGGTTGAAGTTTCTTCACATAAGCATCGCATCCCCAAACTTTTAGAAACGGTATATTTGGTTTCTTTCCAAACCACAATTCATACGGTGTCGTCTCAACGGATTTTGACGGTACCCTATTTAAAGTGAATGCGGCAGTCTCTAATGCATATCCCCAAAATGATAGTGGTAACTCGGTAACAGACATCATAGATCGTACCATATCTAATAGAGTGCGATTACGACATTCAGACACACCATTTCGTTGAGGTGTGCTAGGCGACGTGAGATGTGAAACAATTCCACATTTCCTTAGGTGCGTGCCAAAATCATGACTTAAATATTCTCCGGCACGATCAGATTGTAGGCACTTTATTTTCATGTCACGTTGATTCTCTACCTCACTCCGAAATTCCTTGAACCTTTCAAAAGTTTCAGACTTATGTTTCATTAAGTAGACATACCCGTATCTACTCAAGTCATCAGTGAGGGTGAGAACATAACGGTAGCCACCACGAGCCTCGACACTCATTGGACCGCATACATCGGTATGTATTATTTCCAACAAGTCAGTTGCTTGCTCCATTGTTCCGGAGAACGGAGTCTTGGTCATCTTGCCCATGAGGCATGGTTCGCACGTGTCAAATGATTCGAAATCAAGAGACTCCAAAAGTCCATCAGTGTGGAGCTTCTTCATGCTTTTGACACCAATATGACCAAGGCGGCAGTGCCACATGTAAGTGGGACTATCGTTATCAACTTTACACTTTTTGGTATTCACACTATGGACATGTGTAACATCATGTTCGAGATTCATCAAAAATAAACCATTGACCAGCGGGGCATGACAATAAGACATTTCTCTCATATAAATAGAACAACCATTATTCTCAGATTTAAATAAGTAGCCATCTCGAATCAAGCGAGATCCAGATACAATGTTCATGCTCAAAGCTGGTACTAAATAACAATTATTAAGGTTTAACACTAATCCCGAAGGTAGATGTAGAGCTAGCGTGCCGACGGCGATCACATCGACCTTGGAACCATTCCCGACGCGCATCGTCACCTCGTCCTTTGCCAGCCTCCGCTTATTCCGCAGCTCCTGCTTGGAGTTACAAATGTGGGCAACTGCATCGGTATCAGATACCCAGGAGCTACTACGAGCGCTGGTTATGTACACATCAATAACAAGTAGATCACATATACCTTTAATGTTGCCGTCCTTCTTATCCGCTAAGTACTTGGGGCAGTTCTGCTTCTAGTGATCGGTACCCTTGCAGTAAAACACTCAGTCTCAGGCTTGCGTCCATTCTTGTTCTTCTTCTTCCCGGCAACTTGCTTACCGGGCACGGCAACAGCTTTGCCGTCCTTCTTGAAGTCCTTCTTACCCTTGTATCTCTTGAAACTAGTGGTCTTATTCACCATCAACACTTGATGCTCCTTTTTGATCTCGACCTCTGCTGATTTCAGCATCTAGTACAACTGAGGAATGGACATCTCCATCCCTTGCATGTTGTAGTTCATCACAAAGCTCTTGTAGCTAGGTGGAAGCGACTGGAGGATTCTGTCAATGACCGAGTCATCCGGGAGATTAACTCCCAGCTGAGTGAAGGGTTGTGTAGCCCAGACATCTTGAGGATGTGCTCACTGACAGTACTATTCTCCTCCATCTTATAGCTGAAGAACTTGTCGGAGACGTCATATCTCTCGACCCGAGCATGAGCTTGGAAAACCAGTTTCAGCTCTTGGAACATCTCATATGCTCCATGTTGCTCAAAACGCTTTTGGAGCCCTGGTTCTAAACTGTAAAGCATGCCACACTAAACAAGGGAGTAATCATCGCAGCGAGAATGCCAAGCATTCGCAACGTCTTGCTCTACTGGGAGAATGGGTGGGTCACCTAGTGGTGCATCAAGGACATACAATTTCTTGGAAGCTATGAGGATGATCCTCAAGCCACGGACCCAGTCCGCATAGTTGCTTCCATCATCTTTCAGCTTGGTTTTCCCTAGGAACGCATGGAAGTTTAGGGTGACATTCGCGTTGGCCATTGGATCTACAATATAGATTTTAAAGACAATTTTAGACTAAGTTCATGATAATTAAGTTCACATAATCAAATTTTTTAATGAACTCCAACTTAGAGAGACATCTCTCTAGTCATCCAAGTGACACATGATCCATGTCAACTAGCCCGTGTCCGATCATCACGTGAGACGGACTAGTCATCCATGCTGAACATCTCCATGTTGATCGTATCTTCTACACGACTCATGTTCGACCTTTCGGTCTTCCGTGTTCCGAGGCCATGTCTGTACATGCTAGGCTCGTCAAGTCAACCTAAGTGTATCGCGTGTGTAAATCTGGCTTACACCCGTTGTATGCGAACGTTAGAGCATATCACACCCGATCATCACGTGGTGCTTCGGAACAACGATCCTTAGCAATGGTGCACAGTTAGGGTGAACACCTTTCTTGAAATTTTATTGAGATGTCATCTTATTTACTACCGTCGTTCTAAGCAAATAAGATGTAAACATGATAAACATCACATGCAATCAATATAGTGACATGATATGGCCAATATCATCTTGCTCCTTTGATCTCCATATTCGGGGCACCATGATCATCACTGTCACCGGCACGACACCATGATCTCCATCATCATGATCTCCATCATTGTGTCTTCATGAAGTTGTCTCGCCAACTATTACTTCTACTACTATGGCTAACGTTTAGCAATAAAGTAAAGTAATTACATGGCGTTTATGATTGACATGCAGGTCATACAATAAAATAAGACAACCCCTATGGCTCCTGCCGGTTGTCATACTCATCGACATGCAAGTCGTGAATCCTATTAAAAGAACATGATCAATCTCATACATCACAATGCATCACATCACATTCTTTGGCCATATCACATCACAAGGCATATGCTGCAAAAACAAGTTAGACGTCCTCTAATTTGTAGTTGCAAGTTTTTACGTGGCTACTATAGGTTTCTAGCAAGAACGTTTCTTACCTACGCCAAAACCACAATGTGATATGCCAATTGCTTTTTACCCTTCATAAGGACCCTTTTCATCGTATCCAATCCGACTAAGGTGGGAGAGACAGACACCCGCTAGCCACCTTATGCAACCAGTGCATGTCAGGCGGTGGAACCAGTCTCACGTAAGCGTACGTGTAAAGTCGGTCCGGGCCGCTTCATCCCACAATACCGCCAAATCAAGATAAGACTAGTAGTGGTAAGCATATTAACAAAATCGACACCCACAACAACTTGTGTTCTACTCGTGCATAGATTCTACGCATAGACCTAGCTCTGATACCACTGCTGGGAGACGTAGTAGTAAATCAAAAAAATTCCTACAATCACCAAGATCTATCCATGGAGAAACCAGCAATGAGTGGGGAGAGATGGCATCTTCATACCTTTAAAGATCGCTAAGCGGAAGCATTACAAGAACGCGGTTGGTGGAGTCGTACTCCCAGCGATTCAGATCGCGGTGGATTCTGATCTCATCGCCGAACAACGGCGCCTCCGCGTTCAAAACACGTGCAGCCCGGTGACGTCTCCTACGCCTTGATCCAGCAAGGAGGAAGGAGAGGTTGAGGGAGAGGAAGGGCTGCCTTGGCCCCTCCTCCAAGGATTAGAGCTTCGGCCGAAGGTGGGGAAGAGTCCACCTCCCACAAGGGAGGTGGATCTCCTCTTTTAAATCCCTTTCACCCTTTATCTCTTGATCCCAGCCGCATGGGCCTTTTTAGAAGGTCTTGGCCAGCCCACTAAGGACTGGCACACCTCCTCTAAGGTCCCACGAAGTCCTTTGGTCGTCAAACCCCCTCCCGGGGGTCCTCCGGCACCCTCCCAGCACTCCCGGTACACTACCGATGAGCCCGAAAACTTTCCGGTGACCAAAACTGGACTTCCTATATATCAATCTTTACCTCCGGACCATTCCGGAGCTCCTCATGACGTCTGAGATCTCATCCGGGACTCCGAACAACTTCAGTAATCACGTATACCATTTCCCTATAACCCTAGCGTCATCGAACCTTAAGTGTGTAGACCCTATGGGTTCGGGAGACATGTAGACATGACCGAGACACCTCTCCGGTCAATAACCAACAGCGGGATCTGGATACCCATGTTGGCTCCCACATGCTCCACGATGATTTCATCGGATGAACCACGACGTCGGGGATTCAATGAATCCCGTATACAATTCCCTTTGTCTATCGGTATGATACTTGCCCGAGATTCGATCGTTGGTATCTCTATACCTTGTTCAATCTCGTTACCGGCAAGTCTCTTTACTCGTTTCGTAATACATCATCCCATGACTAACTCCTTAGTCACATTGAGCTCATTATGATGATGTCTTACCGAGTGGGCCCAAAGATACTTTTTCGTCACACGGACTTGTTTGGGAACGTTGCATGGGAAACAAAAAATTTCCTACGCACACGCAAGATCTATCCATGGTGATGAGCATCTATGAGAGGGAGAGTGGATCTACATACCCTTGTAGATCGCTAAGCGGGAAGCGTTAAGAAACGCGGTTGGTGTAGTCGAACATCTTCGTGATCCAAATCGCCAAGCGTCCCGCGATCACATCACGATCCGTCCCGCGATCCAATCATGATCCGTCCCGTGAACTCATCATGATCCGTCCCGTGATCTCATCACGATCTGTACCGCGATCTCATCATGATCCATCCCGTGAACTCATCACGAACCGTCTCGCGATCTTGTTCATGGTCCTTCCGATCTAGCGCCGAACGGACGGCACCTCCGCATTCAGCACACGTGCAGCTTGATGATGATCTCCACCATCTTGATCCAGCAAGAGGAAGTGGAGAGGGATAAGAGTTCACCGACAGCATGACACGCTCCGGTGATGGTGGTGGAGCAATTCCGACAGGGCTTCGCCTAAGCACTGCGGAAAATCCGATCTAGAGGAGCTCCGGTGGAACGGGTAGCACGTGGCCGTAAAATCTTGTGCCAAAACCCTAGATATCCACTAGTATATATAGGAGGAGGGGAGAGGAGGCTTCGCCCAAGGGGAGGGCTCCCTCTTGGCTTCGGCCGAACTGGTGGAGGGGGAGTCCTCCAATTGGGAGTCCACCTCTCACACGAGAGGTGGAACTTGGGGAGGACTCCACCCCAATTAGGTTTGGGCCTCTCTCCCCTATGCCTAGGCCACCTTGGACGACCCAACCAGCCCACTAGGGGCTGGTGGGTCGCCACTTTGGCCCATGGGGTGGGTTGGCCCCACTGGTGGACCCCCGGGACCCATTCGTCACTCCCGGTACACTACCGAAAATGCCCGTAATCTTTCCGAAGTCTAGACACCACCTTCCTATATATCAATCTTCATCTCCGGACCATTCCGGAACTCCTCGTGACGTCCGGGATCTCATCCGGGACTCCGAACAACCTTCGGTCACCACCATACATAACTCTATACTACCGAAAACATCACCAAACCTTAAGTGTGCAGACCCTGCGGGTTCGAGAACTATGTAGACATGACCGAGATACCTCTACGGTCAATAACCAATGGCAGGACCTGGATGTCCACATTGGTTCCTACATATTCTACGAAGATCTATATCGGTCGAACCTCTATGTCAAGGATTCAGTTAATCCCGTATGATGTTCCCTTTGTTCTTCGGTATGTTACTTGCCCAAGATTCGATCGTCGGTATCTCCATACCTAGTTCAACCTCGTTACCGGTAAGTCTCTTTACTCGTTCTGTAATACAAGATCCCGTGACTAACACTTAGTCACATTGCTTGCAAGGCTTATTGTGATGTTGTATTACCGAATGGGCCCTGAGATACCTCTTCGTCACACAGAGTAACAAATCCCAGTCTTGATCCATGCCAACTCAACAGACACGCTCGGAGATACCTGTAGAGCACCTTTATAGTCACCCAGTTACGTTGCGACGTTTGATACACACAAGGTACTCCTCCGATGTCAGTGAGTTGCATGATCTCATGGTCATAGGAACACATACTTTGACATGCAGAAAACAGTAGCAATAAACTGACACGATCATATGTTACGTTTGTAGTTTGGGTCTTGTCCATCACATCATTCTCCTAATGATGTGGTCCCGTTATTCAAATGACATCACATGTCAATGGCTAGGAAACCTTGACCATCTTTGATCAACGAGCTAGTTCACTAGAGGCATACTAGGGACAAAGTGTTGTCTATTTACCCACACATGTAATGTGTTTCCATTCAATACAATTATAGCATGGATAATAAACAATTATCACGACCAGGGAAATATGATAATAACTAATTTATTATTGCCTCTAGGGAATATTTCCAACAGTCTCCCACTTGCACTAGAGTCAATAATCTAGTTCACATCACCATGTGATTCGCATTGTTATGAATCTAAGACCCAATGAGTTCTGGGGCTCAATCATGCTTTGCATGTGAGAGAGGTCTTATAGTCAACAGGTCTGTGACCTTCAGATCCGTGTGTACTTTGCAAATCTCTATGCCAAACTGTAAACACTGCTACCACACTTGGTACTATTCCAAATGGCTGCTCCTACTATACGTATCCAGATTGCTACTACGAGTTATCCGGATTGGTGTTAAAGCTTGCATCGACGTAACTCTTTACGACGAAATCTTTATCACCTCCATAATCGAGAAACATCTCCTTAGTTTCAGTTACTAAGGATAATCTTGACCGCTGTCCAGTGATCCACTCTTGGATTACTCTTGTACCCCTTGACGGACTCAAGGCACACATAGGTGCGGTACACAGCATAGCATACTATACAGAGCCTATGTCTAAGGCATACGGGACGACATTCGTCCTTTCTCTTTCTTCTGCCGTGGTCGAGCTTTGAGTCTCACTCAACTTCACACCTTTCAAAGCAAGCAAGAACACTTCTCTCTGACTAATCCATTTTGAACTCTCTCAAAATCTTGTCAAGGTATGTACTCATTGAAAGTCTTATCAAACATCTTGATCTATCTTTATACATCTTGATGCTCAAAAATTAGGTAGCTTTAACAAGGTCTTCCTTTGAAAAACTCTTTTCAAACAACCGTTTATGCTCTCCAGAAATTCTACATCATTTCCAAATAGCAATATGTCATCCACATATACTTATCAGAAACTCTATAGTACTCCCACTCACTTTATTGCAAATACAAGTTTCTCGTAAACTTTGTATAGACTCAAAAACTTTGATTACCTCATCAAAGTGTATATTCCAACTCTGAGATGCTTTCTTCAGTTCATAGAAGAATCACTGAAGCTCGCACACCTTTGAGCATCCTTAGGACTTACAAATCCTTCTGGTTGTATCTCATACAACCTTTACTTAAGGAAGGAAACGATGTTTGGCATCCATCTGCCAGATTTCATAATTGAAAAATGCAGCAATTGCTAACTTAATTCCAACAGACTTTAGCATCGCTATGAGTGAGAAAGTCTCATCGCAGTCAACTCCTTGAACTTTGTCGTAAATTACTTTGCAACAAGTCGAGCTTTACAAATGGTAACATTTACCATCAGCGTCTGTCTTCATTTTAAAGATCCATTTGTACTTAACGACCTGTCGTCCAACAAGCAAGTCCACCAAAGTTTATACTTGGTTTTTATAAATGGATCCTTTCTCGGATTTCATGGCCTCTAACCATTTGTTGGTTTCCGGGCCCATCATCGCTTCTCCATAGTTCGTAGGTTCATCGTTGTCCAACAACATGACCTCCAAGACAGGGTTGCCGTACCACTCAGTAGCAGTACACGTCCTTGTCGAACTACGAAGTTCGATAGTAACTTGATCTGAAGCTTCATGATCATCATCATTAACTTCCTCTTCAACTGACGTAGGCTTCACAGAAACAACTTTCTGCGTTGCGCTACTCTCTGGTTGAAGTAAAGGTTCAATAGCCTCATCAAGCTCTATTTTCTTCGTAGGTCGATAGTAACTTGATCCGAAGCTTTATGATCATCATCATTAACTTCCTATTCAACTAACGTAGGCTTCACAGAAACATCTTTCTATGTTGCGCTATTTTCGGTTGAAGCAGAGGTTCAATAACCTCATCAAGTTCTATCCTCCTCCCACTCAATTCTTTCAAGAGAAACCCTTTCTCGAGAAAGGACCCAGTTTTTAGCAACAAACATTTTATGCTTGGATCTGAGATAGAAGGTTCACCCAACTGTTCTTTAGTGTATTCTATGAAGATGCATTTGTTCGCTTTGGGTTCGAGCTCAGTCGGTGAAAACATTTTCCACACAAGCATCGCAGCCCCAAACATTAAGAAATGGCAGCTTAGGTTTCTGTCAAACCATAGTTCACACGGTGTCATCTCAACGGATTTAGATGGTGCCCTATTTAAAGTGAATGCAGTTGTCTCTAATGCATAACCCCAAAATTATAGTAACAAAACGATAATACACATCATAGCATGCACCATATCCAATAGAGCACGACTATCACGTTCGGACACACCATCACACTATGGTGTTCCAGGTGGCGTGAGTTGTGAAACAACTTCATTTTCTAAAGTTGCATGCCAAATTCGTAACTCAGATATTCACCTACACAGTCATATCGCAAACATTTTTATCTTCTTGTCACGATGATCTTAAACTTTCACTCTGAATTTGCTTGAACCTTTGAAACGATTCAGACTTGTGTTTCATTAAGTAAATATACACTATATCTACTCAAATCATCAGTGAAGGTAAGAAAATAATGATATCCACCGCACGCTACAAGACTCATTGGATTGCATACATCAACATGTATCATTTCCAATAAATCACTTGCCCGCTCCATCAAACCAGAAAACAGGGTCCTTTAGTCATCTTGCCCAAGAGGCATGGTTCGCATGTCTCAGCTGATTCGAAATCGAATGAGTCCAAAGATCCATCAGCATGGAGTTTCTTCATGCGTTTTATACCAATATGACATTTAGCGGCAGTGCCACAAGTATGTGGTACTATTATTATTAACTTTGTATCCTTTTGGCATGAATGTTATGAACATGTGTATTACTACGATCAAGTTTTAACAAACCATTCTTATTGGGTGCATGACCGTTGAAGGTATTATTCATGTAAATAGAATAACCATTATTGTCTAATTTAAATGAATAACCGTGTTGCAATGAACATGATCTAATCACGTTCATGCTCAACGCAAAAAAAACACCAAATAACATTTAGGTTCGTCACTAATCTCGAAGGTAGAGAGAGCGTGCGATGTTCATCACATCAACCTTGGAAACATTTCCAACACACATCGTCACCTCACACTTAGCTAGTTCTCCGTTTATTCTGTAGCCTTTATTTCGAGTTACTAACATTTAGCAATCGAACCGGTATCCAATACCCATGTGCTACTAGGGGTACAAGCAAGGTACACATCAATAACACGTATATCAAATATACTTCTGTCGACGTTGCCAGCCTTCTTATCTACCAAGTATCTAGGGTTGTTCCGCTTCAGCGACCTCTCTCCTCATAATTGAAGCACTTAGTCTCGGGTTTGGGTTTCAACTTTGGGTTGCTTCACTGGAGCAGCAACTGACTTGCCATCCATGAAGTTTCCCTCCTTGCCCTTGCCCTTCTCGAAACTAGTGGTTATACTAACCATCAACACTTGATGCTCCTTCTTGATTTCTACCTTCGCGGTTTCAAACATCGTGAACAGCTCAGGGATCATTAATTCTATCCCTGGCATTTTACAGTTCATTACCAAGTTCTAGTAGCTTTAGTGAAAGTGACTTGGAGAACTATATCAATCACTATCTTATCTGGAAGATCAACTCCCACTCGATTCAAGCGATTGTAGCACCCAGACAATCTGAGCACATGCTCAACGATTGAGCTATTCTCCTTCATCTTGCAGGCAAAGAATCTTGTTGGAGATCTCATATCTCGCAACACGGGCACGAGCCTGAGATCCTAATTTCAGCTCTTAGAACATCTCATATGTTCCGTGAAGTTCAAAACGTTTCGAAGCCTCAATTCTAAGCCGTAATGCATGACGCACTAAACTATCAAGTAGTCATCAGCACGTACCTCTCAAATGTTCACAACATCTACAGACGACGCTAGAGGGGTTGGCGCACCGAGCGGTGCATTAAGGACATAAGCCTTCTGTGCAGCAACGAGGACAATCCTCAGATCACGGATCCAATCCGCAATATTGCTACCATCATCTTTCAACTCTATTTCTCTAGGAACATATAAAAATGCAAGGGAGCTACAGCGCGAGCAAGTAATCTACAACATAATTTGCAAAGACACTACTTACTATGTTCATGATAATGAGTTCAATTAATCATATTACTTAAGAACTCCCACAAAAATTGACATCCCTCCGGTCATCCGAGTGATACATGATCCAAATTCACCAACTCAAGTCCGATCATCACGTGAGTTGAGGTGGTTACAATGGTGAACATAATCATGTTGATCATATCTACTATATGACTCATGTTCGACCTTTTGGTCTCTTGTGTTCCGAGGCCATGTCTGTACATGCTAGGCTCGTCAATTTTAACCCGAGTGTTCTGCGCGTGCAACATTGGCTTGCACCCGTTGTATGTGAACGTAGAGTCTATCACACCTGATCATCACGTGGTGTCTCAACACGACGAACTTTCGCAATGATGCACACTCGGGGAGAACACAATTTATCTTGAAATTTAAGTGAGGGATCACCTTATAATGCTACCGTCATACTAAGCAAAACAAGGTGCATAAAAGGATTAACATCACATGCAATTCATAAGTGACATGGTATGGCCATGAACTTGTGCTTTAGATCTCCATCTTGAAAGCACCGGCACGATCTCCATCGTCACCGGCACGACACCATGATCTCCATCATCTTGATCTCCATCAACGTGTCGCCATCGGGGTTGTCACGCCCTGCATGCTTCTACTACCATTGCTACCGTTTAGCGATAAAGTAAAGCATTACATAGCGCTTAATGATTGACACGCAGGTCATACAATAATTAAAGACAACCCTATGGCTCCTGCCGGTTGCCATACTCATCGACATGCAAGTCATGAAATTCTATACATCACATGATCATCTCATACATCACATATATCACATCATGTAATTGGCCATATCACATCACAACATACCCTGCAAAAACAAGTTAGACGTCCTCTAATTGTTGTTGCATGTTTTACGTGGCTGCTACGGGTATCTAGCAAGATAAATTCTCATCCACGCAAAAACCACAACGGTGATACACTAGTTGCTTTTCAACCTTCTCAAGGACCGCCTTTGTCGAATCCGATCCAACTAAAGTCAGAGAAACTGCCACCCACAAGCCATCTAGGCAACAAGTTGTGTCGAGGGAACCGGTCTCTCGTAAGCGTACGAGTAATGTTGGTCCGGGCTGCTTCATCTCACAATACCACTGAACCAAAATCCGATCAAGGGAGGAAGCAATCTAAGCATCAACGCCCACAAACCTTTTGTGTTCTACTCGAGATCTCATCTACACATAGACCCAGCTCATGATGCCACTGTTGGGGAACGTTGCATGGGAAACAAAAAAATTCCTACGCACACGCAAGATCTATCCATGGTGATGAGCATCTACGAGAGGGAGAGTGGATCTACATAACCTTGTAGATCGCTAAGCGGGAAGCGTTAAGAAACGCGGTTGGTGTAGTTGAACATCTTCGCGATCCAAATCGCCGAGCGTCCCGCGATCACCTCACGATACGTCCCGCGATCCAATCACGATCCGTCCCGCGAACTCATCATGATCCGTCCTGCGACCTCATCACGATCCGTACCGCGATCTCATCACGATCCGTCCCGTGAACTCATCACGAACCGTCTCGCGATCTTGTTCACGGTCCTTTCGATCTAGCGCCGAATGGACGGCACCTCCGCGTTCAGCACACGTGTAGCTTGCTGACGATCTCCACCGTCTTGACGGCGCTCCGGTGATGGTGGTGGAGCAATTCCGGCAGGGCTTCGCCAAAGCACTGCGGAAATCCGATCTAGAGGAGCACCGGTGGAACGGGTAGCACGTGGCCGTAAAATCTTGTGCCAAAACCCTAGAATCCACTAGTATATATAGGAGGAGGGGAGAGGAGGCTTCGCCCAAGGGGAGGGCTCCCTCTTGGCTTCGGCCGAACTGGTGGAGGAGGAGTCCTCCTCCAATTGGGAGTCCACCTCTCACACGAGAGGTGGAACTTGGGGAGGACTCCACCCCAATTCGGTTTGGGCCTCTCTCCCCTACGCCTATGCCACCTTGGCCGACCCCACCAGCCCACTAGGGGCTAGTGGGTCGCCACTTTGGCCCATGGACTGGGTTGGCCCCACTGGTGGACCCCCGGGACCCATTCGTCACTCCCGGTACACTACCAAAAATGCCCGAAATCTTTCCGGAGTCCAAACACCACCTTCCTATATATCAATCTTCATTTCTGAACCATTTCGGAACTCCTCGTGACTTCCGGGATCTCATCCGGGACTCCGAACAACCTTCGGTCACCACCATACATAACTCTATACTACCGAAAACATCACCAAACCTTAAGTGTGCAGACCCTGCGGGTTCGAGAACTATGTGGACATGACCGAGACACCTCTACGGTCAATAACCAATGGCGGGACCTGGATGTACACATTGGTTCCTACATATTCAACGAAGATCTTTATCGGTTGAACCTCTATGTCAAGGATTCAGTTAATCTCGTATGATGTTCCCTTTGTTCTTCGGTATGTTACTTGCCCGAGATTCGATCGTTGGTATCTCCATACCTAGTTCAACCTTGTTACCGGCAAGTCTCTTTACTCCTTCTGTAATACAAGATCCCATGACTAACACTTAGTCACATTGCTTGCAAGGCTTATTGTGATGTTGTATTACCGAGTGGGCCCTTAGATACCTCTCCATCACACGGAGTAACAAATCCCAGTCTTGATCCATGCCAACTCAACAGACACCCTCGGAGATACCTGTAGAGCACCTTTATAGTCACCCAGTTACGTTGCGATGTTTGATACACACAAGGTACTCCTCCGATGTCAGTGAGTTGCATGATCTCATGGTCATAGGAACACATACTTTGACATGCAGAAAATAGTAGCAATAAACTGACACGATCATATGCTACGTTTGTAGTTTGGGTCTTGTCCATCACATCATTCTCCTAATGATGTGGTCCCGTTATTTAAATGACATCACATGTCAATGGCTAGGAAACCTTGACCATCTTTGATCAACGAGCTAGTTCACTAGAGGCATACTAGGGACAAAGTGTTGTCTATTTACCCACACATGTAATGTGTTTCCATTCAATACAATTATAGCATGGATAATAAACGATTATCACGAACAAGGAAATATGACAATAACTAATTTATTATTGCCTCTAGGGCATATTTCCAACAGGAGTGACAAATCCCAGTCTTGATTCGTGCCAACCCAACAGACACTTTCGGAGATACCCGTAGTGCACCTTTATAGCCACCCAGTTACGTTGTGACGTTTGGCACACCCAAAGCATTCCTACGGTATTCGGGAGTTGCACAATCTCATGGTCTAAGGAAACGATACTTGACATTGAAAAGCTTTAGCAAACGAACTACACGATCTTGTGCTAGGCTTAGGATTGGGTCTTGTCCATCACATCATTCTCCTAATGATGTGATCCCATTATCAACGACATCCAATGTCCATGGTCATGAAACCGTGACCATCTATTGATCAACGAGCTAGTCAACTAGAGGTTCACTAGGGACATGTTGTGGTCTATGTATTCACACATGTATTACGGTTTCCGATTAACACAATTATAGCATGAACAATAAACAATTATCATGAACTAGGAAATACAATAATAACCATTTTATTATTGCCTATAGGGCATATTTCCAACAGAAGGGTCTTATATTGGGCCAAAGTTAGCATGTGCACCACGAAGCTCAACCACATTTCCAAACGAGGAAGCGGATTTGATTTATTGGAGACAAAAATCAACTAGTATGCATAGTATCACATAAGATGCTTATCCCTCCTTCGACTCTTCGTTGGCTGTCGGAGATATGTGTGTTAGGGGGGAGTGGGAGTTGGAAGAAGCGGGCAAGCAGTAGACTGACATCCATGCTGGTCATTACATATTATGTGGATTAATCATGTGACTATTTCCACGAAGGCGTTGAGGCTTGACCCGCTCAGAGCCTCTCTGATTAGCAGGACTCTCAAGATGTTCTTATCATTAGAAAAAATATATTAAGAAATTGGAGCTAAGAGTGTTTGACGCCACATATATACCGCATTGAAGGAAGATGTTTGTGGATGGAGATTTATTGTAAATAAGGTAAAATAGGAGTGTGAAAAAGATAAGGGGTTACAAGAAATCCAAATGTTCCTTGCTCTGGTAAAAAAGATGGTAGTACTAGTTAGTATGAATATGAAATGCCAGAAATTGGTGTAAAAATAAATAAATAAAGAATGAGGCACCACAAATTTTGCATGGCGTGGTGGTGTGGATCCACGCGGCAACTTGAGCTTGCACTGCGACTGCATGAAGCTCGGATCGATTTGGTCATGTGATGTCCGTTGATTTTTGGGGCATCTCCGTCCCCGGTGCTGTCGTGGTTTTGTCACGGCAGATGTCCGGGTCAACGGACTTGGGTTCGAGGACATCGCTAATGCGATGGACTCAAAGGGGTTGATTGGGTTGAAGGACACGAGTCTACCCAGGTTCGGCCCCTCACATCAAGGTAATAGCCTACGTCCTGCTTGTGCTTGTATTGCTTGTTGTATCGATTACAAGGGAGCTAAAGCTTGACCTAGTTCTCGATCACGTGCCTCTAAGTCGCCCCGGGTCTACCTTTATATAAGAGGTCAAGACCAAGGGTCATACAAGTTGTAACCAACTCTCATTGCCTATCCGAGTCTTTCTCCATCTTCTCTGTCCAAGTTGTCCCCGGGTGGCTTACACACCCGGGTCTTCTCTGTCCGGGCCACCTTCCGACCATCCTTTGAGCCGCCAAGCGCCATGGTCTCTAAGCCTACGGCTTATACTTGGGCTGACACACGAGCTGTCAGGTATAACCCGGAGCCCTTAGGGCGGGTCATACCATGGGGTTATATCCCCAACATTAGGCCCCAGGTTGATTTGAGCTTGCTCACTTCATCCTTTCTTCTTGCTTCCTCGGCGAGTCGCCCGGAAATGACCCGTCGTGACGTCATGTCAACCCTGCAAAAATATTTGCCGACGTATACACCAAATCCCTTTATTAAATGGCCATCCCAAAAATCGAGGCGTCTGACTCGGTCGGATGGTTTTTATCGCCTGGATTCTCGTGCCCGTTCCGTTTTTCTTTCTTTTAAATAGGACCGCCCCGGGCGGCATTTTCTCTTCCCGCTCGCTCTATCATCTTCTTCCTCCCGACGCTGCTGTTTCTATCGCCTCCTGCTCTGGCACCGTCTCCATTTCGCCACCGTCAGGGCCGCTGCATCAACCTGTTGCGAACCAGAGTGCCTTTTGTATTCATCGCGTCAACGCCGGTAAATTCTTCTCCCCTTAGATCCATAATGGCTCCGGTAGGGTTTTTCGTGGAAGCTCCGCCGCTGCCATTTTGAAATTCGGGCTCCATCAATGCCGGCCACGTCTTGCGCATGAACTTCGAATGATAGCTTGTCCTCACCGCGCCGCTATGTATTGGGCGGTCCTCAATACTGTGCAGATCCATCGCGGCTCCGTTCGTCATTCTAGGTTTTCCTTGTTTCGCCAGTTCATTCTTCGGTCTAAAAGTAGAAGTATTTCCCTGATTTTGTAGATCCATGATCATAGCGGCACTTTGCGAAACCTGTTTTTAGGACTTAGCCGAATTTTACTCCGTCTTCTTGCTATGTCGACCCGCCACGCCGTTCCGGCTCTCATCAACCGGATCATGGAGCCTCATCTGTAGAGTCTTAAGCTCGTAAGTCGCCCGTAGATACTTTGCCTTTTCTTGACTCGCCGTGTTTGATTTGCATAGTCTTAAACCGCCGCAATGTCACACGCATCCAATTCCTGCAATTGGGTCAAGTCTTGCATTACGGAGGAGTTCCTTATGGATTTCGTACACGCGGGCACTCTTCCTTCCAAATAGGTCATCCATTGGCGGGTCCCAACGTATTGAATTGAGGCCCATTCCACAAGAAGACGAGGTGGTTGTTTTTTCTAATCACATTGAATGTGGGTTTGTGCCCCCCGGCTCAAGGTTCTTCCGTGACGTCCTTCACTTCTACAACCTCCATCCTCAAGACCTCGCCCCCAACTCCGTATCAAACATATGCAACTTTCAAGTGCTCTGTGAGGTTTATTTGCAAATCAAGCCGTCTGTGGGCTTGTTCCGAGAGTTCTTCTATGCGAACCGGCAAACCGAGGTGAAAGCCGGCCCGAGTCTAGAGCTGGGTGGAATTTCTATCCAGAGGCGCAGGGATATTGCCTTTCTAGCTATGCAGATGCTGAGTCATCCGAAAGACTGGAATAAAACCTGGTTCTATTGCAAGGATACTTCTCCGGAGGGCGAGCGTCCACTGTCGGGTTATAATCCCTCCCGGCTCAAGACAACTTCTTAACTTCCTGGTCGACTGTCAGCTTCTGAGCGCACAAGGTACGAGCCGGCTCACGCCAAGATCAGGGCCCTCATGGACAATGGTTTAACCGGACTGGACTTGATCCGCTGCTGGGTTTCCTGGCGGATTATGCCTTTAAGCCATAGAAGCCGCCTCATGTGCGAATACCAAGGCAAGTATGATGGTTCGTTATGCTTTAGTCAGTCCACCTTAACAGAAGACGACATCACTACTATTATCCGGAGTCTTGTCCATGAGACATCCGGGACTTGCAGCGCTATTGGGCTAGCGCCTTTTAGTGCCATTAATCCTGCTCCAAATGTAAGGCGACTCTTCACACCCTTTTTCTCTTGGTTCACACATATTTGGCCAATTTCATTACCGTTAACCAGATTACTTTCCCAGGCTGACTCTGATTTCTGGAAGAAGGAGTATGTCCCTCCTTTGAAGAAAACCAAAAGGAAGGCCCCAGTTAAGAAACACAAGAAGACTGCCCCACAAGAGGAATGGTTTGACTCGCCCCAGTCGTCCGGTTCAGAGGTAAAATCTTGGCTATTTTCTGCGATCTTGTTCTTTCATTTTACTAACACCTGCTTGACACACACGATAACGTAGAGACAAGCCGCGTCAACGCCCCTGAGGTAATATATATTTCTTTCGGCTCAGAATATTTTGTCCCCAGAACCCACGGTAGGTTATTGGAAAAGTTCCTCTTTCTCATCCTCTTGCTTATCTGGATCCCCAATTTCTTTTGAAAAAGCAACAACAGGCCGAACGTCGTCAGACCCGGAGCGTCGGCTCTACCGATCTTATGTCCGGATTACCGAATTCTCCGGTTCTGAAGAAGCGCCCCGCAGAGGTATGCATCTCCGCTTGATTTAACTGTACCTTTGCAATCTCAACGTTGTCTTATCTCTTCTGAATTGTCTCTCAGAGGTCACCGTCCTCTGGCGACTCTTCGGCAACCGCTTTGCCGCCTCCCAAGATTAATCCGCTATAAGTGCTTCCTCTAATCTTGCGTTCAGTTCTCTCAGCAGTTGTAACCTTTGGGTTCTGACTTTCGTGCTTTTCAGGGCTCAAGCCAAGCGCCGAAAGACCAACAAGTCCTCTCCTGGCCCTGCTGCCCCAGAGCCGGAGCATGTCCAGCCGGATGAGTCGTGGCCGGCTGTGGATCCCCCCGCAACATCTCAGGAGCCAGCTGATGATGTCACCCTAGAGAGCCCGCCAAGGTACCCTTCTAGGCCACCGAGCCCTGTCCAAGTGGCCAAGGACACCACCGCTACGGACGTTGTGGTTACTCGCACTGGCTTTCACTCTCCCCCGGCTCACGTGCTGACCAAGCATAAAGAACCGGCTGAAGCTTCAAGGAAATTGGAGTTTGAATCCTCTGCTCTGGAGAAGATAACAGCCGAGGACCTTCATGCTAGTTATATGAGCCGGCTATCCACAAGCCGAGATCTGGAGCTCCAACTAGTTAACCTCATGAAGAAGAAATATGAGGTATTCCTTTCTTCTCCTTATATCCTAACGTAGCCCCCAAGGGTCGGCTTAATCTTTCCAAAGGTTGAGTCGGGACTTTTCATAATCCTCCTTAGAAAATCTAGTTTATAGCCCCCAAGGGTCGGCTTAATCTGTCCAAAGGTTGAGTCGGGACTTTTCATGTCGAACCTCTGAAAATAGACATTAGCCCCTAAGGGTCATGCGTATTGCTTGCAATCTGTTTGAGACTTGTCCGTTTATTCTATGTTTTGATATGTCACAGGAAACTTTAACTAAAGCCGGGTCACAATTGGCTGACTTAAAAGCCGGTTTGGCTACTCAACAAGCTGCCCAGAATGCTGCAGATGAAAAATGTCGGCTCCTGTCCGAAGAGTTGGTGAAAATCAAGGCCAACTTCACGGCTTTCAAGGAGTATGCCGAGTCTGAGAAGGCTACTTTGACTAAGCGAGCGGATGATGCTGATCAGCGGCTGATGATCGTATCTGGTGAGCTTCAATCTTTGAAACGCCACATCGCCAAAATGACAGCCGCCCTCTTTGGTGAGTTTTCGACCACTTTCACTCAATTGGCATTTAAACTCTTGTGCTGGCGACTTATCATGAAATCTCCGACTTACCCAGGTCCCAGGAGCCGTCAACTAGCTTCTGACAGTCTGCTACCTCTGAAAGCCATCTATACTCTGACACAGCAACTCTACTGCAATGCAATGTTCACCATCAAAGTCGTGCAGTACAAAGATAAGATCCCTTCAACTCTCAAAGGGGTTTTGGAACTTTTTTGAACTATGCCGAAGCAAATCGCCGAACTGAAGAAATCAGCCGCCCGGCAAGGGGCAATTGCAGGCATCAGTCGGGCTTTGGCTTTCGCTCCGGAACTTACTCCGGCTGACATGAGGGATGGGTTTCCCTCTAAGAAGGATGACGACTCTGAATTCACGGAGGCTGATTACACCCGGTGTATGAAGGACTCAAGGACTCTGGCCTCCATCTTAGCAGAAGAGGTTGACTTGGCAACTTATCAGGCGGCTTACGGTGCCGACCAAAAGAGGATTCACGGCCCGCTTTATGAGTGTAAATACTTGACACCCGCCCGCAGTAAGAACCTCTTTGCCTCTGACCTTGACCCGTCCCCTTTCTTTGAAGAAGGAAGTTTTGCAGCTCTAACCGACTGCAACTGGGACTTGGGCAATCTCAAGATCAAGGCAACCGAAGAACCGGAGCAGGATGACCCGCCAGCCAGCTGATCCTATATAGAAATTTTGTAATAGTCGGCTCTCCATGACCCGCCGTATAGTGTCGCAATACTTGATCGATATTTTGGGCTCCACAGAGGGCATTTGTAACAGACTAACCGTAACTTTTGCTCTTGCTGGACTTGCGCCATCGTGTTTATACGAAAAAAGTCCGGCTTTAAATCTGCCATCTTCCTTGTCCTTCCCTGTTGTATTCCTTTTTCTGATTCCTCGTAGCTTATTTCCTTATATACGTAAGCACACTTTTACACCTTTGGGAGGCCGGCTTAAAAGCGCAACCTGAAAATACCGTATCTTCTCGGCGTGTGGACAGGAAACTTTTGCTTGGATCGAGAATCGGCCGAGAGGTTTTAATAAGCCTCACTCAAAGGGCAGGAAGCCCCCTGTATAACCGTGGCTAATCATGTTAGCCGGAGATGGCATAAAGCCGACCGATAAGGTATTAGAAGCGATACCCGTAGGTAAGAAGCCACCTTCAGCAATATGGCATGAACGCTGGTTGATAGGGTTAGATAAGCTACACCCGTAGGTGGGAAGCCCCCTTGAACAACCATGGCTAATTGTGTTAGCCAGAGATGGCATAAAGCCGGCCGATAAGGTGTTAGAAGCAATATCCGAAGGTAAGAAGCCACCATCAGCAGTATGGCGCGAACGTCGGTTGATAGGGTGTTATAAGCTACACCGGGAGGTGGGAAGCCCCCTTTGAAAACCATGGCTAATCGTGTTAGCCGGAGATGGCATAAAGCCTGGCCGATAATGCATTAGAAGCGATACCCGGAGGTAAGAAGCCGCCCTCCTCCGATTGTTAGGGTGTTAGATACCCGTCGGTAAGAACCCCCTACAACCGTGGCTAATCCTGTTAGCCGGAGATTTGGCATAAAGCCGGCCGATAGGGTGTTAGAAGCGATACCCGTCGGTAAGAAGACCCCTTCAGCAATTTGGCATAAACGCTGGCCGATAAGGCATTAGAAGCGATACCCGAAGGTAAGAAGCCGCCCTCCATCGCGGCTAATCGTGTTAGCCGGAAGATTTGGCATAAAGTCAGCCGATAAGGCGTTACAAGCGATACCCAGAGGTAAGAAGCCGCCCTCAGCCCGTGGCTAATTGTGTTAGCCAGAAGATTTGTGAACTCTTTCTTGTATGAGCAAAGATGTGTGAAATAGCAGAGGCCACGTCTTGTAGGGATGCTACTTTATATATAAATATGATATATACAATGATAGTGTACAATGGTGAGTCTTGACACCTTTAAGTGTAATAAGGTCGGAGTGTCTTGGCACCTCCGCGTTCAGCACACGTGCAGCTTGATGACGATCTCCACCGTCTTGATCCAGCAAGAGGAAGTGGAGAGGGAGAAGAGTTCACCGGCAGCGTGACGGTGCTCCGATGATGGTGGTGGAGTAATTCCGGCAGGGCTTCGCCTAAGCACCGCGGAAATCCGATCTAGAGGAGCACCGGTGGAACGGGTAGCACGTGGCCATAAAATCAAGTGCAAAACACCCAATACCTCCAGTATATATAAGAGGGAGGGAGGAGGAGGGATGGCGCACAAGGCAGCCTTGCCTTGCCTCTTGCGCAAGGAGGATTGGAGGACTCCTCCTCCAATCCTAGTGGGACTAGGATTGCTCCTTTCCTACTTGGAGTCTATTCCCACCTTTCGCGGGTTTTTTCTTTCTTTCTCAAGTCCAGCCGCATGGGCCTCTTAGAGGACTTCCACAAGCCCACTAAGGACTGGTTTCCACCCTCCCACAGCCCATGTAGCCTCTTGGGTCGAAATACCTCTCCCGATGGTCCCCCGGTACACTACCGGCACTCCCGGTACACTACCGATAAGCCCGAAACTTTTCCGACGACCAAAATAGGACTTCCTATATATGAATCTTTACCTCCGGACCATTCCGGAGATCCTAGTGACGTCCGGGATCTCATCCGGGACTCCGAACAACCTTCGGTCACCACCATACATAACTCTATACTACGGAAACGTCACCAAACCTTAAGTGTGCAGACCCTGCGGGTTCGAGAACTATGTAGACATGACCGAGACACCTCTACGGTCAATAACCAATGGCGGGACCTGGATGTCCACATTGGTTCCTACATATTCTACGAAGATCTTTATCGGTCGAACTTTTATGTCAAGGATTCAATTAATCCCGTATGATGTTCCCTTTGTTCTTCGGTATGTTACTTGCCCGAGATTCGATCATCGGTATCTCCATACCTAGTTCAACCTCATTACCGGCAAGTCTCTTTACTCGTTCCGTAATACAAGATCCCGTGACTAACACATAGTCACATTGCTTGCAAGGCTTATTGTGATGCTGTATTACCGAGTGGGCCCTGAGATACCTCTTCGTCACACGGAGTAACAAATTCCAGTATTGATCCATGCCAACTCAACAGACACCCTCAGAGATACCTGTAGAGCACCTTTATAGACACCCAGTTACGTTGCGACGTTTGATACACACAAGGTACTCCTCCGATGTCAGTGAGTTGCATGATCTCATGGTCATATGACACATACTTTGACATGCAGAAAACAGTAGCAACAAACTGACATGATCATATGCTACGTTTGTAGTTTGGGTCTTGTCCATCACATCATTCTCCTAATGATGTGATTCCGTTATCAAATGACATCACATGTCAATGGTTAGGAAACCTTGACCATCTTTGATCAACGAGCTAGTCTATTAGAGGCATACTAGGGACATGATTTTGTCTATGTATCCACACATGCATCTAAGTCTCCGATCAATACAATTATAGCATGGATAATAAATGATTATCATGAACAAGGAAATATGATAATAACTAATTTATTATTGCCTCTAGGGCATATTGCCAACAGTCTCCCACTTGCACTAGAGTCAATAATCTAGTTCACACCACCATGTGATTCGCATTGTTATGAATCTAACACCCAATGAGTTCTGGGGCTCGATCATGCTTTGCATGTGAGAGATGTCTTATAGTCAACGGGTCTGCGACATTCAGATCCATGTGTACTTTTGCAAATCTCTATGTCAAACCGTAAACACTGCTACCACACTTCACTTGGTACTATTTCAAATGGCTGCTCCACTATATGTATCCAGATTGCTACTACGGGTCATCTGGATTGGTGTTAAAGCTTGCATCGACGTGACTCTTTACGACGAACTCTTTATCACCTCCATAATCGAGAAACATCTCCTTAGTCTTTTTAGTTACTAAGGATAATCTTGACCATTGTCCAGTGATCCACTCCTGGATCACTCTTGTACCCCTTGACGGACTCATGGCAAGGCACACACAGGTGCGGTACACAGCATGGCATACTATACAGAGCCTATGGCTAAGGCATAGGGTACGACATTCGTCCTTTCTCTTGCTTCTGCCGTGGTTGAGCTTTGAGTCTCACTCAACTTCACACCTTACAAAGAAGGCGAGAACACTTCTCTCTGACTAATCCATTTTGAGCTCTTTCAAAATCTTGTCAAGGTATGTACTCATTGAATGTCTTATCAAACATCTTGATCTATCTTTATAGATCTTGCTGCTCAACAATTAGGTAGCTTTATCCAGGTCTTCCTTTGAAAAACTCTTTTCAAACAACCATTTATGCTCTCCAGAAATTCTACATCATTTCCGAATAGCAATATGTCATCCACATATACTTATCGGAAACTCTATAGTGCTCCCACTCACTTTATTGCAAATACAAGTTTCTCGTAAACTTTGTATAGACTCAAAAACTTTGATCACCTCATCAAAGTGTATATACCAACTCCGAGATGCTTGCTTGAGTTCATAGAAGAATCACTAAATCTTGCACACCTTTTAGCATCCTTAGGACTGACAAAACCTTCTGGTTGTATCTCATACAACCTTTCCTTAAGGAAGGAAATGATGTTTTGGCATCCATCTTCCAGATTTCATAATTGAAAAATGCAGCAAATGCTAACATACTTCCAACAGACTTTAGCATCGCTACGAGTGACAAAGTCTCATCGCAGTCAACTCTTTGAACTTGTCGTAAACTACTTTGCAACAAGTCGAGCTTTGACAAATGGTAACATTTACCATCAGCGTCTGTCTTAATTTTAAAGATCCATTTGTACTTAACAACCTGCCGTCCAACGAGCAAGTCCACCAAAGTCTATACTTGGTTTTCATACATGGATCCTTTCTTGGATTTCATGGCCTCTAACCATTTGTTGGTTTCCGGGCCCATCATCGCTTCTCCATAGTTCGTAGGTTCATCGTTGTCTAACAACATGACCTCCAAGACAGGGTTGTTGTACCGCTCAGTAGCAGTACATGTCCTTGTTGACCTACGAAGTTTGATAGTAACTTGATCTGAAGCTTCATGATCATCATCATTAACTTCCTCTTCAACTGACGTACGCTTCACAGAAACATCTTTCTACGTTGCGCCACTTTCTGGTTGAAGTAAAGGTTCAATAACCTCATCAAGTTCTATTTTCCTCGTAGGTCGATATTAACTTGATCCGAAGCTTCATGATCATCATCATTAACTTCGTCTTCAACTGACGTAGGCTTTACAGAAACATCTTTCTGCGCTGCGCCACTTTCTGGTTGAAGTAAAGGTTCAATAACCTCATCAAGTTCTATCCTTCTCCCACTCAATTCTTTCAAGAGAAACCCTTTCTCGAGAAAGGACCCAGTTTTAGCAACAAACATTTTATGCTTGGATCTGAGATAGAAGGTTCACCCAACTGTTCTTAGGGTATTCTATGAAGATGCATTTGTCCGCTTTGGGTTCGAGCTCATTAGGCGAAAACATTTTCCACACAAGCGTCGCAGCCCCAAGCATTAAGAAATGACAGCTTAGGTTTCTATCAAACCATAGTTCAGACGGTGTCATCTCAACGGATTTAGATGGTGTCCTATTTAAAGTGAATGTTGTTGTCTCTAATGCATAGCCCCAAAATTATAGTAACAAAACAATAATAGACATCATAACACGCACCATATCCAATAGAGCACGACTATGACGTTCAAACACACCATCACACTATGGTGTTCCAGGTGGCGTGAGTTGTGAAACAACTTTCACATTGTCTAAAGTTGTATGCCAAACTCGTAACTTAGATATTCACCTCCACGATCATATTGCAAACATTTTTATCTTCTTGTCGCGATGATCTTAAACTTCACTCTGAATTTGCTTGAACCTTTCAAACGATTCAGACTTGTGTTTCATTAAGTAAATATACACTATATCTACTCAAATCATCAGTGAAGGTAAGAAAATAACGATATCCACTTCATGCTACAAGACTCATTGGATTGCATACATCAACATGTATCATTTCCAATAAATCACTTGCCCGCTTCATCAAAACAGAAAACGGGGTCCTTTAGTCATCTTCACAAAGAGGCATGGTTCGCATGTCTCAACCGATTCGAAATCGAATGAGTCCAAAGATCCATCAGCATGGAGTTTCTTCATGCGTTTTATACCAATATGACATTTAGCGGCAGTGCCACAAGTATGTGGTACTATTATTATTAACTTTGTATCTTTTTGGCATCAATGTTATGAACATGTGTATTACTACGATCAAGTTTCAACAAACCATTTTTACTGGGTGCATGACCATTGAAGGTATTATTAATGTAAATAGAATAACCATTATTCTCTAACTTAAATGAATAACCGTGTTGCAATGAACATGATCTAATCACGTTCATGCTCAACGCAAAAAACACCAAATAACATTTATTTTAGGTTCGTCACTAATCTCGAAGGTAGAGAGAGCGTGCGATCTTGATCACATCAACCTTGCAAACATTTCCAACACACATCGTCACCTCACACTTAGCTAGTTCTCCGTTTATTTCGTAGCTTTTATTTCGAGTTACTAACATTTAGCAACCGAACCGGTATCCAATAATACCCAGGTGCTACTAGGAGTACTAGCAAGGTACACATCAATAACGCGTATATCAAATATACTTCTGTTGACGTTTTGCCAGCCTTCTTATCTACCAAGTATCTAGGGTTGTTCCGCTTCAGCGACCGCTCTCCTCATAATTGAAGCACTTAGTCTCGGGTTTGAGTTCAACTTTGGGTTGCTTCACTGGAGTAGCAACTGACTTGCTATCCATGAAGTTTCCCTCCTTGCTCTTGCCATTCTCGAAACTAGTGGTTTTAACTAACCATCAACACTTTGACGCTCCTTCTCGATTTCTACCTTCGTGGTGTCAAACATCGCGAATAGCTCAGGGATCATTATTTCTATCCCTGGCGTTTTATAGTTCATCACCAAGTTCTAGTAGCTTTAGTGACAGTGACTTGGAGAACTATATCAATCACTATCTTATCTGGAAGATCAACTCCCACTCGATTCAAGCGATTGTAGCACCCAGACAATCTGAGCACATGCTCAATGATTGAGCTATTCTCTTTCATCTTAAAGGCAAAGAATCTTTTTGGAGATCTCATATCTCGCAACACGGGCACGAGCCTGAGATCCTAATTTCAGCTCTTAGAACATCTCATATGTTCCATGACGTTCAAAATGTTTCGGAGCCTCAATTCTAAGTTGTAATGCATGACACACTAAACTATCAAGTAGTTATCAAAAACCTGCTTGTCAGATGTTCACAACATCTACAAACAACGCTAGAGGGGTTGGCGCACCGAGCGGTGCATTAAGGACATAAGCCTTCTGTGCAGCAATGAGGACAATCCTCAGATCACGGAGCCAGTCCGCAATATTGCTACCATCATCTTTCAACTCTATTTCTCTAGGAACATATAAAATTAAAGGGAGCTACAGTGTGAGCTAGTAATCTACAACATAATTTTGCAAAGACACTACTGACTATGTTCATGATAATGAGTTCAATTAATCATATTACTTAAGAACTCCCACTCAAATTGACATCCCTCCGGTCATTCGAGTGATACATGATCCAAATTCACCAACTCAATTCCGATCATCATGTGAGTTGAGGTGTTTACAATGGTGAACATCATCATGTTGATCATATCTATTATATGACTCATGTTCGACCTTTCGGTCTCTTGTGTTCCGAGGCCATGTCTGTACATGCTAGGCTCGTCAAGTTTAACCCAAGTGTTCTGCGCGTGCAACACTGGCTTGCACTCGTTGTATGTGAACGAAGAGTCTATCACACCCGATCATCATGTGGTGTCTCAACACGATGAACTTTCGCAACGGTGCACACTCGGGGAGAACACAATTTATCTTGAAATTTAAGTGAGGCATCACCTTATAATGCTACCGTCATACTAAGCAAAACAAGGTGCATAAAGGGATTAACATCACATGCAATTCATAAGTGACACGATATGGCCATGAACTTGTGCTTTAGATCTCCATCTTGAAAGCACCGGCATGATCTCCATCGTCACCGGCATGACACCATGATCTCCATCATCCGTATCTCCATCAACGTGTCGCCATCGGGGTTGTGACGCCCACCATGCTTCTACTACTATTGCTACCGTTTAGCGTTAAAGTAAAGCATTACATACCGCTTAATGATTGACACGCAGGTCATAGAATAATTAAATACAACCCTATGGCTCCTGCCGGTTGCCGTACTCATCGACATGCAAGTTGTGATAATCTATACATCACATGATCATCTCATACATCACATATATCACATCATGTAATTGGCCATATCATATCACAACATACCCTGCAAAAACAAGTTAGACGTCCTCTAATTGTCGTTGCATGTTTTACGTGGCTGCTACGGGTATCTAGCAAGAACAATTCTCATGTACGCAAAAACCACAACGGTGATACACTAGTTGCTTTTCAACCTTCTTAAGGACCGCCTTTGTCGAATCCGATCCAACTAAAGTGAGAGAAACTGGCACCCACAAGCCATCTATGTAACAAGTTGCGGCAGAGGGAACCGGTCTCTCGTAAGCGTACGAGTAATGTTGGTCCGGGCCGCTTCATCTCACAAAACTGTTGAACCAATATCCGACCAAGGGAGGAAGCAATCTAAGCATCAACGCCCACAAACCTTTTGTGTTCTACTCGAGATTTCATCAACACATAGACCTAGCTCTGATACCACTGTTGGGGAACATTGCATGGGAAACAAAACTTTCCCTACGCACACACAAGATCTATCCATGGTGATGAGCATCTACGAGAGGGAGAGTGGATCTACATACCCTTGTAGATCGCTAAGCGGGAACCGTTAAGAAACGCGGTTGGTGTAGTCGAACATCTTCGCAATCCATATTGCCGAGCGTCCCGCGATCACATCACGATCCGTCCCACGAACTCATCACGATCCGTCCCGTGATCTCATCACGATCCGCCCCGTGAACTCATCACGAACCGTCTCGCGATCTTGTTCACGGTCCTTCCGATCTAGCGCTGAACGGACGGCACCTCCGCATTCAACACACGTGCAGCTTGATGACGATCTCCACCGTCTTGATCCAGCAAGAGGAAGTGGAGAGGGAGAAGAGTTCACCGGCAGCGTGACGGCGCTCCGGTGATGGTGGTGGAGTAATTCCGGCAGGGCTTCGCCTAAGCACTGTGGAAATTCGATCTAGGGGAGCACCGGTGGAACGGGTAGCACGTGGTCGTAAAATCAAGTGCAAAACACCCAATACCTCCAGTATATATAAGAGGGAGGGAGGAGGAGGGCTGGCGCACAAGGCAGCCCTGCCTTGCCTCTTGCGCAAGGAGGATTGGAGGAGTCCTCCTCCAATCCTAGTAGGACTAGGATTGCTCCTTTCCTACTTGGAGTCTATTCCCACCTTTTGCGGTTTTTTTCTTTCTTTCTCAAGTCCAGCCGCATGGGCCTCTTAGAGGACTTCCACCAGCCCACTAAGGTCTGGTTTCCACCCTCCCACATCCCATGTAGCCTCTTGGGTCGAAATACCTCTCCCGATGGTCCCGCGATACACTATCGGCACTCCCGGTACACTACCGGCAAGTCTGTTTACTCGTTCCGTAATACAAGATCCCGTGACTAACACTTAGTCACATTGCTTGCAAGGCTTATTGTGATGTTGTATTACCGAGTGGGCCCTAAGATACCTCTCCATCACACGGAGTAGCAAATCCCAGTCTTGATCCATGCCAACTCAACAGACACCCTCGGAGATACCTATAGAGCACCTTTATAGTCACCCAGTTACGTTGCGACGTTTGATACACACAAGGTACTCCTCCGATGTTAGTGAGTTGCATGATCTCATGGTCATAGGAGCACATACTTTGACATGCAGAAAACAGTAGCAACAAACTGACACGATCATATGCTACGTTTGTAGTTTGGGTCTTGTCCATCACATCATTCTCCTAATGATGTGATCCCGTTATCAAATGACATCACATGTCAATGGCTAGGAAACCTTGACCATCTTTGATCAACGAGCTAGTCTATTAGAGGCATACTAGGGACATGGTTTTGTCTATGTATCCACACATGCATCTAAGTCTCCGATCAATACAATTATAGCATGGATAATAAACGATTATCATGAACAAGGAAATATGATAATAACTAATTTATTATTGCCTCTAGGGCATATTTCCAACACGGAGATGTGCTATGTTCCATAGCCGGCAGGTCTCTTGACCCGCCATTTCTGTGTCGTCCCGGATATCAATGAGATAGTACGACCCATTGTTGAGATTTCTGCTGACCACGAAAGGTCCTTCCCAAGGGGGAGATAAATTATGCATATCCGTCTGGTCTTGAATTAGCCGGAGCACTAAGTTACCCTCCTGGAATGTCTGGGTCTTGACCCTGCGGCTTTGATAGCGGCGCAGGCCTTGTTGATAAATCGTCGACCGGGCAGCCGCTAGCTCTCGTGCCTCTTCCAAAGCATCCAACGCATCTTGACGTGCCGTCTCATTATCCGTCTCAACATAAGCCGTCACTCGTGGCGAGTCATGCCAGATATCACTTGGTAACACCGCCTCGGCACCGTACACCATAAAGAAAGGTGTATAGCATGTAGATCTGCTGGGAGTGGTTCTGATGCTCCATAAGACGGAAGGCAACTCTTCTACCCAACACACGGGCGTTCATTGCAAAGGAACCATAAGCTGTGGCTTGATGCCCCTTAAAATTTCTTGACTGGCACGTTTCGCCTAACCATTGGATTGTGGATGTGCGATTGCTGAAACATCAAGCCGGATGTGCTCCTCATCGCATAACTTTTTCATAGCCCCCTTCGACAATTTTGTGCCATTATTAGTGATGATGTTGTGGGGGTAACCAAAATGGTAAATCAACTTTTTCACAAATTGGACTGTCGTAGCCGCGTCACACTTGTTGATCGGCTCCGCCTCTACCCATTTGGTGAATTTATCAACCGCCACCAAGAGGTGCGTTTTCTTATCCTTGGACCTCTTGAACAGTCCCACCATGTCAAGCCCCCAGACTGCAAATGGCCAAGTGATTGGTATCATCCTCAATTCTTGAGCCGGAACATGAGCATGCCAGTCGAACTTTTGACAGCCGTCACACTTGCGGACTAGGTCCTCCGCATCTTTGTGAGCCATCAACCAGAAAATCCCGTGCAGGAAGGCTTTGGCCACTAAAGATTTTGAGCCGACGTGGTGTTCATAGTCTCCAGCATGAATTTTATTCAATATTTGTTGGCCCTCTTCTGGTGAAACACAACATTGAAAAACTCCAGTCACGCTGCATTTGTGCAACTCACCATTAACCATTGTCATGGATTTAGAACGCCGGGTGATCTGCCTGGCCAGGTTTTCATCATCGGGTAACTCACCCCGAGTCAAATAGGCCAGGTAGGGCACAGTCCAATCCGAGATAGCATGTAGAGCCGCCACTAAGTCTCCCTCCAGGTCAGGAACAGCCAAATCCTCTTCCAAAAGTATCTTAATGGTCAGATGGTGTAAGACGTCCAGGAAGACATTGGGCGGCACCGGCTTTCGTTGAGAACCTAACCGTGACAGCGCATCCGCTGCGTCATTCCTGCGACGATCAATGTGATCCACCTGATATCCTTTGAAGTGACCAGCAATAACATCAACCGCCTGATGGTAAGCCGCCATCCGCGGGTCTTTGGAATCCCAAGTGCCCGAAACTTGCTGAGCCACCAGATCTAAGTCGCCCAAACAACGTACCCGGCTTAAATTCATCTCCTTGGCCACTCTAAGACCATGTAGCAGAGCCTCGTACTCAACCGCATTGTTAGTGCAAGGGAACATCAACCGGAGCACATAACAAAACTTATCACCTTTGGGAGATGTCAAAACAACTCCTGCCCCTGAACCTTCTAACTGCTTGGATCCGTCAAAGTGTATAGTCTAGTATGTGTCATCTGGCTTTTCCTCGGGGGCTTGACATTCTGTCCAATCATTTATAAAGTCCACAAGAGCTTGGGATTTGATGGTCGTACGAGGCACATATTTTAGATTGAGAGATCCCAACTCCAATGCCCACTTAGCAATCCTTCCAGTGGCTTCTCTGTTCTGGATTATGTCCCCCAACGGAGCAGAACTAACCACGGTTATCTGGTGCCCTAAAAAATAGTGCTTTAATTTGCGGCTGGCCATGAAAACCCCATATACCAGCTTTTGCCAATGCGGATACCTTTGCTTGGACTCCGTCAGGACCTCACTGATATAATAAACCGGCCTTTGAACTGGATACTCCTTCCCAGATTCCTTGCGCTCGACCACAATTGCAGTGCTTACTGCCCGGTTATTAGCCGCCACATATAGAAGTAACGGTTCTTTCTCAGCCGGAGCAGCCAGCACCGGCGGCTCAGTCAGCTGTTTTTGAACACCTCAAGTGCTTCAGCCGCCGCCTTGCTCCAGACAAATTTGTCCATCTTCTTCATCATCTGATATAAAGGAATAGCCTTCTCTCCAAGGCGGCTTATGAAACAGCTCAATGCAGCGATCCGCCCCGCCAAGCGTTGGACATCGTTAATATAGGCCTGCTCTGCCAGAGAAGTGATAGCTTTGATTTTATCCGGGTTAGCCTTAATGCCACGTTCAAAAACCAGAAAACCCAGGAGCTTGCCATCCGGAATGCCAAAGACACATTTAGTCAGGTTAAGCATCATCTTATAGACTCGGAGATTATCAAAAGTTTCCCTTACGTCGCCCAAAAGGGTCTTCTTCTTCCTGGACTTGATCACAATGTCATCTACGTAAGCATGGATGTTGTGGTCGATCTGACTGTGAAGGCAGTTTTGCACACATCGTTGATAAGTCGCCTGGGCACTCTTGAGCCCGAAAGGCATAGATACATAACGGAAAGCCCCAAAAGGTGTAATAAAAGCCGTCTTCTCCTAGTCTTTAACCGCCATTTTGATCTGATGATAGCCTGAGTAAGCATCCAGGAAACACAAGATTTCACAACCCGTCATAGCATCAATGATTTGATCAATGCGAGGGAGGGCAAACGGATCAGCCAGGCAATCCTCGTTAAGGTCCGTGTAGTCCACACACATACGCCACATGCCGTTCTTCTTGAGCACCAGCATCGGGTTAGCTAGCCACTCGGGGTGAAAAACCTCAACAATGAAACCCGCTGCCAAGAGCCGGGCAACTTCTTCCCCAATGGCCTTGCATCTCTCCTCATTAAACCATCGTAGAAACTGCTTAATTGGCTTAAACTTCGGATCCACATTAAGGTTGTGCTCAGTGAACTCTCTCGGTACACCCGGCATGTCAGAAGGTTTCCATGCGAAGATGTCCCGATTCTCACGGATGAATTCGATGAGCGCGCTTTCCTATTTGGGATCCATGTGAGCTCCAATGATGAACTGTTTGGATGAGTCGCCCGGAGTGAAATCTACCACCTTAGTATCATCCGTTGAAAACTTGAGGGGCGGCTCAACCTCCGTGGTAGGCTTTTTCAGCGGGGTCATGTCCTTCGGGTCAACATTCTCCTTATAAAATTTAAGCTCCTCCTGAGCGCAACTGGATTCTGCATAAGCCGCATCCCCTTCTTCGCACTCAATAGCCGTATTTCGGTCACCATGAACAGTAATGGTACCATTTAAACCGGGCATCTTTGAGCTGTAAGTACACATAGCAGGGCCTGGCCATGAACTTAGCATAAGCCGGTCGTCCAAATAATGCATGGTAAGGACTCTTGATCTTGACCACTTCAAACCACAAGGACTCCACCCTGTAATTATACTCATCAACAAAAGCCACCTCCAAAGAAATCATGCCCACCGGACGCGCTGACTTGCCTGGCACCACCCCATGAAAAAACGGTAGATGAGGGCTTTAAATCCTTATCAAGCAATTTCATCCGCCGAAAGGTATCGTAGTAAAGGATGTTGATACTACTGCCTCCGTCCATCAGTACCTTGTTCACCATATATCCTCCCACTTGGGGGGCCACAACCAAAGCTAGCCGCCCTGGGTCATCGACCCGCGGCGGGTGATCCTCCCGTCTCCACGTTATGTCATACTCGAACCATTTTAAATATTGCGGTAGAGCCGGCGCAACTGCATTGACCGCCCGCTTGTGCAACTTCTGGTCCTGTTTGTTGAGGCTGGTCGTGAAGACATAATACTAGCCGAAACTGAGCTGTTTCAGATTACTCTGATAACCAGACTGATTACGTTGTTGCTGATTGTTGTTACCAGAATGTTGCTGGTGTCCTCCTTGATTACCTTAACCTGGATGACCTCCCTTGTGGGAGGTGGACTCTCCCTTTGATTCGGTCGAAGCTCTCCTCCTTGGAGGAGAGTCCAAGCCAGCCCTCCCTCTCCCTCCTCCTATATATACTTGAGGTTTTGGCCTCTTGAGAACAGATCTGAACTCTCTCTCTCACACGGCAAAGCCCTACCTCTCTTCTTCCTCCTCCGCAGCACTTAGGCGAAGCCCTGCCGGAATACCTTGCTACTCCACCACCACCACGCCGTCGCGCTGCTGTTGGAGCCCTTCCCTAACCTCTCCTTCCTCCTTGCTGGATCAAGGCGTAGGAGACGTCACCGGGCTGCACGTGTGTTGAACGCGGAGGCGCCGTTGTTCGGTGCTTAGATCGGAATCCACCGCGATCTGAATCGCTGCGAGTACGACTCCATCAACCGCGTTCTTGTAACGCTTCTGCTTAGCGATCTTCAGAGGTATGAAGATGCAATCTCTCCCCACTTGTTGCTGGTTTCTCCATAGATAGATCTTGGTGACACGTAGGAAAATTTTGATTTACTACTACGTCTCCCAACAGCGGGTGCCAGTTTCTCTCACTTTAGTTGGATCGGATTCGACAAAGGCGGTCCTTGAGAAGGTTGAAAAGCAACTAGTGTATCACTGTTGTGGTTTATGCGTAGGTGAGAATTGTTCTTGCTAGATACCCGTAGCAGCCACGTAAAACATGCAACAACAATTAGAGGACGTCTAACTTGTTTTTGTAGGGTATGTTGTGATGTGATATGGCCAATTACATGATGTGATATATGTGATGTATGAGATGATCATGTGTTGTATAGAATATCACGACTTGCATGTCGATGAGTACGGCAACCGGCAAGAGCCATAGGGTTGTCTTTAATTATTGTATGACCTGCGAGTCAATCATTAAGCACAATGTAATGCTTTACTTTATCGCTAAACGGTAGCAATAGTAGTAGAAGCATGGTGGGCGCGACAACCCCGATGGCGACACATTGATGGAGATCAAGATGATGAAGATCATGGTGTCATGCCGGTGACGATGGAGATCATGGCGGTGCTTTCTAGATGGAGATCAAAAGCACAAGTTCATGGCCATATCATGTCACTTATGATTTGCATGTGATGTTAATCCTATTATGCACCTTGTTTTACTTAGGATGACGGTAGCATTATAAGGTGATCCCTCACTTAATTTCAAGATAAATTGTGTTCTCCCCGAGTGTGCACCGTTGCAAAAGTTCGTCGTGTTAAGACACCACGTGATGATCGGGTGTGATAGACTCTACGTTCACATACAACGGGTGCAAGCTAGTGTTGCACATGCAGAACACTCGGGTTAAACTTGACGAGCCTAGCATGTACAGACATGGCCTGGGAACACAAGAGACCGAAAGGTCGAACATGAGTCATATAGTAGATATGATCAACATGATGATGTTCACCATTGCAGCCACCTCAACTCACGTGATGATCAGACTTGAGTTGGTGAATTTGGATCATGTATCACTCGACTGACTGGAGGGATGTCAATTTGAGTGGGAGTTCTTCAGTAATATGATTAATTGAAGTCATTATCATGAACATAGTCAATAGTGCCTTTGCAAATATGTTGTAGATTACTAGCTCATGCTTTAGCTCCCTTGAATTTTTATATGTTCCTAGAGAAATAGAGTTGAAATATGATGGTAGCAATATTGCGGACTGGGTCCGTGATCTGAGGATTGTCCCCATTGTTGCACAAAAGGCTTATGTCCTTAATGCACCACTCGGTGCGCCAACCCCTCTAGCATCGTCTGTAGATGTTGTGAACATCTGATAGGCATGTTCTGATGACTACTTGATAGTTGAGTGCATCATGCATTACGGCTTAGAATTGAGGCTTCGAAACATTTTGAACATCACGAAACATATGAGATGTTCTAAGAGCTGAAATTAGGATCTCAGGCTCGTGCCCGTGTTGTGAGATATGAGATCTCCAACAAGATTCTTTGCCTGCAAGATGAACGAGAATAGCTCAATCGTTGAGCATGTGCTCAGATTGTCTGGGTGCTACAATCGCTTGAATCGAGTGGGAGTTCATCTTCCAGATAAGATAGTGATTGATATAGTTCTCCAAGTCACTGTCACTAAGCTACTAGAACTTGGCGATGAACTATAAAACGCCAGGGATAGAAATAATGATCCCGGAGTTGTTCGCGATGTTTGACACCGCGAAGGTAGAAATCGAGAAGGAGCGTCAAGTGTTGATGGTTAGTCAAAACCATTAGTTTCGAGAAGGGCAAGAGCAAGGAGGGAAACTTCATGGATAGCAAGTCAGTTGCAGCTCCAGTGAAGCAACCCAAAGTCTAACCCAAACCCGAGACTAAGTGCTTCGATTATGGGGAGAATGGTCGCTGAAGCGGAACAACCCTAGATACTTGGTAGATAAGAAGGCTAGCAAAGTCGATAGAAGTATATTTGATATACGTGTTATTGATGTGTACCTTGCTTGTACTCCTAGTAGCACCTGGGTATTGGATACCGGTTCGGTTGCTAAATGTTAGTAACTCGAAATAAAAGCTACGGAATAAACGGAGAACTAGCTAAGGGTGAGGTGACGATGTGTGTTGGAAGTGTTTCCAAGGTTGATGTGATCGACATCGCACGCTCTCTCTACCTTCGGGATTAGTAACAAACCTAAATAAGTGTTATTTGGTGTTTTGCATTGAGCATGAACGTGATTAGATCGTGTTTATTGCAACACGGTTATTCATTTAAGTGAGAGAATAATGGTTATTCTGTTTACATGAATAATACCTTCAATGGTCATGCACCTAGTGAGAATGGTTTGTTGAATCTTGATCGTAGTAATACACATGTTCATAACATTGATGCCAAAAGATGCAAAGTTAATAATGATAGTACCACATACTTGTGGCACTGCCGCTAAATGTCATATTGGTATAAAACGCATGAAGAAACTCCATGCTGATGGATCTTTGGACTCTTTCAATTTCGAATCGGTTGAGACATACAAACCATGCCTCTTGGTCAAAGATGACTAAAGGACCCCGTTGGATGGAGCGGGCAAGTGATTCATTGGAAATGATACATGTTGATGTATGCAATCTAGTGAGAGCGTGTAACGGAGAGGTATCTCGGGGCCCACTCGGTAATGCAACATCACAATAAGCCTTGCAAGCAATGTGACTAATTTTTAGTTGCGGGATCTTGTATTACGGAACGAGTAAAGAGACTTGCCGGTAACGAGGTTGAACTAGGTATGGAGATACCGATGATCGAATCTCGGGCAAGTAACATACCGAAGAACAAAGGGAACGATATACGGGATTAACTGAATCCTTGACATAGAGGTTCGACCGATAAAGATCTTCGTAGAATATGTAGGAACCAATGTGGACGTCCAGGTCCCGCCATTGGTTATTGACCGTAGAGGTGTCTCGGTCATGTCTACATAGTTCTCGAACCCGTAGGGTCTGCACACTTAAGGTTCGGTGACGTTTCGGTAGTGTAGAGTTATGTATGGTGGTGACCGAAGGTTGTTCGGAGTCCCGGATGAGATCCCGGACTTCACGAGGAGCTCCGGAATGGTCCGGAGGTAAAGATTCATATATAGGAAGTCCCAGTTTGGTTTCCGGAAAAGTTTCGGGCTCATCGGTAGTGTACCGGGAGTATCGGTATTGTACCGGGAGTGCCGGTAGTGTACCGGAGGACCTCCGGGAGGGGTATTTCGACCCCAAGAGGTCCATGGTCTGTGGGAGAATAATAACCAGCCCTTAGTGGGCTGGGAAAACAGCCACAAAGTCCCATGGCGCAGGAGAGAAAGTCCTAAAGCAAAAAGTGGAAAATCAGCCAATAGGAGGCAATCCTACTCCAACTAGGATTGGAGGTGAAGTAGGATTGCTCCCACCTCCTATTTCGGCCGACCCAAAGGCCTTGGCTGCCTCTCCTCTCCTCTCCTCTTATATATACTAGTGGATTGGGTGGTTTTTGGACAGAATTTCCGGCCACGTGCTACCCGTTTCACCGGTGCACAGTTTCTCCTCTAGATCGGTTTTCCGCAGCGCTTAGGCGAAGCCCTGCCGGAATCACTCCACCACCATCACCGGAGCGCCGTCACGCTGCCGGTGAACTCTCTCTCCTCTCCACCTCCTCTCGCTGGATCGAGACGGTGGAGATCGTCATCAAGCTGCACGTGTGCTGAACGCGGAGGTGCCGTCCGTTCGGCGCTAGATCGGAAGGACCGTGATCGAGATCGCGAGACAGTTCGTGATGAGATCGCGGAACGGATCGTGATGAGTTCGCGGGACAGATCGTGATCAAGATCATGAGACGGATCGTGATGAGATCACGGGACTGGCCCTGCCATGAACACGGTAGCATGAACCGGCCGCTCCAGATCGTCCGATTCAGAGCGATCCGACTTAGGGCAGAGCTCGTTGTTGCCCCCGAGGCCGCCGTTGTGCAGCTGGTAAACCGACTCTGTTTCTCCACTTGAAGGTTCATCCTCTGAATATACAAGAGTTTCCTGCGATCTGGAAGCCTCCAGATCCATACCTTGAGTAAAGCCCACGAAGACATGCTTCCGACCCGTGCTAACGCGGGCGGGTTACACTTTACCGGCGGTTTTCTTACGCCGAGCCGACTCAACGGTGTTGGTGTAGACATCCGGCCCGGGCGTAGATCCTCCAACCCTTCCGATGAAAACATGGATCCCGCCGAACAGAACCCGAAATCCATATTCCACGGAATCAGCGTCAAGCCCCAGCCAGTGTCGTCGATGTAGAGCCGTCCATGGTGACTCTTGCTCATCCTTCCAACTACGTATCCCTCGAGACCCGGAAGAGAGCCCTTTGAAAACTCAACACCACCAAGCGCAAGCCCCACGGTGTGCACCAACTGTCGTGGTTTTGTCACGGCAGATGTCCGAGTCAACAGACTTGGGGTCGAGGCCATCGCTAACGTGATGGACTCAAAGGGGTTGATTGGGTTAAAGGACACGAGTTTACCCAGGTTCGGCCCCTCATGTCGAGGTAATAGCCTACGTCCTGCTTGTGCTTGTATTGCTTATTGTATCGGTTACAAGGGAGTTAAAGCTTGACCCAGTTCTCGATCACGTGCCTCTAAGTCACCCCGGGTCTACCTTTATATAAGAGGTCAAGACCACGGGTCATACAAGTTGTAACCGACTCTCATTGCCTATCCGAGTCTTTCTCCATCTTCTCTGTCCAAGTTGTCCCCGGGCGGCTTACACACCCGGGTCTTCTCTGTCCGGGCCACCTTCCGGCCCATCCTATGAGCCGCCAAGCGCCCTGGGCTTTAAGCCTACGGCTTACACTTGGGCCGACACACGAGCCGTCAGGTATAACCCGGAGCCCTTAGGGCGGGTCATACCGTGGGGTTATATCCCCAACAGGTGCCGATGATAGCTTTCCTTCCCTTTTTGCCTTTTGACCGTTTATGCGGCTTCCGGCGCCTTGACGGCGCTTCGCCTGACTTGCCGCCATCGTTTTTAGGCGTGTTCTCGCCATTAGCGGCAGGAGTGTCCACCATGTAGACGTCGTACGTGGAGGTGGCGGCCCATCGCCCGGTGTTAACGGGGGTGGGAGCGCAATCCTCCTCATCCATGTATTCTGCCTCCTCGGAGGCATAGTCCAACACATCGGTTAAATCTTCGACTGTGGCTACCAAGTGGGTGGTGGGTGGGACAAAAAATTCGTCCTGACCCGCCCTAAGACCGATATGAGCACGGATCGGGGTTGGGTCACCGGTAATCTTCAACGACGAGATCCGATCTAGGGCCTCATTGAGTGTTGAGAGCTCGATTAGGTCAACCTGCTCGGAGCTTTCGGAGTTGACCTCCGATGTGTCCGGGCGAGAGGAGTGTTCGACAAGAACAAATATCCGGGCATCTGGCACTATGGCCAGATCCGGGCTGAGGGTCTAGTCGTCGCCGGGTAGATCCCGTCGACAGGACCGAAAGACGGATCCGAGGTTAAAGCCTCAGAGTCTTCGGGTGTGGTAGGTGAGACCGCGAGCCCGGTTAGCGATAGGTCGCCCCGAGAGTCTACGAAGAACTCTAGGTTCTCGAATCTGACCTCTTGATCAGGGGCGTAACTTCTGACACTGCCTAGATGGTAGCTATCAACAGTATTTCTTAGCAACACAACCAATGAAATAAAAAAACATCTTCATTCAGACCTAGAAGTATGTCACCAACGTACCAACATCAGACAATATGTGTTAAGAGAAATACATACCACCTAAAGCACCTAGGAAACCCTTAGAAAGATGACCTCTATTCATTTGTTGGAACCCAATAAAATCATGTTTATATCTAGAAAATAGATCAAAAAGGCACTGCATTCCCCCCTCCTTTTCAAGACCTCTTATATTCCAAAATATACATATTATGATATCTTAAAGGGGTGTGAGGGGCCACAAGGCCTAGGTCTATGAGCACCATGTGACACCCCCACACAAACAATAGTGCCCCCCAAACTATGGGTGGTAGATGGCTCGCCAAGAGGAGTATAAACTCCAAGATTGATGATACATAACATCAGTCACAACAACATAAACTAGAACAGAAAAGAACCAAGTTGTTGCATTTACGAAGAGGGCCCTCAGAAAGTAGACCCACTGACACTATATTATCGCTATGCTCTTACTACTTCATGAGAAATCTGCTTGCGGGAATTGAGGTTGGACACCCTTCCCCTCCTTTTGTTCTTTGTCGAGTAAAGAAGGAGTGTTTGACATAAGAGAAATCCAAATCCAAGGCCCCACAATTCCCTTCCTCAAGTGAAGGTTGGATAAGGGTCTTGTATGTGGAGCAAAGTTAGCATGTGCACGAGGAAGCTCAACCACATTTCCAAATGAGGAAACTGATTTGATCTGTTGGAGAGTAAAATCAACTAGTATACATAGTATTGCATAAGATGCTTACCCTCTTTCGACTCTTCGCTGGCCGTCGGAGATGTGTATGTGTGTGCGGGGGGGGGGGGGGGAGGGGAGGGGGGTGCGGAAGCGGGAGGTGGAAGAAGCGGGCAAGCATCCATGCCGGTCGTTGTGTATTACGTGGATTAATCATGTACTATTTGCCACAAAGGGGTTGAGGCTTGGCCCGCTCAGGGCCTCTTTGATTAGCAGGATTCTCAATATGTGCTTATTCATTAGAAAACAGTAGTAAGAAATGGGAGCAAAGAGTGTTTAATGTCGTATATATACCACATTGAAGGAAGATATTTATGGATGGAGATTTATTGTAAATAAGGCAAAACACGAGTGTGAAAAAGATGGAGATTTATTGTAAATAAGGCAAAACACGAGTGTGAAAAAGATAAGGGTTACAAGAAATCGAAATGTTCCTTGCTCTAGTAAAAAAAGATGATAGTACTAGTTAGTATGAATATGAAATGCCAGAAATTGGTGTAAATAAAAAATAAAAAAAGAATGAAACACCACAAATTTTGCATGGCGTGTGGTGATGTGTAGCGGTGGAGGAGGAGGAGGAGAAGAAGAAGGAGAAGAGCTTCGATTTGATACTGTACTATAGTAGAGTTGGAGGTTGAGTGGACGGATGTCCTCTCCGGGGGCAGTTAGGACTTAGGAGTCGAGTCGCGGTAAAAAGGAGCGAACCAACGGACGGATGACGGTAGCGACGAGGCCGAGGACCCATCCGGGCCGTCCGTCCTCTCTGCTTTCGTATATAAAAATGGTACACGTACCCAAAGGAAAGGCAACCTCAATCCTCAAACCAAGAAGAAGGCCCACCGGCATCCCTCACTATTTACTGCGCTCCAACCTCTTCCCAAGAGGCCAAGAGCAGAGCAGAGGGGGACTGAAGACCAAACCCACCGGAGGGAGAGGAGACTCCGCCGCCGCGCCGGGACTCGCCGGTAATCAATCAATCAATCAAATCCCATCGCCATTCTTCCTGTGCTGTGGTCGGGGTTGAGGTTGGGGCCGCCGGTAATCCTTGAATCTTGTTTCCTCCCCCCCCCCCCCCCCCCTATATATTTCCTATTCGATTGGATTAGGATATTCAAGGGGACATAACAAAAGAAACAGCCTAATGTGCTTGTTATTAGGCCTCCCAGATTCATTCGCCGTTCTCTTCTCTTCTCTTCTCTTCTCTTCTCGTAACAAAATGGGTCTAGGTTAGGTTTTTTTCCTTTCTTTCTTTCTTTCTTTCTTTCTAACAAATCTATCCCTTTTTCTTTCTTTCTTTCTTTCTTTCTTTCTTTCTTTCTTTCTTTCTTCTATTTGGATGTGGAAATCTATCCCTTTCTTTTTTTCTTCCTCTCTCTCTCTCTCTCTCTTTGCTTTGCTTTGCTTTGCTCCTTCTTTTAAATTCTTGGGTTCAGTCAATCTTAAGGCCCTTTCCTCAATCTTGTCTTCTTTTCGCCAGAATAACCAGAGCTTCTTCAGTTTGGGGGTTCTCTTTTATGTATGGCCAGAATAATCAGAGCTTCTTTAGTTTTGGGGCTTTTGGCTAGGGTTCTTCTTGCAGACAAAATCTTGTCTACTTTCCTAGCAAAAAAGAAGCAACGAAAGTGCTCTGCATAGTCTCGTCTGTGATGTGACCAATTGGGCATCACACCTCTCACTACCTATCTGACGATGCATTTTTCGGGGTTGACAAGTCATAGGATCCAGGAATATGTTCTTCACATACCGTATCTTCTGTGACCACAGTGTCAGCATCATTGTTAATTCCTGTTTACAAGGTTAAGGTTAATGCCTGTAATTATGCGCAGAAAGTATGGTTTTGATTTATAGTTTCATACAGTATCTCCTGGTGAACGGTAGAAAATATACCTCTGTTTGGATCTAGCTAGAGAGTAAATCTTATTCATCATACGGAGCATTACTTTTGTGATCACAGTATCTGTATCATTGTTAGTAATTCATATATATCTACAAAGTTACTGCTCCTAAATAGGGACACACCATTTTTTTTTTTTTTTTGATTCACACAAGATTTGTCAGTCAAGGACAAAATGCATAACTCTGTTTGGGGGCTAGCTAGAGACTGGACAGTGAATCTTCTTCATCCTACACAGCATTACTTTTGTGATCTTCATTGATTCCTATTTACAAAGCTACACCTCTCTTTTATTTATACAAGATCTACAAGATCTCCTAGTGAATGATAACATGTATAACTCTGTTTACAGCAGCTAGAGAGTAAATGTTCCTCATATCTGGACCATTTCTTTTTGTGACGTTTGTTTGGTCATCCTGGAATCAAATTCTGTTTCCTGTCTTGGTGCTACCACTACTTACTAATCATTGCTGTCCTTTTGATCTTGCTCAGGATGGACCCGCATGACGGAGAGCCTGCTGATGACGAGTTGCCACCACCACCCCCTCTGCCTCCCAACGTGGTGCCCATCCAAGCAGACGATGCCGCCGCCGCTGCTGCCAGTGAGAGTGAAGCGCCACCGCCACCTCCACCTCCACCTCCAAGCAAGCCGGCAAAGCCTAGGAGGCACATAATGGCCAGGCCTGCCAATGGGTTGGGGAAGAAGGGTCAGCCCATCCAGCTGCTTGCTAACCACTACAAAGTTTCTGTCAAGCCTTCAGAGGAGTTCTTCAACCACTACTATGTAAGAAGCATACAATGCTTTCTTTCCTAGCTAGTTTCACCACTACCCTAGTAGTAATTCACAAGTCACATGTTTATGCTATGCACGACCTCAAGTTATTGCATATCCCCATGCTGATTTGGTAGCTCTGTTATGCTTTGATGAGTAGGTCAATCTCAAGTATGAGGATGATACGCCGGTGGATGGCAAGGGCATCGGCAGAAAGGTCCTTGATAAGCTGCAGCACACCTACCGTTCTGAGCTCGCGGACAAGGACTTTGCATATGACGGTGAAAAGAGCCTCTTCACCATCGGGGCTCTTCCTCAGATCAACAATGAATTCATCGTGGTATTGGAAGACATCGGTAGTGGGAAGTGAGTTCTGCTCCTTCTTGACCTGCTTCCATGCAATATGTTTCGATCTAGTACCATGCTCGGTGTTCAGTGTTAGGTGTAACTCGATTTTACTTGGTTGTAGGACTGCTGCCGGGAGTCCTGGAGGCAACAACGGTAGTCCTGGAGGTGGTGACCAGAAGAGGGTGAGGAGACCCTACCAGGCCAAGACCTTCAAGGTGGAGCTGAACTTTGCGGCAACAATTCCTATGTCTGCAATTGGACAGGCCATCAGAGGTCAGGAATCAGAGCACTCCCTTGAGGCTCTACGAGTTCTTGACATCATACTGAGGCAACATTCTGCAAAACAGTATGTATCTACTCCCATGCCTCCTCAAGCGTTCCTCCGTGCTTAAGCTGCCTCATGACTGCGATTTATGTTTTCTGACGATCCACAGGGGCTGCCTTCTAGTTCGTCAGTCGTTTTTCCACAACAACCCTAGCAGTTTCGTTGACTTGGGCAGTGGTGTGATGGGGTGCCGGGGATTTCACTCAAGCTTCCGTGGTACACAGAGCGGACTCTCCCTAAACATCGGTATGAATCTCACCACAGTATTCTTGTATAAACTCCACGGTTCATGTTGTGATGGCTACATGTGATCTAACATTTGCATGTCAAATTTCTTTTAACTTGCAGATGTTTCAACTACCATGATAGTTAAACCTGGTCCTGTCATCGACTTTCTTCTCGCTAACCAGAAAGTTGACCACCCTGACAGAATCGACTGGCAGAAGGTAAGTTGCATCTCTGATGTTCTTGATGATATCGCGTGAACAGTCGTGCAAGCATATCTAATTTGCCTGCTTGCCTAACAGGCCAAGCGCGCTCTCAAGAACTTGAGGATAAAAACCACTCCTGCAAATTCAGAGTTCAAGATTGTTGGGTTGAGTGAGAGAAATTGCAACGAACAGATGTGAGAGTTCCCTCTATTTAACGCTTTATTCATTTTTACCAGTGCTTATATAAACTTGTAATTCGGGAAAAGTGTCCTGTTCTATCTTGTGCATTTTGCTGCTATTTATTCATTGCTTTGTGATTGGCATGTTTAACTAGGTTCCCATTGAGGCGGAGGAATGGGGACACCACTGAAACTGTTGAGATTACTGTCTATGATTATTTTGTGAAGAATAGAGGCATAGAATTGCGCTATTCTGGCAATCTTCCCTGTATCAATGCTGGGAGGCCAAAGCGTCCGACCTATTTCCCCGTGGAGGTCCGGTCCACAGTTTTGCTGTTTTAACACCTTCTAAAATTTCATCTCAAGTCCTGATGTTAACTTTTTGTATGACCAGCTTTGCACGCTTGTTCCTCTGCAAAGATACACGAAGTCTCTGTCAACTCTGCAGAGGTCTGCTCTTGTCGAGAAGTCAAGACAGAAGCCTCACGAGAGAATGTCGACCCTTAATGATGTGAGTTATCATCATCTAGATTCTAGCTTGCTTGATGCAACCATATATACCTTGCTGTTTGTAGTGGCAATGGACTCACGGTTCATGCTATCTTCTTATTTCATATGCAAGGCACTTAAGCGTAGCAACTATGACGCTGACCCCATGCTGAAGGCGTGTGGCATTTCCATCGCGCAAAATTTCACTCAGATTGAAGGGAGGGTCCTGCCTGCTCCCAAGGTTAGTCACTGATAATTCTCCGAGCTTAGTATCTTCCAAACGGAAGCTCTATATTCTTCTGAATGCATCTAATTGACCGTTCTATCATGTAGCTGAAAGCTGGTAACGGTGAAGAGTTCTTCGCACGCAACGGACGCTGGAATATTGCGAGGAAGGTCAACATTTTCTCTTTCTTTCTAATATGTATTTCTATAGGTTAACGGACGATAGGGTAATGGACGCTGATTCTTTTTTTGTTTCAGAAGCTGATTAGGACTAGTTCTGTCAAGAGGTGGTCCGTGGTCAATTTCTCTGCACGTTGCGATCTTCGTGGTCTTGTCCAAGACCTTAAAAGGGTCGCGACTGGAATGGGACTCGTATGTTCCTACTTCTGTACAACAACTTCTCTTAGCTTTTCTTCTTTTCTGTTGCTCAGCTTCATTTGTTTGCAGGAATATGAGGACCCTCATACTGTGATTGAAGAGAGCCCGTCACTGAGACGAGCTCCCGTGGCACGAAGAGTGGAGGAGATGTTTGCTCAGATAAAGGCCAAGCTACCTGGAGCACCCTTGTTCCTTTTGTGCCTTCTTCCTGAGAGGAAGAATTGCGAAGTTTATGGTTGGTTCATCTTTTTTTTTCTTTTTTGGTTGTTACCCTTCCCCATAAGCAATGATTATCTGTTCGGGAATAACATGTACTAATATATATCTGCTTGAACCTGCAGGTCCTTGGAAGAAGAAGTGTCTTGCTGATTTCGGCATAGTCACCCAGTGTCTTGCTCCGCAAAGAGTCAATGATCAATACTTAAGTAACTTGCTACTCAAGATAAATGCTAAGGTTTATTGACGTGACTGACCCTGTTTTCTTTCTTATAACTGTATTTATTATTGACTACTGTCTGTATGCTATGGCTTATTGTTTTCGTCTTTCCACCCCAGCTCGGTGGGCTGAACACATTGCTTCAAATTGAAGCAGCCCGTACAATACCCATTGTGGGGAAGGTGCCTACTATCATCCTGGGCATGGATGTGTCACATGGTCAGCCTGGGCAATCCGATAGGCCTTCCATTGCTGCGGTAAGAGGGATACATATTTGATTTTGTACTCTCTGAATAGTAGCTCAGGTTTCATCTGTAGATGATGTCTTTGGCTCTTCAACATGAAGAAAGATAGGATCCCAAATTGTTGTTGTTGCTATCTGTTCAAAATTCTGCAAGGTTTCTTTATAGTATCTTGTGTGGAAGGTATAACTCATGGTCGGCTTTATCCTGACAAAACTAGGCCCCTCAACCATGAATGCGTGATATCTGTTTCTTATCCTTATCTGGTTGATGATGTAATTGTTCTTTATGACCATGTCATGGGAAAAATAAAATCGCTGATAATCTCATGTAACCAATTTAACCTGCTGACTAACTTTATTTTATTAACTGTCAACAAATCAGTCCACAGCTTCCTTCAAGTAGTGTTCGTTGTTGTATATACCTCATAGATGAAATATAACCCAAGAAATTGGGATATGGAAAATTAGTTATGAGTAACCACAGTTTAGATAATAAATGTCACCAGTCAGTTTTGAAAATAAACAAGGACGTATATCGGGCAGTAGGTTGAGCCCACATTAGTCCTTGAACAGTACTGGTACACTATCTGTCCATCCATCCTAGAATTGCATATCGTGTTGTAGAACACTGATTGGAAGCTACAAAGCGTTCCACATAAGCTATTGGAATGTGACTGGCGCCAACCACATGTTTATGCTACTGTTGGTACTGGATATTATCTTCTAAGAGTAAGTGGTGTTGTTACCACTGCTTGTAACCATGACTTTGGATTTTGTTCAGGTGGTGAGTTCCCGTGAGTGGCCTCTCATCTCTAAATACAGAGCAACAGTGCACACTCAGTCACCCAAACAGGAGATGATGGCATCCCTATTTAAACCACGGGGAACTGAAGATGATGGCCTCATTCGGTACGTGTCAATCTTGAGTCAAGTTCATTGTCCAAACTATGCGTGTGTGTGCGTCCCTTGTATGTAGGTTGTGCTTTGTTGCACGCTTTTCCTAATGGAATGGGTTTGCAGGGAATCACTTATTGACTTCTACACTAGTTCTGGGAAGAGGAAGCCAGACCAGGTTATCATTTTCAGGTACTAAGTTGTGAAACTACTAGTATTTGCTAATAGCAGTAAATTTTTGTAGTTCCTCAAATGTTTCTCTGCTGAAAATGGACACAACTCATACTACTTTCAGGGATGGAGTTAGCGAAAGCCAGTTTACTCAGGTGATAAACATCGAGCTTGAGCAGATCATCGAGGTAGTGTATTTATCTGATCCCAGCTTGTGCTTGTTACAGTACTTTTAACCAAATCTGCTTTCAGTGTTGGTTAGAAGTATTATCGCGTACTGGACAGTGTCACTCATTTCATCTGCTTTTTTAACCAATCGATGCAGGCATGCAAGTGCCTTGATGACAAGTGGGAGCCCAAGTTCACAGTCATTGTTGCTCAGAAGAACCATCACACCAGGTTTTTCCAGACAAATTCTCCAGACAATGTTCCTCCTGGTAAACGATTTTTCAAAGTCCATTACTTTTTATACGTGGATTCGCATGCGGTTTTTTTCCCTTGAAATGATTGTAACAGCAAGTGTCCATGTGATTGTGTAGGCACGGTGGTGGATAAACAAGTGTGCCATCCCAAGAACTTTGACTTCTACATGTGTGCGCATGCTGGGATGATTGTAAGTAGTAAAAACTCTTCTTTCTGCTCTGTTGTTGCTTACTAGCACTAGCGCGTAACGAGCAAGTAGGGTGGCGGTGGTTTGCAGGTGTGTTAGTTAGGCTGCTGTTGATTTAAATGTTTCGTGTGTGGCAGGGCACGTCGAGGCCAACGCATTACCATGTTCTGCATGATGAGATCGGCTTCAGCGCGGACGAGCTCCAGGAGTTTGTCCACTCGCTTTCTTATGTGTACGTGCTACTAGTCGTTGCTTGTTCTTGTGATAAATTGTGTCAAGCAAGCAAGCGATGTCTGAATCTGTCGCCGTGGCCTTTTCTTTCAGGTACCAGAGGAGCACGACAGCGATTTCAGTAGGTAAGTGACCGACTTTTGCTTCTTGGTCTGTTGTGTTTGCCTTGGCCTTGGCCTCTGCTAGTAAGTAAGTAGTAACATGATGTTTGTTCCTTGTTGGAATATGGTGCAGCTGCTCCGATAGCGTACGCGCATCTGGCTGCGGCGCAGGTGGGCACCTTCATGAAGTTTGAGGACATGTCGGACACTTCGTCGAGCCAGGGAGGGGGCCACACGTCGGCGGGCAGCGCCTCGGTGCCAGAGCTGCCTCGGCTGCACGAGAAAGTGAGGAGCTCCATGTTCTTCTGCTGATGGGCTCGGCTGTCGTTGAACTTGATCGGTGCTGCTGCCGTCCTGTCCGTGGAGGCTGAACCGTGTGTGTCTGTATAAAACCTACCTATCCATCTATGTATCTAGATGGCACCTGGAACTTTAGCTGAACAAGTCGGTCCGTTCCGTTGGTGTTGGCTGGGGGCCATGGATGTGCGGCATGTTATCGGTTTGTGTTGACGCCGCTGAACCAACCTAGCCTAGCCTAGCTCAACCTTGGATGATGTGCTAGCTAGCTAGTCTTTGGCTGGAGTATGTTTGAGCCATGCTTGCTGGTGTTTGATGGTTTGTGGGATCATATCATATATCTATCTCCATCCTTAATAAGTTACCACTTAGACGACTATTGTCAAAAAACGTCTTACATTTCTATAATTATCTTTTCTTTTTTTTCGAAATATAATATAGTAGTAATTATCAAGGAAGGTACTTTGTGTGTTTGATGTGGTAGGCACTTGTACTCATCTAAATCTAGTTCCAGTTTGTGCGTGCGTGTGTGTCAGCTAATGCGAGGGAACATCCCACGCTTGACAAAATTGATCAAATCTTGTCCATGTTGACTTGGGAGGACATATATTCGCCTTACGTCCTCACTGCAATGAGCGGTCTCAGATGATTTTACTACTAAGCTGACTTGCGGTAACTCAACTACAAAACGGTCTAAGAATAGGCTTGAGAGCTTTTGGGAACCACAAAACGGTTCAAGATTAACCTTGAGAGCTTTTGGGAACTATAAAACGGTCCAAGATTAGGCTCGAGATCTTCTGGAAAGAAAGAAAAAAAGCAACTAGCAATCCATACAAAACACTCAACTATAAAATGGTCCAAGATTAGGCTCGAGATCTTCTGGAAAGAAAGAAAAAAAAGCAACTAGCAATCCATACAAAATACTCAATTACAAAACGGTTCAAGATTAGGCTCGAGAGCTTCTGGAAAGAAAGAAAAAACGCAACTAGCAATCCATACAAAACACTCAACTACAAAACGGTCCAAGATTAGGCTCGAGTTCTTCTGGAAAGAAAGAAAAAAAGCAACTAGCAATCCATACAAAACACTCAACTACAAAACGGTCCAAGATTAGGCGCGAGAGCTTCTGGAAAGAAAGAAAAAAGCAACTAGCAATTCATACAAAACACTCAACTACAAAACGGCCAAGATTAGGCTCGAGAGCTTCTGGAAAGAAAGAAAAAAATCAACTAGCAATCCATACAAAACACTCACCTACAAAACGGTCCAAGATTAGGCTCGAGAGCTTCTGGAAAGAAAGAAAAAAAGCAACTAGCAATCCATAAAAAACACTCAACTACAAAACGGTCCAAGATTAGGCTCGAGATCTTCTGGAAAGAAAGAAAAAAAGCAACTAGCAATCCATAAAAAACACTCAACTACAAAACGGTCCAAGATTAGGCTCGAGAGCTTCTGGAAAGAAAGAAAAAAAAGCAACTAGCAATCCATACAAAACACTCAACTACAAAACGGTCCAAGATTAGGCTCGAGAGCTTCTGGAAAGAAAGAAAAAAAGCAACTAGCAATCCATACAAAACACTCAACTACAAAACGGTCCAAGATTAGGCTCGAGAGCTTCTGGAAAGAAAGAAAAAAAGCCACTAGCAAGGAAAGAAAGAAAAAAGCAACTAGCAATCCATACAAAACACTGAACTACAAAACAGTCCAAGATTAGGCTCGAGAGCTTTTGGAAAGAAAGAAAGAAAGCAACTAGCAATCCATACAAAACACTCAACTACAAAACGGTCCAAGATTAGGCTCGAGATCTTCTGGAAAGAAAGAAAAAAAGCAACTAGCAATCCATACAAAACACTCAACTAAAAAACGGTCCAACGTTAGGCTCGAGATCTTCTGGAAAGAAAGAAAAAAAGCAACTAGAAATCCATACAAAACACTCAACTACAAAACGGTCCAAGATTAGGCTCGAGAGCTTCTGGAAAGAAAGAAAAAAAGCAACTAGCAATCCATACAAAACACTCAACTACAAAACGGTCCAAGATTAGGCTCGAGATCTTCTGGAAAGAAAGAAAAAAAGCAACTAGCAATCCATACAAAACACTCAACTAAAAAACGGTCCAAGATTAGGCTCGAGATCTTCTGGAAAGAAAGAAAAAAGCAACTAGCAATCCATACAAAACACTGAACTACAAAACGGTCCAAGATTAGGCTTGAGAGCTTCTGGAAAGAAAGAAAAAAGCAACTACCAATCCATACAAAACACTTAACTACAAAACGGTCAAAGATTAGGCTCGAGATCTTCTGGAAAGAAAGAAAAAAAGCAACTAGCAATCCATACAAAACACTCAACTACAAAACGGTCCAAGATTAGGCTCGAGAGCTTCTCGAAAGAAAGAAAAAAGCAACTAGCAATCCATAAAAAACACTCAACTACAAAACGGTCCAAGATTAGGCTTGAGAGCTTCTGGAAAGAAAATAGAAAGCAACTAGCAATCCATACAAAACACTCAACTACAAAATGGTCCAAGATTAGGCTCGAGAGCTTCTGGAAAGAAAGAAAAAAAGCAACTAGCAATCCATACAAAACACTCAACTACAAAACGGTCCAAGATTAGGCTCGAGAGCTTCTGGAAAGAAAGAAAAAAAGCAACTAGCAATCCATACAAAACACTCAACTACAAAACGGTCCAAGATTAGGCTCGAGAGCTTCTGGAAAGAAAGAAAAAAGCAACTAGCAATCCATACAAAACACTCAACTACAAAACGGTCCAAGATTAGGCTCGAGAGCTTCTCGAAAGAAAGAAAAAAAAGAAACTAGCAATCCATAAAAAACACTCAACTACAGAACGGTCCAAGATTAGGCTCGAGAGATTCTAGAAAGAAAGAAAAAAGCAACTAGCAATCCATACAAAATACTCAACTACAAAACGGTCCAAGATTAGGCTCGAGAGCTTCTGGAAAGAAAGAAAGAAAGCAACTAGCAATCCATACAAAACACTCAACTACAAAACGGTCCAAGATTAGGCTCGAGAGCTTCTGGAAAGAAAGAAAAAAAGCAACTAGCAATCCATACAATACACTCAACTACAAAACGGTCCAAGATTAGGCTCGAGAGCTTCTGGAAAGAAAGAAAAAAAGCAACTAGCAATCCATACAAAACACTCAACTACAAAACGATCCAAGATTTGGCTCGAGAGCTTCTGGAGAGAAAGAGAAAAGCAACTAGCAATCCATACAATACACTCAACTACAAAACGGTCCAAGATTTGGCTCGAGAGCTTCTGGAGAGAAAGAGAAAAGCAACTAGCAATCCATAAAATACACTCAACTACAAAACGGTCCAAGATTAGGCTCGAGAGCTTCTGGAAAGAAAGAAAGAAAGCAACTAGCAATCCATACAAAACACTCAACTACAAAACGGTCCAAGATTAGGCTCGAGAGCTTCTGGAAAGAAAGAAAAAAAGCAACTAGCAATCCATACAAAACACTCAACTACAAAACGATCCAAGATTTGGCTCGAGAGCTTCTGGAGAGAAAGAGAAAAGCAACTAGCAATCCATACAATACACTCAACTACAAAACGGTCCAAGATTAGGCTCGAGAGCTTCTGGAAAGAAAGAAAAAAAGCAACTAGCAATCCATACAAAACACTCAACTACAAAACGGTCCAAGATTAGGCTCGAGAGCTTCTGGAAAAAAGAAAAAAGCAACTAGCAATCCATACAAAACACTCAACTACAAAACGGTCCAAGATTAGGCTCGAGAGCTTCTGAAAAGAAAGAAAAAAAGCAACTAGCAATCCATAAAAAACACTCAACTACAAAACGGTCCAAGATTAGGCTCGAGAGATTCTGGAAAAAAAAAGCAACTAGCAATCTATACAAAATACTCAACTACAAAACGGTCCAAGATTAGGCTCGAGAGCTTCTGGAAAGAAAGAAAAAAAGCAACTAGCAATCCATACAAAACACTCAACTACAAAACGATCCAAGATTAGGCTCGAGAGCTTCTGGAAAGAAAGAAAAAAGCAACTAGCAATCCATACAAAACACTCAACTACAAAACGGTCCAAGATTAGGCTCGAGAGCTTCTGGAAAGAAAGAAAGAAAGCAACTAGCAATCCATACAAAACACTCAACTACAAAACGGTCCAAGATTAGGCTCGAGAGCTTCTGGAAAGAAAGAAAAAAAGCAACTAGCAATCCATACTAAAACACTCAACTACAAAACGATCCAAGATTAGGCTCGAGAGCTTCTGGAAAGAAAGAAAAAAGCAACTAGCAATCCATACAAAACACTCAACTACAAAACGGTCCAAGATTAGGCTCGAGAGCTTCTGGAAAGAAAGAAAGAAAGCAACTAGCAATCCATACAAAACACTCAACTACAAAACGGTCCAAGATTAGGCTCGAGAGCTTCTGGAAAGAAAGAAAAAAGCAACTAGCAATCCATACAAAACACTCAACTACAAAACGATCCAAGATTAGGCTCGAGAGCTTCTGGAAAGAAAGAGAAAAGCAACTAGAAATCCATACAAAACACTCAACTACAAAACGGTCCAAGATTAGGCTCGAGAGCTTCTGGAAAGAAAGAAAAAAAGCAACTAGCAATCCATACAAAACACTCAACTACAAAATGGTCCAAGATTAGGCTCGAGAGCTTCTGGAAAGAAAGAAAAAAAGCAACTAGCAATCCATACAAAACACTCAACTACAAAACGATCCAAGATTAGGCTCGAGAGCTTCTAGAAAGAAAGAATAAAGCAACTAGCAATCCATACAAAACACTCAACTACAAAACGGTCCAGGATTTGGCTCGAGAGCTTCTGGAAAGAAAGAAAGAAAGCAACTAGCAATCCATACAAAACACTCAACTACAAAACGGTCCAAGAGTAGGCTCAAGAGCTTCTGGAAAGAAAGAAAAAAAGCAACTAGCAATCCAGACAAAACACTCAACTACAAAACGATCCAAGATTAGGCTCGAGAGCTTCTGGAAAGAAAGAAAAAAGCAACTAGCAATCCATACAAAACACTCAACTACAAAACGGTCCAAGATTAGGCTCGAGAGCTTCTGGAAAGAAACAAAAAAGCAACTAGCAATCCATACAAAACACACAACTACAAAACGGTCCAAGATTAGGCTCGAGATCTTCCGGAAAGAAAGAAAAAAGCAACTAGCAATCGATACAAAACACCCAACTACAAAACGGTCCAAGATTAGGCTCGAGATCTTCTGGAAAGAAAGAAAAAAAGCAACTAGCAATCCATACAAAACACTCAACTACAAAACGGTCCAAGATTAGGCTCGAGAGCTTCTGGAAAGAAAGAAAGAAAGCAACTAGCAATCCATACAAAACACTCAACTACAAAACGATCCAAGATTAGGCTCGAGAGCTTCTGGAAAGAAAGAAAAAAGCAACTAGCAATCCATACAAAACACTCAACTACAAAACGGTCCAAGATTAGGCTCGAGAGCTTCTGGAAAGAAAGAAAGAAAGCAACTAGCAATCCATACAAAACACTCAACTACAAAACGGTCCAAGATTAGGCTCGAGAGCTTCTGGAAAGAAAGAAAAAAAGCAACTAGCAATCCATAATAAACACTCAACTACAAAACGATCCAAGATTAGGCTCGAGAGCTTCTAGAAAGAAAAAAAAAGCAACTAGCAGTCCATACAAAACACTCAACTACAAAACGGTCCAAGATTAGGCTCGAGAGCTTCTCGAAAGAAAGAAAGAAAGCAACTAGCAATCCATACAAAACACTCAACTACAAAACGGTCCAAGATTAGGCTCGAGAGCTTCTGGAAAGAAAGAAAAAAATCAACTAGCAATCCATACAAAACACTCAACTACAAAACGATCCAAGATTAGGCTCGAGAGCTTCTGGAAAGAAAGAGGAAAGCAACTAGCAATCCATACAAAACACTCAACTACAAAACGGTCCAAGATTAGGCTCGAGAGCTTCTGGAAAGAAAGAAAAAAAGCAACTAGCAATCCATACAAAACACTCAACTACAAAACGATCCAAGATTAGGCTCGAGAGCTTCTGGAAAGAAAGAGAAAAGCAACTAGCAATCCATACAAAACACTCAACTACAAAACGGTCCAAGATTAGGCTCGAGAGCTTCTGGAAAGAAAGAAAAAAAGCAACTAGCAATCCATACAAAACACTCAACTACAAAACGGTCCAAGATTAGGCTCGAGAGCTTCTGGAAAGAAAGAAAAAAAGCAACTAGCAATCCATACAAAACACTCAACTACAAAACGGTCCAAGATTAGGCTCGAGAGCTTCTGGAAAGAAAGAAAAAAAGCAACTAGCAATCCATAAAAAACACTCAACTACAAAACGGTCCAAGATTAGGCTCGAGAGCTTCTGGAAAGAAAGAAAAAAAGCAACTAGCAATCCATACAAAACACTCAACTGTTGGGAGACGTAGTAGTAAATCAAAAAATTTCCTACGCGTTCACCAAGATCCATCTATGGAGAAACCAGCAACGAGCAAGGGGAGAGTGGATCTTCATACCTTTGAAGATCTCTAAGCGGAAGCGTTACAAGAACGCGGTTGATGGAGTCGTACTCGCAGCGATTCAGATCGCGGTAGATCCGATCAAGTGCCGAACGGACGGCACCTCCGCGTTCAACACACGTGCAGCCCGGTGACGTCTCCAACACCTTGATCCAGCAAGGAGGAAGGAGAGGTTGGGGAAGGGCTCCAACAGCAGCACGACGGCGTGGTGGTGGTGGAGTAGCAAGGTATTCCGACAGGGCTTCGCCTAAGCGCTGCGGAGGAGGAAGAAGAGAGGTAGGGCTTCGCCGTGAGAGAGAGAGATCAAATCCTGTCTCAAAACATCCAAAACCTCAAGTATATATAGGAGGAGGGACGTGGAGGGCTGGCTTGGCCTCTACTCCAAAGAGGAGATGGCCGGCCGAATTAAAGGGAGAGTCCACCTCCCACAAGGGAGGTGGATCTCCTCCTTTTAAATCCCTTTTGCCTTATCTCCTTATCTCCAGCCACATGGGCCCACATAGATGGTCTTGGCCGACCCAATATGGGCTGGCACACCTCCTCTAAGGGCCCATGAGGTCCTTTGGTCGTCACACCCCTCTCGGGGGTCCTCCGGCACCCTCCCGGCACTCCCGGTACACTACCGATGAGCCCGAAAACTTTCCGGTGACCAAAACTGGACTTCCTATATATCAATCTTTACCTCCGGACCATTCCGGAGCTCCTCGTGACGTCCGGGATCTCATCCGGGACTCCAAACAACCTTCGGTAATCACGTATACCATTTCCCTATAACCCTAGCGTCATCGAACCTTAAGTGTGTAGACCCTACGGGTTCGGGAGACACGTAGACATGACCGAGACACTTCTCCGGCCAATAACCAACAGCGGGATCTGGATACCCATGTTGGCTCCCACGTACTCCACGATGATCTCATCGGATGAACCACGATGTCGGGGATTCAATTAATCCCGTATACAATTCCCTTTGTCTATCGGTATGGTACTTGCCCGAGATTCGATCGTCGGTATCCCTATACCTTGTTCAATCTCGTTACTGGCAAGTCTCTTTACTCGTTCCGTAATACATCATCCCGTGGCTAACTCCTTAGTCACATTGAGCTCATTATGATGATGTCTTACCGAGTGGGCCCAGAGATACCTCTCCATCACACGGAGTGACAAATCCCAATCTCGATTCGTGCCAACCCAACAAATACTTTCGGAGATACCCGTAGTGCACCTTTATAGCCACCCAGTTACGTTGTGACGTTTGGCACACCCAAAGCATTCCTACGGTATCCGGGAGTTGCACAATCTCATGGTCTAAGGAAACGATACTTGACATTGAAAAGCTTTAGCAAACGAACTACACGATCTTGTGCTATGCTTAGGATTGGGTCTTGTCCATCACATCATTCTCCTAATGATGTGATCCCGTTATCAACGACATCCAATGTCCATGGTCATGAAACCGTGACCATCTATTGATCAACGAGCTAGCCAACTAGAGGCTTACTAGGGACATGTTGTGGTCTATGTATTCACACATGTATTACGGTTTCCGGTTAACACAATTATAGCATGAACAATAGACAATTATCATGAACAAGGAAATACAATAATAACCATTTTATTATTGCCTCTAGGGCATATTTCCAACAGTCTCCCACTTGCACTAGAGTCAATAATCTAGTTCACATCACCATGTGATTAACACTTACATCACCATGTGATCATATCATCATGTGATTAACACCCAATAAGTTTTGGGGTTTGTTCATGTTCTGCTCGTGAAAGAGATTTTTAGTCAGCGGGTCTGCGACATTCAGATCCGTGTGTACCTTTGCAAACTTTCCATTTCATATTTGTAGATACTGCTCCCACGCTCCACTTGGAGCTATTCCAAATGGCTGGTCCACTATACGTAGCCAGATTTCTACTAAGAGTCATCCGGATTGGAGTTAAAGCTTGCATCATCGTAACCCTTTACGATGAACTCTTTATCACCTCCATAATCGAGAAATATTTCCTTAGTTCTCAAGTTACTAAGGATAACTTTGACCGTTGTCCAGTGATCCACTCTTGGATTACTCTTGTACCCCTTGACAGACTCATGGCAAGGCACACACAAGTGCGGTACACAGCATGGCATACTATATAGAGCCTATGGCTAAAGCATAGGAGATGACACTCATCTTTTCTTTATCTTCTGCCGTGGTCAGGTATTGAGTCTTACTCAATTTCACACCTTACAATACAGTCTAGAACTCCTTCTTTGACCCATCTATTTTGAACTCCTTCAAAAACTTGTCAAGGTATGTCTTCGTCGAAAAAACTTATCAAGCGAATTGATCTATCCCTATAGATCTTGATGCTCAATAAAATAGTAGCTTTATCTGGGTCTTCCTTTGAAAAAAACTCTTTTCAAACAACCCTTCATGCTCTTCCAGAAATTCTACATCATTTCCGATCAATAATATGTCAACTACATATTCTTATAAGAAATTCTATAGTGCTCCCACTCACTTTCTTGCAAATACAAGTTTCTCATAAACTTTGTATAAACTTAAACACTTTGATCACCTCATCAAAGCATATATTCCAACTCCGAGATGCTTGATCCAGTCCATAGAAGGATCGCTGGAGTTTGCATATTATTAGCATCCTTAGGATTGACAAAACCTTCTGGTTGTATCACATACAACTCTTCCTCACAGAAACCATTACGGAAACCTTGTTTTGTCATCCATCTGCCAGATTTCATAATCGAAAAATGCAGCAACTGCTAACATAATTTAATAGACTTTTAGCATCGCTACAGATGAGACAATCTCATCGTAGTCAACTCCTTGAACTTGGCGGAAACTTCTTTGCGACAAGTCGAGCTTTATAAACGGTGACAATTCACCATTAGCGTCTATGTTTATCTCAAAGGTCCATTTGTACTCAATGACCCGCCATTCAACAGGCAAGGCTACCAAAGTCCATACTTGGTTTTCATACATGGATCCTTTCTCGGATTTCATGGCTCCTAGCCATTTGTTGGAATCCGGGCCCACCATCGCTTCTCCATAGTTCGTAGGTTCATCGTTGTCCAACAACATGATTTCCAAGACAGGGTTGTCGTACTACTCAGGAGCAGTACGCGTCCTTGTCGACCTACGAGGTTCGATAGTGACTTGATCCGAAGCTTCATGATCATCATCATTAACTTCCTTTTCAACTGAGTAGGCTCTACAGAAACATCTTTCTGTGTTGCGCTATTCTCTGGTTGAAACAAAGGTTCAACAACCTTATCAAGTTCTATCTTCTTCCCACTCAATTCTTTCAAGAGAAACTCTTTCTCAAGAAAGGACCCATTCTTAGCAACAAACACCTTTTGCGCTTGGATCTGAGATAGAAGGTATACCCAATGTCTCATTAGGGTATTCTATGAAGATGCATTTGTCTGCTTTGTGTTCGAGCTCGCTAGGTGAAAAACCCATTTTCACATAAGCGTCGCAGCCCCAAACATTAAGAAATGACAGCTTAGGCTTCTGTCAAACCATAATTCTCACGGTGTCATCCCAACAGACTTAGATGGTGCCCTATTAAAGTGAATGGGTTTGTCTTTAATGCATAACCCCGTAACGATAGTGGCAAAATGATAAGAGACATCATAGTACTCACTATATCCAATAGAGCACGACTACGACGTTCGAACACACCATCACACTATGGTGTTCCAAGAGGCGTGAGCTGTGAAACAATTTCCACATTGTCTAAAATTGCATACCAAACTCGTAACTTAGATATTCACCTCCACGATCATATCGTAGAAATTTCATCTTCTTGTCACGATGATCTTTATCTTCACTGTGAAACTCCTTGAACCTTTCAAACATTTCAGACTCGTGTTTAAGTAAATATCCCCATATTCACTCAAATCATCAGTGAAGGTAAAGAAAAATAACGATATTCACTGTGTGTTTTAACACTCATTGGACCACATACATCAACATGTATTAATTCCAATAAGCCACTAGTCCACTCCATCATACCGGAAGACGGGGTCTGAGTCATCTTGCCAAAAGGGCATGGCTCGCATGTCTCAACCGATTCAAAATCGAGTGAGTCAAAAATCCATCAGCATGGAGTTTCTTTCATGCGATTTATACCAATATGACATTTAGTGGCAGTGCCACAAGTATGTGGTACTATCATTATTAACTTTATATCTTTTGGTACCAACGTTATGAACATGTGTACTACTACGATCATGATTCGATAAACCATTCCGAGTGGGTGTATGACCATTGAAGGCATTATCCATGTAAATAGAATAACCATTATTCTCTAACTTATATGAATAACCGTATTGCACTAATCATGATCTAATCACGTTCATGCTCAACGCAAACACCAAATAACATTTATTTAGGTTTATCACAAATCCCGAAGGTAGAGAGAGCGTGCGATGGTGATCACATCAATCTTGGAAATACTTCCAACACACATCGTCACCTTTCACCTAGCTAGTCTCCGTTTATTCCGTAGCTTTTATTTCGAGTTGCTAACACTTAGCAACCGAACCGGTATCCAATACCCAGGTGCTACTAGGAGTACCAGCAAGGTACACATCACTAACACGTATATCAAATATACTTCCATCGACATTACCAGCCTTCTTATCTACCAAGCATCTAGGGGTTTTCCGCTTCAGCGAACATTCTCCTCATAACAGAAGCACTTAGTCTCGGGTTCGGGCTCAACCTTGGATTTCTTCACTAGAGCAACAACTGGCTTGCCATTCCTGAAGTTTTCCCTTCTTGCCCTTGCCCCTTTTGAAACTAGTGGTTTCACTTAACCATCAACACTTGATGCTCCTTCTTGATTTCTACCTTCGTGGTGTCAAACATCACGAACAACTCAAGGATCATCTTATCCATCCCTGGCATGTTATAGTTCATCACGAAGCTCTAGTAGCTTGGTGGCAGTGACTTGGAGAACTGCATTAATCAATATCTCATCTGGAAGATTAACTCCCACTTGATTCAAGTGATTGTAGCACCCAGACAATCTGAGCTCACGCTCACCGATTAAGCTATTCTCCTTTATCTTGCAGACAAAGAATCTTGTTGGAGGTCTCATACCTCTCAACATAGGCACGAGCCTGAGATCACAATCTCAGCTCCTAGAACATCTCATATGTTCCGCGACGTTCAAAACGTTTTGGAGCCTCAATTCTAAGCCGTAATGCATGACGCATTGAACTATCACGTAGTCACCAAAAAGTGCCTGTCATATGTTCACAACATCTACAGACAACGCTTGAGGGAGTGATGCAGTTAGCGGTACATCAAAAACATAAGCTTTCTGTGCAGCAATGAGGACAATCCTCAGATCACGGACCCAGTCCGCATTATTGCTACCATCAACTTTCAACTTACTTTTCTCTAGGATTGTATCAATAAAACTGTGGAGCTACAGCGCGAGCTATCTACGACATAATTTGCAAGGGGATTTTTAGACTAAGTTCATGATAATTAAGTTCATTTAATCAAATTCTTAATGAACTCCCACTTAGATAGACATCTCTCTAGTCTTCCAAGTGATACATGATCCATGTCAACTAGCCCGTGTCCGATCATCACGTGAGACGGACTAGTCATCCATGGTGAACATCTCTATGTTGATCGTATCTTCTATACGACTCATGTTCGACCTTTCGGTCTTCCGTGTTCCGAGGCCATGTCTGTACATGCTAGGCTCGTCAAGTCAACCTAAGTGTTTCGCATGTGTAAATCTGGCTTACACCCGTTGTATGCGAACGTTAGAACCTATCACACCCGATCATCACGTGGTGCTTCGGAACGACGATCCTTAGCAACGGTGCACAGTTAGGGTGAACACCTTTCTTGAAATTTTATTGAGAGATCATCTTATTTACTACCGTCGTTCTATGCAAATAAGATGTAAACATGATAAACATCACATGCAATCAATATAGTGACATGATATGGCCAATATCATCTTGCTCCTTTGATCTCCATCTTCGGGGCACCATGATCATCACTGTCACCGGCACGACACCATGATCTCCATCATTGTGTCTTCATGAAGTTGTCTCGCCAACTATTACTTCTACTACTACAGCTAACGTTTAGCAATAAAGTAAAGTAATTACATGGCGTTTATGATTGACACGCAGGTCATGCAATAATATAAGACAACTCCTATGGCTCCTGCCGGTTGTCATAGTCATCGACATGCAAGTCGTGAACCCTATTACAAGAACATGATCAATCTCATACATCACAATGCATCACATCACATCCTTTTGGCCATATCACATCACACGGCATATGCTGCAAAAACAAGTTAGACGTCCTCTAATTTGTAGTTGCAAGTTTTTACGTGGTTGCTATAGGTTTCTAGCAAGAACGTTTCTTACCTACGTCAAAACCACAACGTGATATGCCAATTGCTATTTACCCTTCATAAGGACCCTTTTCATCGAATCCAATCCGACTAAGGTGGGAGAGACAGACACCCGCTAGCCACCTTATGCAACTGGTGCATGTCAGGCGGTGGAACCGGTCTCACGTAAGCGTACGTGTAAGGTTGGTCCGGGCCGCTTCATCCCACAATACCGTCGAATCAGGATAAGACTAGTAACGGCAAGCATATTAACAAAATCGACGCCCACAACTGCTTTGTGTTCTACTCGTGCATAGAGTCTACGCATAGACCTAGCTCTGATACCACTGTTGGGAGACGTAGTAGTAAATCAAAAAATTTCCTACGCGTTCACCAAGATCCATCTATGGAGAAACCAGCAACGAGCAAGGGGAGAGTGGATCTTCATACCTTTGAAGATCGCTAAGCGGAAGCATTACAAGAACGCGGTTGATGGAGTCGTACTCGCAGCGATTCAGATCGCGGTAGATCCGATCAAGTGCCGAACGGACGGCACCTCCGCGTTCAACACACGTGCAGCCCGGTGACGTCTCCAACACCTTGATCCAGCAAGGAGGAAGGAGAGGTTGGGGAAGGGCTCCAACAGCAGCACGACGGCGTGGTGGTGGTGGAGTAGCAAGGTATTCCGACAGGGCTTTGCCTAAGCGCTGCGGAGGAGGAAGAAGAGAGGTAGGGCTTCGCCGTGAGAGAGAGAGATCAAATCCTGTCTCAAAACATCCAAAACCTCAAGTATATATAGGAGGAGGGACGTGGAGGGCTGGCTTGGCCTCTACTCCAAAGAGGAGATGGCCGGCCGAATTAAAGGGAGAGTCCACCTCCCACAAGGGAGGTGGATCTCCTCCTTTTAAATCCCTTTTGCCTTATCTCCTTATCTCCAGCCACATGGGCCCACATAGATGGTCTTGGCCGACCCAATATGGGCTGGCACACCTCCTCTAAGGGCCCATGAGGTCCTTTGGTCGTCACACCCCTCTCGGGGGTCCTCCGGCACCCTCCCGGCACTCCCGGTACACTACCGATGAGCCCGAAAACTTTCCGGTGACCAAAACTGGACTTCCTATATATCAATCTTTACCTCCGGACCATTCTGGAGCTCCTCGTGACGTCCGGGATCTCATCCGGGACTCCAAACAACATTCGGTAATCACGTATACCATTTCCCTATAACCCTAGCGTCATCGAACCTTAAGTGTGTAGACCCTACGGGTTCGGGAGACACGTAGACATGACCGAGACACTTCTCCGGCCAATAACCAACAGCGGGATCTGGATACCCATGTTGGCTCCCACGTACTCCACGATGATCTCATCGGATGAACCACGATGTCGGGGATTCAATTAATCCCGTATACAATTCCCTTTGTCTATCGGTATGGTACTTGCCCGAGATTCGATCGTCGGTATCCCTATACCTTGTTCAATCTCGTTACTGGCAAGTCTCTTTACTCGTTCCGTAATACATCATCCCGTGGCTAACTCCTTAGTCACATTGAGCTCATTATGATGATGTCTTACCGAGTGGGCCCAGAGATACCTCTCCATCACACGGAGTGACAAATCCCAATCTCGATTCGTGCCAACCCAACAAATACTTTCGGAGATACCCGTAGTGCACCTTTATAGCCACCCAGTTACGTTGTGACGTTTGGCACACCCAAAGCATTCCTATGGTATCCGGGAGTTGCACAATCTCATGGTCTAAGGAAACGATACTTGACATTGAAAAGCTTTAGCAAACGAACTACACGATCTTGTGCTATGCTTAGGATTGGGTCTTGTCCATCACATCATTCTCCTAATGATGTGATCCCGTTATCAACGACATCCAATGTCCATGGTCATGAAACCGTGACCATCTATTGATCAACGAGCTAGCCAACTAGAGGCTTACTAGGGACATGTTGTGGTCTATGTATTCACACATGTATTACGGTTTCCGGTTAACACAATTATAGCATGAACAATAGACAATTATCATGAACAAGGAAATACAATAATAACCATTTTATTATTGCCTCTAGGGCATATTTCCAACATCAACTACAAAACGATCCAAGATTAGGCTCGAGAGCTTCTAGAAAGAAAGAATAAAGAAACTAGCAATCCATACAAAACACTCAACTACATAACGGTCCAAGATTAGGCTCGAGAGCTTCTGGAAAGAAAGAAAAAAGCAACTAGCAATCCATACAAAACACTCAACTACAAAACGGTCCAAGATTAGGCTCGAGAGCTTCTGGAAAGAAACAAAAAAGCAACTAGCAATCCATACAAAACTCAACTACAAAGATCCAAGATTAGGCTCGAGAGCTTCTGGAAAGAAAGAAAAAAGCAACTAGCAATCCATACAAACACTCAACTACAAACGGTCCAAGATTAGGCTCGAGAGCTTCTGGAAAGAAAAAAAAGCAACTAGCAATCCATACAAAACACACAACTACAAAACGGTCCAAGATTAGGCTCGAGATCTTCTGGAAAGAAAGAAAAAGCAACTAGCAATCCATACAAAACACTCAACTACAAAACGGTCCAAGATTAGGCTCGAGATCTTCTGGAAAGAAAGAAAAAAAGCAACTAGCAATCCATACAAACACTCAACTACAAAACGGTCCAAGATTAGGCTCGAGAGCTTCTGGAAAGAAAGAAAAAAAGCAACTAGCAATCCATACAAAACACTCAACTACAAAACGGTCCAAGATTAGGCTCGAGAGCTTCTCGGAAAGAAAGAAAAAAAGCAACTAGCAATCCATAAAAAACACTCAACTACAAAACGGTCCAAGATTAGGCTCGAGAGCTTCTGGAAAGAAAGAAAAAAGCAACTAGCAATCCATACAAAACACTCAACTACAAAACGGTCCAAGATTAGGCTCGAGAGCTTCTGGAAAGAAAGAAAAAAAGCAACTAGCAATCCATACAAAACACTCAACTACAAAACGATCCAAGATTAGGCTCGAGAGCTTCTGGAAAGAAAGAAAAAAGCAACTAGCAATCCATACAAAACACTCAACTACAAAACGGTCCAAGATTAGGCTCGAGAGCTTCTGGAAAGAAAGAAAGAAAGCAACTAGCAATCCATACAAAACACTCAACTACAAAACGGTCCAAGATTAGGCTCGAGAGCTTCTGGAAAGAAAGAAAAAAGCAACTAGCAATCCATACAAAACACTCAACTACAAAATGGTCCAAGATTAGGCTCAAGAGCTTCTGGAAAGAAAGAAAAAAAGCAACTAGCAATCCAGACAAAACACTCAACTACAAAATGATCCAAGATTAGGCTCGAGAGCTTCTGGAAAGAAAGAAAAAAGCAACTAGCAATCCATACAAAACACTCAACTACAAAACGGTCCAAGATTAGGCTCGAGAGCTTCTGGAAAGAAAGAAAGAAAGCAACTAGCAATCCATACAAAACACTCAACTACAAAACGGTCCAAGATTAGGCTCGAGAGCTTCTGGAAAGAAAGAAAAAAAGCAACTAGCAATCCATAATAAACACTCAACTACAAAACGAGTCCAAGATTAGGCTCGAGAGCTTCTAGGAAAGAAAAAAAAGCAACTAGCAGTCCATACAAAACACTCAACTACAAAACGGTCCAAGATTAGGCTCGAGAGCTTCTGGAAAGAAAGAAAGAAAGCAACTAGCAATCCATACAAAACACTCAACTACAAAACGGTCCAAGATTAGGCTCGAGAGCTTCTGGAAAGAAAGAAAAAAATCAACTAGCAATCCATACAAAACACTCAACTACAAAACGATCCAAGATTAGGCTCGAGAGCTTCTGAAAAGAAGAGGAAAAGCAACTAGCAATCCATACAAAACACTCAACTACAAAACGGTCCAAGATTAGGCTCGAGAGCTTCTGGAAAGAAAGAAAAAAAGCAACTAGCAATCCATACAAAACACTCAACTACAAAACGATCCAAGATTAGGCTCGAGAGCTTCTGGAAAGAAAGAAAAAAGCAACTAGCAATCCATACAAAACACTCAACTACAAAACAGTCCAAGATTAGGCTCGAGAGCTTCTGGAAAGAAAGAAAAAAAGCAACTAGCAATCCATACAAAACACTCAACTACAAAACGGTCCAAGATTAGGCTCGAGAGCTTCTGGAAAGAAAGAAAAAAGCAACTAGCAATCCATACAAAACACTCAACTACAAAACGGTCCAAGATTAGGCTCGAGAGCTTCTGGAAAGAAAGAAAAAAAGCAACTAGCAATCCATAAAAAACACTCAACTACAAAACGGTCCAAGATTAGGCTCGAGAGCTTCTGGAAAGAAAGAAAAAAAGCAACTAGCAATCCATACAAAACACTCAACTACAAAACGATCCAAGATTAGGCTCGAGAGCTTCTAGAAAGAAAGAATAAAGAAACTAGCAATCCATACAAAACACTCAACTACATAACGGTCCAAGATTAGGCTCGAGAGCTTCTGGAAAGAAAGAAAGAAAGCAACTAGCAATCCATACAAAACACTCAACTACAAAACGGTCCAAGATTAGGCTCAAGAGCTTCTGGAAAGAAAGAAAAAAAGCAACTAGCAAGCCAGACAAAACACTCAACTACAAAATGATCCAAGATTAGGCTCGAGAGCTTCTGGAAAGAAAGAAAAAAGCAACTAGCAATTCATACAAAACACTCAACTACAAAACGGTCGAAGATTAGGCTCGAGAGCTTCTGGAAAGAAACAAAAAAGCAACTAGCAATCCATACAAAACACACAACTACAAAACGGTCCAAGATTAGGCTCGAGATCTTCCGGAAAGAAAGAAAAAAGCAACTAGCAATCGATACAAAACACCCAACTACAAAACGGTCCAAGATTAGGCTCGAGATCTTCTGGAAAGAAAGAAAAAAAGCAACTAGCAATCCATACAAAACACTCAACTACAAAACGGTCCAAGATTAGTCTCGAGAGCTTCTGGAAAGAAAGAAAAAAAGCAACTAGCAATCCATACAAAACACTCAACTACAAAACGGTCCAAGATTAGGCTCGAGAGCTTCTCGAAAGAAAGAAAAAAAGCAACTAGCAATCCATAAAAAACACTCAACTACAAAACGGTCCAAGATTAGGCTCGAGAGATTCTAGAAAGAAAGAAAAAAGCAACTAGCAATCCATACAAAATACTCAACTACAAAACGGTCCAAGATTAGGCTCGAGAGCTTCTGGAAAGAAAGAAAAAAAGCAACTAGCAATCCATACAAAACACTCAACTACAAAACGGTCCAAGATTAGGCTCGAGAGCTTCTGGAAAGAAAGAAAAAAGCAACTAGCAATCCATACAAAACACTCAACTACAAAACGGTCCAAGATTAGGCTCGAGAGCTTCTGGAAAGAAAGAAAAGCAACTAGCAATCCATACAAAACACTCAACTACAAAACGGTCCAAGATTAGGCTCGAGAGCTTCTGGAAAGAAAGAAAAAAGCAACTAGCAATCCATACAAAACACTCAACTACAAACGGTCCAAGATTAGGCTCGAGAGCTTCTGGAAAGAAAGAAAAAAGCAACTAGCAATCCATACAAAACACTCAACTACAAAACGGTCCAAGATTAGGCTCGAGAGCTTCTGGAAAGAAAGAAAAAAGCAACTAGCAATCCATACAAAACACTCAACTACAAAACGGTCCAAGATTAGGCTCGAGAGCTTCTGGAAAGAAAGAAAAAAGCAACTAGCAATCCATACAAAACACTCAACTACAAAACGGTCCAAGATTAGGCTCGAGAGCTTCTGGAAAGAAAGAAAAAAAGCAACTAGCAATCCATAAAAAACACTCAACTACAAAACGGTCCAAGATTAGGCTCGAGAGATTCTGGAAAGAAAGAAAAAAGCAACTAGCAATCCATACAAAACACTCAACTACAAAACGGTCCAAGATTAGGCTCGAGAGCTTCTGGAAAGAAAGAAAAAAAGCAACTAGCAATCCATACAAAACACTCAACTACAAAACGATCCAAGATTAGGCTCGAGAGCTTCTGGAAAGAAAGAAGAAAAGCAACTAGCAATCCATACAAAACACTCAACTACAAAACGGTCCAAGGATTAGGCTCGAGAGCTTTGGAAAGAAAGAAAGAAAGCAACTAGCAATCCATACAAAACACTCAACTACAAAACGGTCCAAGAGTAGGCTCAAGAGCTTCTGGAAAGAAAGAAAAAAAGCAACTAGCAATCCAGACAAAACACTCAACTACAAAACGATCCAAGAGTAGGCTCGAGAGCTTTCTAGAAAGAAAAGAAAAAAGCAACTAGCATCCATACAAACACTCAACTACAAAAACGGTCCAAGAGTAAGGCTCGAGAGCTTCTGGAAGAAACAAAAAAGCAACTAGCAATCCATACAAAAACAAAACAACTACAAAAACGTTCCAAGATTAGGCTCGAGATCTTCCGGAAAGAAAGAAAAAAGCAACTAGCAATCGATACAAAACACCCAACTAACAAAACGGTCCAAGATTAGGCTCGAGATCTTCTGGAAAGAAAGAAAAAAGCACTAGCAATCCATACAAAACACTCAACTACAAAACGGTCCAAGATTAGGCTCAAGAGCTTCTGAAAGAAAGAAAAAAATCAACTAGCAATCCAGACAACACTCAACTACAAAATGATCCAAGATTAGGCTCGAGAGCTTCTGGAAAGAAAGAAAAAAGCAACTAGCAATCCATACAAACACTCAACTCTACAAACGGTCCAGATTAGGCTCGAGAGCTTCTGGAAAGAAAGAAAAAAGCAACTAGCAATCCATACAAAACCTCAACTACAAACGGTCCAAGATTAGGCTCGAGAGCTTCTGGAAAGAAAGAAAAAAAGCAACTAGCAATCCATACAAACACTCAACTACAAAACGGTCCAAGATTAGGCTCGAGAGCTTCTGAAAGAAAAAAAAGCAACTAGCAATCCATACAAAACACTCAACTACAAAACGGTCCAAGATTAGGCTCGAGAGCTTCTGGAAAGAAAGAAAAAAGCAACTAGCAATCCATACAAAACACTCAACTACAAAACGGTCCAAGATTAGGCTTGAGAGCTTCTGGAAAGAAAGAAAAAACCAACTAGCAATCCATACAAACACTCAACTACAAAACGGTCCAAGATTAGGCTCGAGAGCTTCTGGAAAGAAAGAAAAAGCAACTAGCAATCCATACAAAACACTCAACTACAAAACGGTCCAAGATTAGGCTCGAGAGCTTCTGGAAAGAAAGAAAAAAAGCAACTAGCAATCCATACAAAACACTCAACTACAAAACGGTCCAAGATTAGGCTCGAGAGCTTCTGGAAAGAAAGAAAAAAGCAACTAGCAATCCATACAAAACACTCAACTACAAAACGGTCCAAGATTAGGCTCGAGAGCTTCTGGAAAGAAAGAAAAAAGCAACTAGCAATCCATACAAAACACTCAACTACAAAACGGTCCAAGATTAGGCTCGAGAGCTTCTGGAAAGAAAGAAAAAAGCAACTAGCAATCCATACAAAACACTCAACTACAAAACGGTCCAAGATTAGGCTCGAGAGCTTCTGGAAAGAAAGAAAAAAAGCAACTAGCAATCCATACAAAACACTCAACTACAAAACGGTCCAAGATTAGGCTCGAGAGCTTCTGGAAAGAAAGAAAAAAAGCAACTAGCAATCCATACAAAACACTCAACTACAAAACGGTCCAAGATTAGGCTCGAGAGCTTCTGGAAAGAAAGAAAAAAAGCAACTAGCAATCCATACAAAACACTCAACTACAAAACGGTCCAAGATTAGGCTCGAGAGCTTCTGGAAAGAAAGAAAGAAAGCAACTAGCAATCCATACAAAACACTCAACTACAAAACGGTCCAAGATTAGGCTCGAGAGCTTCTGGAAAGAAAGAAAAAAAGCAACTAGCAATCCATACAAAACACTCAACTACAAAACTGATCCAAGATTAGGCTCGAGAGCTTCTGGAAAGAAAGAAAAAAGCAACTAGCAATCCATACAAAACACTCAACTACAAAACGGTCCAAGATTAGGCTCGAGAGCTTCTGGAAAGAAAGAAAAAAAGCAACTAGCAATCCATACAAAACACTCAACTACAAAACGGTCCAAGATTAGGCTCGAGAGCTTCTGGAAAGAAAGAAAAAAGCAACTAGCAATCCATACAAAACACTCAACTACAAAACGGTCCAAGATTAGGCTCGAGAGCTTCTGGAAAGAAAGAAAAAAAGCAACTAGCAATCCATACAAAACACTCAACTACAAAACGGTCCAAGATTAGGCTCGAGAGCTTCTGGAAAGAAAGAAAAAAGCAACTAGCAATCCATACAAAACACTCAACTACAAAACGGTCCAAGATTAGGCTCGAGAGCTTCTGGAAAGAAAGAAAAAAAGCAACTAGCAATCCATACAAAACACTCAACTACAAAACGGTCCAAGATTAGGCTCGAGAGATTCTGGAAAGAAAGAAAAAAGCACTAGCAATCCATACAAAAACTCAACTACAAACGGTCCAAGATTAGGCTCGAGAGCTTCTGGAAAGAAAGAAAAAAAGCAACTAGCAATCCATACAAAACACTCAACTACAAAACGGTCCAAGATTAGGCTCGAGAGCTTCTGGAAAGAAAGAAAAAACAACTAGCAATCCATACAAAACACTCAACTACAAAACGGTCCAAGATTAGGCTCGAGAGCTTCTGGAAAGAAAAAAAAGCAACTAGCAATCCATACAAAACACTCAACTACAAAACGGTCCAAGATTAGGCTCGAGAGCTTCTGGACAGAAAGAAAAAAGCACCTAGCAATCCATAAAAAACACTCAACTACAAAACGGTCCAAGATTAGGCTCGAGAGCTTCTGGAAAGAAAGAAAAAAGCAACTAGCAATCCATACAAAACACTCAACTACAAAACGGTCCAAGATTAGGCTCGAGAGCTTCTGGAAAGAAAGAAAAAAAGCAACTAGCAATCCATACAAAACACTCAACTACAAAACGGTCCAAGATTAGGCTCGAGAGCTTCTGGAAAGAAAGAAAAAAGCAACTAGCAATCCATACAAAACACTCAACTACAAAACGGTCCAAGATTAGGCTCGAGAGCTTCTGGAAAGAAAGAAAAAAAGCAACTAGCAATCCATACAAAACACTCAACTACAAAACGGTCCAAGATTAGGCTCGAGAGCTTCTGGAAAGAAAGAAAAAAGCAACTAGCAATCCATACAAAACACTCAACTACAAAACGGTCCAAGATTAGGCTCGAGAGCTTCTGGAAAGAAAGAAAAAAGCAACTAGCAATCCATACAAAACACTCAACTACAAAACGGTCCAAGATTAGGCTCGAGAGCTTCTGGAAAGAAAGAAAAAAGCAACTAGCAATCCATACAAAACACTCAACTACAAAACGGTCCAAGATTAGGCTCGAGAGCTTCTGGAAAGAAAGAAAAAAAGCAACTAGCAATCCATACAAAACACTCAACTACAAAACGGTCCAAGATTAGGCTCGAGAGCTTCTGGAAAGAAAGAAAAAAAGCAACTAGCAATCCATACAAAACACTCAACTACAAAACGGTCCAAGATTAGGCTCGAGAGCTTCTGGAAAGAAAGAAAAAAAGCAACTAGCAATCCATACAAAACACTCAACTACAAAACGGTCCAAGATTAGGCTCGAGAGCTTCTGGAAAGAAAGAAAAAAAGCAACTAGCAATCCATACAAAACACTCAACTACAAAACGGTCCAAGATTAGGCTCGAGAGCTTCTGGAAAGAAAGAAAAAAAGCAACTAGCAATCCATACAAAACACTCAACTACAAAACGGTCCAAGATTAGGCTCGAGAGCTTCTGGAAAGAAAGAAAAAAAGCAACTAGCAATCCATACAAAACACTCAACTACAAAACGGTCCAAGATTAGGCTCGAGAGCTTCTGGAAAGAAAGAAAAAAGCAACTAGCAATCCATACAAAACACTCAACTACAAAACGGTCCAAGATTAGGCTCGAGAGCTTCTGGAAAGAAAGAAAAAAGCAACTAGCAATCCATACAAAACACTCAACTACAAAACGGTCCAAGATTAGGCTCGAGAGCTTCTGGAAAGAAAGAAAAAAAGCAACTAGCAATCCATACAAAACACTCAACTACAAAACGGTCCAAGATTAGGCTCGAGAGCTTCTGGAAAGAAAGAAAAAAAGCAACTAGCAATCCATACAAAACACTCAACTACAAAACGGTCCAAGATTAGGCTCGAGAGCTTCTGGAAAGAAAGAAAAAAAGCAACTAGCAATCCATACAAAACACTCAACTACAAAACGGTCCAAGATTAGGCTCGAGAGCTTCTGGAAAGAAAGAAAAAAGCAACTAGCAATCCATACAAAACACTCAACTACAAAACGGTCCAAGATTAGGCTCGAGAGCTTCTGGAAAGAAAGAAAAAAAGCAACTAGCAATCCATACAAAACACTCAACTACAAAACGGTCCAAGATTAGGCTCGAGAGCTTCTGGAAAGAAAGAAAAAAAGCAACTAGCAATCCATACAAAACACTCAACTACAAAACGGTCCAAGATTAGGCTCGAGAGCTTCTGGAAAGAAAGAAAAAAGCAACTAGCAATCCATACAAAACACTCAACTACAAAACGGTCCAAGATTAGGCTCGAGAGCTTCTGGAAAGAAAGAAAAAAGCAACTAGCAATCCATACAAAACACTCAACTACAAAACGGTCCAAGATTAGGCTCGAGAGCTTCTGGAAAGAAAGAAAAAAGCAACTAGCAATCCATACAAAACACTCAACTACAAAACGGTCCAAGATTAGGCTCGAGAGCTTCTGGAAAGAAAGAAAAAAAGCAACTAGCAATCCATACAAAACACTCAACTACAAAACGGTCCAAGATTAGGCTCGAGAGCTTCTGGAAAGAAAGAAAAAAAGCAACTAGCAATCCATACAAAACACTCAACTACAAAACGGTCCAAGATTAGGCTCGAGAGCTTCTGGAAAGAAAGAAAAAAAGCAACTAGCAATCCATACAAAACACTCAACTACAAAACGGTCCAAGATTAGGCTCGAGAGCTTCTGGAAAGAAAGAAAAAAGCAACTAGCAATCCATACAAAACACTCAACTACAAAACGGTCCAAGATTAGGCTCGAGAGCTTCTGGAAAGAAAGAAAAAAAGCAACTAGCAATCCATACAAAACACTCAACTACAAAACGGTCCAAGATTAGGCTCGAGAGCTTCTGGAAAGAAAGAAAAAAAGCAACTAGCAATCCATACAAAACACTCAACTACAAAACGGTCCAAGATTAGGCTCGAGAGCTTCTGGAAAGAAAGAAAAAAGCAACTAGCAATCCATACAAAACACTCAACTACAAAACGGTCCAAGATTAGGCTCGAGAGCTTCTGGAAAGAAAGAAAAAAAGCAACTAGCAATCCATACAAAACACTCAACTACAAAACGGTCCAAGATTAGGCTCGAGAGCTTCTGGAAAGAAAGAAAAAAAGCAACTAGCAATCCATACAAAACACTCAACTACAAAACGGTCCAAGATTAGGCTCGAGATCTTCTGGAAAGAAAGAAAAAAAGCAACTAGCAATCCATACAAAACACTCAACTACAAAACGGTCCAAGATTAGGCTCGAGAGCTTCTGGAAAGAAAGAAAAAAGCAACTAGCAATCCATACAAAACACTCAACTACAAAACGGTCCAAGATTAGGCTCGAGAGCTTCTGGAAAGAAAGAAAAAAAGCAACTAGCAATCCATACAAAACACTCAACTACAAAACGGTCCAAGATTAGGCTCGAGAGCTTCTGGAAAGAAAGAAAAAAAGCAACTAGCAATCCATACAAAACACTCAACTACAAAACGGTCCAAGATTAGGCTCGAGAGCTTCTGGAAAGAAAGAAAAAAAGCAACTAGCAATCCATACAAAACACTCAACTACAAAACGGTCCAAGATTAGGCTCGAGAGCTTCTGGAAAGAAAGAAAAAAGCAACTAGCAATCCATACAAAACACTCAACTACAAAACGGTCCAAGATTAGGCTCGAGAGCTTCTGGAAAGAAAGAAAAAAAGCAACTAGCAATCCATACAAAACACTCAACTACAAAACGGTCCAAGATTAGGCTCGAGAGCTTCTGGAAAGAAAGAAAAAAAGCAACTAGCAATCCATACAAAACACTCAACTACAAAACGGTCCAAGATTAGGCTCGAGAGCTTCTGGAAAGAAAGAAAAAAGCAACTAGCAATCCATACAAAACACTCAACTACAAAACGGTCCAAGATTAGGCTCGAGAGCTTCTGGAAAGAAAGAAAAAAAGCAACTAGCAATCCATACAAAACACTCAACTACAAAACGATCCAAGATTAGGCTCGAGAGCTTCTGGAAAGAAACAAAAAAAGCAACTAGCAATCCATACAAAACACTCAACTACAAAACGGTCCAAGATTAGGCTCGAGAGCTTCTGGAAAGAAAGGAAAAAGCAACTAGCAATCCATACAAAACACTCAACTACAAAACGATCGAAGATTAGGCTCGAGAGCTTCTGGAAAGAAAGAAAAGCAACTAGCAATCCATACAAAACACTCAACTACAAAACGGTCCAAGATTAGGCTCGAGAGCTTCTGGAAAGAAAGAAAAAAAGCAACTAGCAATCATACAAAACACTCAACTACAAAACGGTCCAAGCATTTAGGCTCGAGAGCTTCTGGAAAGAAAGAAAAAAGCAACTAGCAATCCATACAAAACACTCAACTACAAAAGCGTCCAAGATTAGGCTTGAGAGCTTCTAGAAAGAAAGAAAAAAAAGCAACTAGCAATCCATACAAAACACTCAACTACAAAACGGTCCAAGATTAGGCTCGAGAGCTTCTGGAAAGAAAGAAAAAAAGCAACTAGCAATCCATACAAAACACTCAACTACAAAACGGTCCAAGATTAGGCTCGAGAGCTTCTGGAAAGAAAGAAAAAAGCAACTAGCAATCCATACAAAACACTCAACTACAAAACGGTCCAAGATTAGGCTCGAGAGCTTCTGGAAAGAAAGAAAAAAGCAACTAGCAATCCATACAAAACACTCAACTACAAAACGGTCCAAGATTAGGCTCGAGAGCTTCTGGAAAGAAAGAAAAAAAGCAACTAGCAATCCATACAAAACACTCAACTACAAAACGGTCCAAGATTAGGCTCGAGAGCTTCTGGAAAGAAAGAAAAAAAGCAACTAGCAATCCATACAAAACACTCAACTACAAAACGGTCCAAGATTAGGCTCGAGAGCTTCTGGAAAGAAAGAAAAAAGCAACTAGCAATCCATACAAAACACTCAACTACAAAACGGTCCAAGATTAGGCTCGAGAGCTTCTGGAAAGAAAGAAAAAAAGCAACTAGCAATCCATACAAAACACTCAACTACAAAACGGTCCAAGATTAGGCTCGAGAGCTTCTGGAAAGAAAGAAAAAAAGCAACTAGCAATCCATACAAAACACTCAACTACAAAACGGTCCAAGATTAGGCTCGAGAGCTTCTGGAAAGAAAGAAAAAAAGCAACTAGCAATCCATACAAAACACTCAACTACAAAACGGTCCAAGATTAGGCTCGAGAGCTTCTGGAAAGAAAGAAAAAAGCAACTAGCAATCCATACAAAACACTCAACTACAAAACGGTCCAAGATTAGGCTCGAGAGCTTCTGGAAAGAAAGAAAAAAAGCAACTAGCAATCCATACAAAACACTCAACTACAAAACGGTCCAAGATTAGGCTCGAGAGCTTCTGGAAAGAAAGAAAAAAGCAACTAGCAATCCATACAAAACACTCAACTACAAAACGGTCCAAGATTAGGCTCGAGAGCTTCTGGAAAGAAAGAAAAAAGCAACTAGCAATCCATACAAAACACTCAACTACAAAACGGTCCAAGATTAGGCTCGAGAGCTTCTGGAAAGAAAGAAAAAAGCAACTAGCAATCCATACAAAACACTCAACTACAAAACGGTCCAAGATTAGGCTCGAGAGCTTCTGGAAAGAAAGAAAAAAAGCAACTAGCAATCCATACAAAACACTCAACTACAAAACGGTCCAAGATTAGGCTCGAGAGCTTCTGGAAAGAAAGAAAAAAGCAACTAGCAATCCATACAAAACACTCAACTACAAAACGGTCCAAGATTAGGCTCGAGAGCTTCTGGAAAGAAAGAAAAAAGCAACTAGCAATCCATACAAAACACTCAACTACAAAACGGTCCAAGATTAGGCTCGAGAGCTTCTGGAAAGAAAGAAAAAAGCAACTAGCAATCCATACAAAACACTCAACTACAAAACGGTCCAAGATTAGGCTCGAGAGCTTCTGGAAAGAAAGAAAAAAGCAACTAGCAATCCATACAAAACACTCAACTACAAAACGGTCCAAGATTAGGCTCGAGAGCTTCTGGAAAGAAAGAAAAAAAGCAACTAGCAATCCATACAAAACACTCAACTACAAAACGGTCCAAGATTAGGCTCGAGAGCTTCTGGAAAGAAAGAAAAAAGCAACTAGCAATCCATACAAAACACTCAACTACAAAACGGTCCAAGATTAGGCTCGAGAGCTTCTGGAAAGAAAGAAAAAAGCAACTAGCAATCCATACAAAACACTCAACTACAAAACGGTCCAAGATTAGGCTCGAGAGCTTCTGGAAAGAAAGAAAAAAGCAACTAGCAATCCATACAAAACACTCAACTACAAAACGGTCCAAGATTAGGCTCGAGAGCTTCTGGAAAGAAAGAAAAAAAGCAACTAGCAATCCATACAAAACACTCAACTACAAAACGGTCCAAGATTAGGCTCGAGAGCTTCTGGAAAGAAAGAAAAAAAGCAACTAGCAATCCATACAAAACACTCAACTACAAAACGGTCCAAGATTAGGCTCGAGAGCTTCTGGAAAGAAAGAAAAAAGCAACTAGCAATCCATACAAAACACTCAACTACAAAACGGGATCCAAGAATTAGGCTTCGAGAGCTTCTGGAAAGAAAAGAAAAAAAAAGCAACTAGCAATCGATACAAAACAAAAACACTCAACTACATACAGCGGTCCAAGATTAGAGTAGCTCGAGAAGCTTCTCGGAAAGAAAGAAAAAGAAAGCAACTAAGCAATTCCATACAAAACACTCAACTACAAAAACGGTCCAAGATAGTGACTCCGAGAGCTTCCTGGAAAGAAAGAA